>JARHVA010002167.1:1242500-1567500 GCA_037957365.1 Torreya grandis | reverse complement strand
TTATCAATGAAAAATATGCATCAAATATAACACAATAACTACATATTTAAGACATTAACAACTTGTAAGTTAAAAACATATTCAGATATATAAGTACAAATATATACATATACTTATGCTCAATGATAGTAGTTTCCACATAAAATAGTTGTGGTGGGGGTTGTGTTGTAGGTTATGATTCATATTATGGTCTTGATTCTATTTAAAATTTATCAATTCATCCATCTCCCCCACCTTGTACTTGCAGAAAACCACTAGGATCAAATGTAATAATAAGAAATAAAATAGGCCACCTCAAGGCCATTCACCATTGTGTATATGTTATGGTACAACATGCATCATCTCCAGCTACCAAAATAAAAACTAAATCTACCTCTCTTACAGGTCATAGAGCTAGGTTATAAACACTATTCCTAGGTCTATCACTAAGGTGATGAGTAAAAATTATTTTTTGAGTCCATGGATAAGGCTCTAGGGGCATATCTTACATAATACCAAACCATCTAGTATCCCTCTCATATTAAAATCTCTATGTGATTCCAAGAAATCTATCCTACAACCACACACCCATGTATACATGAATAATATCTTTACTATCCTCATCCCATCCTACTAATCCAATATATGGTCTTCAAATAATCATATCATTTTTCAAACCTCTAAATAGGATCAAACTTAGCTAAAAATGCCTAATATATGAAAACAAAACATTCCTAAATTAAAAAATGGGCCCAAAAATTCAAAAAAATGGTGATTTATTTTTTATATCTTTTCTTTAGATAAATATGATTGTAGGATAGTATATAAGTGCTTCAATCAGGGGAGTAATGTAACTTGGAATCTTAGCATCCTAAGATCTCAGAGCTCAAAATCACAAAGTGACACTATGAAAATGAATCACAAAATTTTATGTAATAAACCTATTTATATGAGTTGACTTTCAATTATACACTATTAAAAATACAACTTTAAAATTAATTGCATTGAAAATTATGCATTCTATATCTTGAGTGTCATATATAAATCATTTCTTTTTAGTTACATTGGGACACACATAATGCATTCTTCTACATGGTTACTAGCGAAAATTTCATAAATGCTAAATTTAGAAATTATTCTTTTTATACAAAGTTTATGCCCGAATTCCTTTTTTATTCCTTACTAATTTAGTGTATATTTCAATTCTATCTATACACTATTGCTTTGGTAATTATTCTACACTATCTAACATGTAAATTTATCAAATTATACTATCTTTATTCACCTCATTGAGGTTACTCACTATAAAATTCAAAATTATAGAAATAAAATTCAAATAAAAAGAATTTCAAATGACAAATTAAATATATTTTTCAATTCAACAACATTTACAACCAATCTAACTTATCTAATTTTACATATCTTTATAATCGATTAATTTAATAGTCTCATCCCTCACATAGAAAGGGGGAATATAATGGTCTTAGTACACAAGTTATGTTTGCATAGGAATAATGCTTTTAATATTTTAGGTCACTCATTGTGATAAAATGGATTTAAAGATTCAAATTATTAGAGTTTGTCACATTTTACATGGTTCAAAATGATTTAGGAGATCACTATGATATAGTATGGGCTATAATTTCTACAAATTTTGTGACAAGGGTTTACAAATTGAGGAATATTCACTCCATGATTTAGGAACAAGAGATACATATTTATATATATTTTAACTTGATACATATTTAGAGGCATATGACATGTAGGTATACCCACTTTATAGGAATAATAATACAATTTACAGGTTGAATGAAAATGTTTATCATTTCAATTCACTTATTGATGATATTCTACATCAAAATGGGGGCATGAACATAGTCCATGTCTTCACCATTTTTTTTTGTCAATGATGGATTAGATGATTACAAGTTGAATGAAAAATTGTTTTCATTCCACTCCACAATTTTTTTTACTCGGGTCATAATAGGGGCATGAACATTGTTCATTCTATTTTGATCATGCATTTATTCTATATTGAGTGAACTTGAGTGAAACTATACAATTAAATATGAGGTCATGATGGGGGTATGAATAATTTTCATTATATTTCAATCATGCATTTATGTTATATTAAGTGAACTTGAGGTAAACTATAATAAATTTGTTGTACTCAACATACCCCACTATCAAAAATTTGTGAATAGGGACCCATTACAGCCTGAAAGGAACTCATCTTGATGAGAAAAATGATTGGAATTTATATGTATACTTAATAGGGTAAGATTAACCAAAATTATTATGTCTAGGTTTATTATTAAAAGTATACCTCTCCTAATGTTAATGAAATTCCCATCTTCTCGGTCATCTAAGTTTTTACTACTTATTTTATTTAGGCTAACCTATTAATGGCTTTCAAAAGTTTCTAAATGTAAGCAAGTTTTCCAAATTCACACTTCAGCACTTTTATTTTAGATGGTACTTCATACACACTTTTATTTGGTGTGTTAATTAAATTTAATTCATCATCCTTTGCAAACTTTTAGTCTTTTAAAGGTTTTCACTTTGGAACTTTTGTTTGGCATGGTTCTTCATCAAAGATTTTATGTGGCATGGTAATTAATGAATTTTCATTCATTAGTAATTTTGTTCATCAGCACTTTTTCTCTTTCGGACATTTTTAGATTCATAATTTTGAATCCTCCATAAACTTTTGGTCTTCACAAGGTTTTCACTTCAACACTTTTTTTTGATGTGGTACTTCACAAATTTTTGGTGCTTCATTGACATATTTGTGTGGCATGAGATATTATAAAACTTTTGGTTCTCAGAATTCTCATATGGCATGGGATATTCATAAATTTTTTTTAACATATTTGGGTTTCAATTATTTTATCTTCACACAAAATGGTTAGTGATTATATCAACAAAAATCCTAACACCTGACTATCTAAGAAATTACCATATGGCATAATTGTCCTTTTTGTAAAATTAGTAATAGAATGACACATAGAAAATGGATGATATCAAGGAAATACTCTTAGCATATGTGAATCCTATATAAATTACCTACCAAAGAAAAGGGGAAAATTTTTAATCTAAGTAAATGAAACCAAACCTCTATCCATTGGGAATTAATGTCACACAAACTAGAAGTAGAGTCTCATCCTCAACTTATATGATATAATTGTGAAGAGACATTATGTTTTATTAATTTCCAAATAAATTGAGTTAGCTTGCATATTTAGAGAACTAAAAATCCTTAGCTACCTACATTTTCATGCAAATTGATTCTGAAGAATGACCTACCAATTGAATTACTACCATAATTTACCAAAAAAATTAAGGCATAATGTCTTTATCCTCTAGGAATCTAAAGAGGGAGATTTCACCATCAATGTTTTGAATTAAGGATTCTAAATAATATATAGACATGATATTTAACTCAATAGTGTTTGTAAACTAGTACACCAACTACATTACACTATGAGATGCCATTAATAGCATAAATGCACACTCAATGGAATAAACCTAAAGAAATAACATAAGAAACTAGTGATATATTTATTTCCACTAAAACAACAATTACTCCATTTTATAGTAGACAAACTATAAGTGATGCCATTTGTCAACCTAGTTAGAGACCTCTTATTTATAGATAAGGTATCTGATGGTTTACTTCACCACATGAACCATAAGATAATTATGGCCTACACGAATAGTGATGCTTTCTATAGGTAGCTATATCATCCTTTCATATACACCACTTATGATAGACACTAGGTGTTATCATGGAAGAAGATGAATACAACTGAAGGTGCCCTACAAAAATGGATTTCACTAGGGGACAATATAACTCTCAAAGTTAACACCCTCATCCCAATATGAAATTTAGGATGGGAATTCAAAATTGGATGGCCCTATTGAATCAATTATTTAGGTATCCAAGCATTGGTTAACTCTATTTGGAATTGTTGCCACTACTATATTTTCTACTGACATCTGAAATAACTTTTTCCCTTGGAGAAATAAACAATGCCAGATGGTGGAACAAATGTTCTATAAAGATAAGATGCATGTGGGAGGCCACTTATTCATTATGTCCTACCTCTTGGATGTTTTCGTGTCCATCATTTACATATTCAATTAAGTGCTATGGAGTCTATCCCAAGACTAGATTAAAAACTAGGTATGTGATTATTTATCATTATTGTATGTCTATGAATACACAAAAAACATTGATAGGGTCCAGTGAGGATGTATAAATACAAGTTTGGAAGGTAATACATGAGACCCCCCTCCTTAGATTATCTAAAAACATCAACAAGACCTTATTTTTAAGGGGAGATTACTGGTTGTATCTCAATTACATGGTGATCATGGTGTGGGGAATAAAGTTAACACCCTTATATCTCCCTAAGTATGTTGATAACAAATATCCTACCAAATCTAGTGGAGCATAGATGAGGACCTAAATAAGAAGAATAAAGTTATATATCATCGATATTTATTGATGATTGGATAAATGAGTTATACCAACATGAAACACTTTGAGGATGTTGGGATAAATCATGAGTTTTACCCACTGGCCTCACTACAACATAAAGATTGATATCCCCATGGTTTTATTTGTAATCATCTCAAAGGCCTAAGAATTCCAAATGAACATGAGCCATTTGATCATGATTTAATATTTTTAAACACCAAAAATTATGATGAGGTCATTAAGAGGGAAAATATGGATGACCACATAAAGGACCTCCTAAAGGTAACTTCAGGGAATCACTCACTCACTATTGAGGAATCACAACAAAGGATTCTACCTCTAGGTGGATGGGAATATATGTATTATTGGTCTTCAAGGCTATCACAACATAAAAACGTTCATGGGGATCCCTCTCAAAAAGTACCATATGTGGTGAATGATGGTAAATAAGAGCCCAATGTTGAAGAAACTCATACTAACACTAGCTCTCAGGGAAGAGAGAAAGAACCAATTAATATCAATTCATTAGATGATGAGGAGCTAAGCCCTAAGGTGGTAAGGCAAGCCCCTATTATTGCAAGAAAAATTACTTCACCTACTCCTCCTCAACAAACCATTCCCCCAATATGGAAACTAGTGTTTCATTATAAAAAGAGGCCTATATCTCCCAAAGTTCTTAGATAATCATCAAAGACCCCTATTAGTTCAATCATGGGTCTATCATCATAAGTAGGGATTGATGATCAAGATAAGGCTCTAATAGAGGTAGAGAAAACTATACAAACTAAGATAGTTTATTTAATGGATTATATAGAGGATGAAGATGAGGACGTAGAACTAGAAAGGGCCAAAATTGTAAGCCTTGAAAAGTTTAAGGGAAAATCACCATTGGATCCCCAACCATCACGTGACCCTAATTTTGTTTATATTATAATTACTTCAATTCCTATTATCTCTACCACCCTCATTGCTTCCACACCTCTTATGGTATCTCTTGATTCTATTATTGCTTATGTTCCCATTTCTCTCTCAATTCCTATTATCTTTGCTATTTCTTCAACTATCATTGGCCCTATTACTCTTGAGCCTAAGAGAGTTCATTTTGAGACTACCATAGCAACCCTTACCACCCCAAAATTGATCTAAATAGTTTAGTTGGGCCTTCTCATGCTAGATTATTATACTACCCCATCTACTACAATACTGACATCTAAAAGGGTGGGTAAGAATAAAACTTTCATAGTACATCCCCTCCTAGAAATTAGGGATGTGGATTGGCAGAAGATAATGTTTCCTTCTCTACTATCCCCACTAAATTTGGAGGCACTAATGTAATATTCTAAGTACATCTTGTTGAGGTCAACATACCCCCATTTCTAAAAAATGAGGACCCTTGTTCAATTTTGCAAACTATACTATAAACTGACATTCAAATTGATCAAAATGCATTATTTAATATCATGTTTTGCTTTAGCATTCATTTGCATTTTAGCATAATATTTATTTTATTTCACCTAATGTTGCTAACATATGCTTTATAGGTTTCCATGTTTTAGGTTCAATAGATCCTCATTAAGATAAGTAACTATTTAGGGTTTTATGCTTTAATGCTAATTTGATCCTTTTTTTAACCTTTGGTCTTTATTTGATTGATTAAACCCATTTTTAAATGGTGTTAAAAGCTTTAGTATAAATGTTTTAGTCTAAGTTTTATTTTGAAAGTGATTCAACTTTACATCAAAACATCTTATTATGTTTTAGACACATAATTTAAATTTTATCTTAAGTTTTATCATGTTTATTAATACATCTAAAACCTTAGTCTAAAATTTATCCTAAGTTTTTATCTATCTAAATCCTTAATTTGTTGATTTTAATTATTTATAGGAGATAATAAAATGTGGTGTCACCAAGTGGCAAAATATTAAGAGCTTGAAGTGAAGATAAATAGTCCATAGATGATGGCCCAAGTCAAAATGTCAAAGTTTCCCTAGATCAAAGATTGATGATACATGTTATCACATATGAATCCTAATCAATGATTTACATACAAATCTAGAGTCAATAAGTCAAGATCGAGGATCAATGGTGTGCATTTAATAATACAATTTAGAACTAACAGTGAGAAAAAGTCAATAGGTCAAGGATACTTATAATAAATTTGAGAAGGATAAGTGTCACAATATTAGTGAGTAATCAAGTAGATTAATGGCTCACATTTGATCATAAATTCAAGATCAATAGTGTAAATGGAGTCAAAAACTAAAAGAGCCCAGATCGAATGTGATGCTACCAAATGGCATAAGAACATTCAAGAAATGAAGAATGTTTATAAGGTACATAGAGAACCTATAGAGCTACCAAGTGTCTCAGTCTCAGAAGCTTAGAAGGAAGATCAATTTACAATGATAAAATCAAGGCTAGAAGACTTCTTAAGAGATCAATGTTTCAAATTTGATTGAGATTCAATGTTTCACAAGGTAATGATGTGTCCAAAAGTGACAAATTATCACTTTTTAAAATAAATGATCATCATGACATGGTAGTGCCATGCAGTAAAACACATCATATTGGGAGATCTTATGGACCTGATCATTTAAAAGGTATAAATATGCAATACAAATTTAATCTAACACATAAAATCTCAAATTTCAAACTTTTTTCCACAATTAAAGCTCTGTGTGAACCTCCAAAATCCCTAAAACATATGGAAATCCCTAATTACCTCTAAATTCACTATGATTGAGCCAAGAGGAGTTGAACTATTATGTGTAA
This sequence comes from Torreya grandis, assembly GCA_037957365.1. Taxonomy (NCBI): domain Eukaryota; kingdom Viridiplantae; phylum Streptophyta; class Pinopsida; order Cupressales; family Taxaceae; genus Torreya; species Torreya grandis. The sequence continues at coordinate 1,560,263 of JARHVA010002167.1, read as the reverse complement.
AAGGATAATTTAATTATAATTATAGCAATGGTGACTCATAAAAATGTTTGAAATTTAAAATTTGGGCTATATTTGACATCATATGCCAAAGGATGAGTGTTTAAGGACATGAAATTTGTAGTTCCTTCTTTGAACATAGGGGATAATAATTACTCCAAATTATTCTAGATAATTGAAAACCATCTAGTTATCACCAAGGAATAAGAAAATATCCTCCAACAAAGAGATTTTATGATGACATTTTGGTCATCTAGATGACTGGACTTCACTATGTAGCAAAGGTACTTCATTACATTGATGTTATTGGTCCCATTTTTAAAGTAATTAAGATAGACAAGGGTATGTTAATTAATGAACATAATCTAAGGAAAATTTATTACATATCCCTAATTTCATTTGAGTCTTACTAAAAATTTCTCAAGCCCCAGATTGACCTAGCCTCCATTAAATTATGGTTAAAGCAACACAACATGATGGACACCTTAGTTAGGTGGTTGGAATTTGGTAACCAAGTTATTGTGGATCCTACTAAGAGCATCCATATTATTTAATTTATACATATATTTCGGATGGTCATGACCATTCTAAACAAGTTGTATGGGTGTGAAACTACAACATATGTAGATCCAATGCGGGTTCTCATGATGTACTTCATCATTAAAAAGGTAATGGTTCCTCCATTAGGTGAGATAATTAATATATTCCTAAGTAGATAGATATATGTAATCAAGAATAAGAAAAGGATTGAGTTTTATATGTTTTCCTATCATCTGTATTCCCTATGTATAACCATAAATATTCCTAATCAAAGAGAATGGTCTCTAAATGGCACTCAAACTATTTCCCAATACTATTCCAAATTGCACATCTATAAATATAGATATCACATCCAATTCATTTGTGATTATGTGTACCCTACATTAAGTGAAGATATATATGGAATTACCATGATGAGAGTTATCCCTTTGATCAATAAATATTTTGAAGAAATGGAAGACATATGGATATACCCTAATTGTATGATTATAAGGATTGAAGGAACTCAACATGCCCCTCTCAAATTTCTAATCCATATACCTGATAAATTAGAAAAAAAGAGGTGGCATACCAACTCTTCAATGGGATAGATGGATTTTTTAAAACTAAGAGGAAGGGTCTCCTACATAGTTTCCCCATGACAAGTGGTAAGATAATATTTAGTTAGTGGGAACATATTGAGGCTACATCAAAGCATATGTTGTCTTTTAACCTATATATGGATGATCTTAGATAATGGGAACCTTATAGAATGGTAAAATAACACTTAAATCTCAAATTTATATTGAATTTACCATATGAACATGATCTTGGTTCATTTGATCTTATATACACCAAGGCATCCTCATATTTTGAAGTAACTAGGAGATTGGAAGAACACAACATAAGGCCTGAGTCTAGATTGAATAGGGACTAGAAAATGGAAGTTAGGTGGCAACTAGGCCTTAGGAAATATCATTTGATTCATGTTTATTATTCTTTTTTTCCCACATTGGAGACACTAATAGATCATAGGCATGAGGAGAGAAGCCCAAATGAAATTACTTCTAGTTCATTAGTTCCTAAATCTTCAAAAGCATTAGAGCAAGATCTACCTCAATAATAAGTACATATGATAGTATTGAACCCCAATAAATCCATTAAATATGCACTTAGGATGATATCTTGACTTATGAGATAGATTTATATGAAGAGGCAAAGGTTGAAGAAGTAAAATAGGATAAGGGAAAATCCTTGGAGCTGATGGTTATTAACACCCCTAAAAAGAAAGCTAAGATAACCATTGTTCAAAAGGCTAAGAAACTAGAGGTAACCATTACTCCACATTTGGAGAATGTCAATTTTTTTAGTGGGTAAAACATATTATATGGACCACCTATTCTTGAGTGATTAATTTATGAACCAAGGTTATAAAATCTTCCCACTATTCATCATCCATGGGTTATGGTGAAAGCTACTAACATCCCTCTATAACAAGAGTTGAAAATTTGGATTATTGATTTTTAAGAAAAAGAGGAAAGGAGATTGGATATTTCAAATTAGTTAGTTGCCCAATCACAAGTAGAGGCCCAAGTTCCATATGTGACCCAATATTCAATTGGGGTCAGGTTTAATTCAAAGACTATTGGTTTTCAAAGAATGACTAAAAAGATATTCATGCAAGGTGGTGAAGAGATTACATATCAAAGGGTAGAGCCATTGACTAATTTGACCCAAAAGAAAGGATAGAGACATGGTGAAGATCTAATATTTAAAGAGGATGTCCTAAAATTAGCTCAATCATAGTCAGAGATATTACAATGTGTTATCAAAGCTTTGAAGTAACAAAATAAGAACTGAGAGTAGTTTATTCTATTAGTGTCGGGGGGTATTGTGAATAAGTTTGAAGCAATAATTTATGACACATTTATCTTTTTAAAAGTTATAAGGTCTAACAAGACATGGTGAACAAGTAACATTCCATGGCTATGTAAAAATTCAATCAATGGCAAGCTTCAAGCAATAAGGTAAAGGAATTGATCAACATATTGAAAGAATACCAAATTTTTGGATTTAAAATAGTTAACCTAGCTCATTTAAATATGGCTATGGTAATATTGATAGAAAAGATCAAGGATATGAATAAATGATCCAAAGGCATGGAGGGAATTTTAAATGATTTCAAAAAATTAGAAAATTGGATGATTCATATATTTGGGAGTTTGATCAAGGACCCAACTACCCTCAATCCCATTAGCTTAATAATTGATGAGGAATTCAACCATAGGGATAATCAATTCCTGCATTAAGTGAAGACCAAAATCCAAGGGACAATAGGGGTAAATAGTAAAATATTCTTGGACATGATCCTATCTATAGAGGAGAAGATTAGTGATGATATAAGTGTCAAGTAAGTAATGGGTAGAGCTGATAAGGACTTGAAAAACCTAGAAAATCAAGAAGAGTAATTATTCATGGAACCTATCATTAATTATAGTTTGATTGATGAACAACATGATAAGATAATGAAGATGAAGTAGGAAAAGTAGAGGACTACAACTGGAAGAGATTCTCAAAGTTAAATTTATTGAATTAACATATTATTATTAACAAAACATGTATATCATTTGAAAAGAAAATATTTTATTTTTTTAAATCATGTGCAACTTGTAAGACACATTGCTTACATGTCAGTCCATTTGTAAAGTGTCTGATTCTAGAATGTTGTAGAAAGATAACTATCCTTGACATTTGTTTAATTATCATTTAATAATGACTAACCACCATACCTCAAGGTCCTTTATAAAAAAGTGTATTATCATTTGTAAAGGGAGGGAAATTTAGAGAAAAAACTACTTTGTAAATATGGAGCAAATTAATTCAAGCAAGGAAATTCTAAAAGGATTGTCATATTTATTTGTGTACTTTGTTATCATGGTTGCTTCTTCAAACACCTAGTTTGATGTTCAGAATTGAATTTTTTATATGAATCTTAGATGTACATGTGTGAATGTAGAGTTATCAATGTTGAGTTGTGGAGCTAAATGCTTCACTAATGAGCTAATGTGGAGGTTGTTGGGCTTACACAGTAACCAGCATTGGTCAGAACCAACCAACATTGGTTAGGTGTCAACCGACATTAGTCGACATCAATTAGGGGTCGATTGGCATCGATTAGGGGTTAGCCAGCATCGATCATCTTCAGACTGACACTGACTTCTGTACGTTTCTAGACGTTTCTAGAATTGCTATTTTTAGGAGAATAGTTAGTTTGCATGTAAAGATTAAAATTAGTCTTGAGTCTATTTTTCTAATTATTATTTTCTTTTAATTCTATTTAAGAGACCCATGGGGTAGTATTATAATAAGGGGTAACAATTCAGTAATTGAGTTGGTTGTAATTGATAGAGAGAGAGAGAACTCTTGAGGGAGAATTATTGTACATCTGAGAGGTGTGAGGAGAAAGAGATTTTTTCATTGTATTTCTTTCTAGAAGAGTTTAATATATATTGGTTGTTTCTTGTATCTCCTATTATTTGTTGTTTCTGATTTCTAGTTATTTATTACTTATGGTTTCAATTCCGTGTTTAGTTGCTTATACAAAAGTAATCAATTATACTCTAAGATCCTAACAACTGGTATTAGAGCTCTAAACACTAACAAGTGGTATCAGAGCATGTTAGTGTTTGTTGATTATAGAATTCACTCACAAGGGTTTTTGATTAAGTGGGAGAAAAGCAATGGCAGAAGAAAGTAAACTAAGAATGGAGAAATTCAATGGAAAGAATTATCAATTATGGAGGATGAAGATTGAAGATTATTTGTATCAGAATGATCTGTATTTATCATTCGGTGGGGTTTCAAGGAAGCCCATAGATATGGAAGATAAAGAATGGAATGTTATTGATAGAAAGGCTCTTGGATCTATAAGGTTGAGCTTGGCAGCTTCTATGTTTTCCAACTTATCACAGGCAAAGACAATGGTAAAGTTAATGGATACTTTGTCAAATTTATATGAAAAACCTTCAAATTTGAATAAGGTATATCTTATGAAGAAATTATTTAATTTGTAAATGAAAGAAGGTGGATCTATATCTAGTCATCTTATTGATTTCCATACAATAGTAAATTAGTTAAATTCAATCAAAATAGTTTGTGATGATGAAATTAAGGCTGTCTTAATCTTATGCTCTTTACTTGAAAGTTGGCATAGTTTGGTAATGGAAGTTAGTAATACTGCATCTGCTTTAAATATCTTAAAAGTTGATGATATTGTTAGTGTAATCTTGAATGAATAAATTCACAGGAAAAGCACAAGGAAAACATCAGGGAATGCTTTAAGTGTTGAAAGCATGGGATGGCAAAGAGAGAAGGGCAAGCAAGGAAAATCAAGGTCAAAGATGGGAAGTAGATCCAAATCTAGAAATAGAAGAATAATCTATTGGAATTGTGGAAAGAAAGGGCATGCAAAGAAAGATTGTTGGTTGAAGGATAACAAAAAAGAATTAGCATAAAGGTAGTAAAGAAGCAAAAGTTGTAGGTATTGTTGCACATGATGCTCTTATATTTTTTTTGGATAATAAATTAGAATCATAGCTTTTAGATTATGGTGCCTCTTTTCATGCAACCCCAAATAGAGAATTTTTCAATGATTATGTCCATGAAGATTTTGGAAATATTTATTTAGGGGATGATGAGCCTTATAAAATTGTTGGCAAAGAAAAAGTGTAACTAAAATTATAGAATGGAAACACATGGGTGTTGAAGGATGTCATGCATGTACCCATCCTGAAGAGTTATTTGATTTCTACAAGAAAGTTGGGTGATGAACGTGCATAGTAACTCTCACAGCTGAATTTTGGAAAGTTTCCAAGGGCGTACTGGTATTAGCAAAAGGTAAGAGAGTAGGTACACTTTATCTATCTACTTATATTACTGATTATTTTCCTTCTATTTTATCTACTTCAGATGTAGATGCAAAGTTGTGGCACTGTAGGCTTAGTCACATGAGTGAGAAGGGAATGAATGTTCTTAAGTCAAAAGGTAAGCTTTCATATTTTAAAAGCATAGATCTAGATTTCTGTGAGCATTGTATTTTTGGGAAATAGAAGAAAGTGAGGTTTCTCAAAACTGTGTCAACAAAGAAGAAGCACAAGTTGGAGCTTGTTCACACAGACGTGTGGGGAGCAGCTCAGGTAGCTTCTATTGGAGGATCACAGTATTATGTTTCTTTGATTGATGATGCTACAAGAAAGGTATGGGTTTATTGCATAAAGAGGAAATCTAATGTTTTTGACACATTTAAGAAATGGAAATCTTTCATTGAGAATGAAATAGGTTTGAGATTGAAGTGCCTTAGATCTGACAATGGTGGTGAGTACTACAACAATAAATTCAATAGTTACTATTTTATGAGTGAAATACGCAAGAAAAAGATGGTTCCAAGGACACCTAAGCAAAATGGAGTTACTAAAAGGATGAATAGAACAATAATGAAGCATGCATGGAGTATGAGGTTGCATGTTGGTTTGCCCTTACAATTTTGAGTAGAAGCTATAGATACTGTAGTTTACCTAATTAACAGAGGACCTTCTACTGCACTGGATGGTTGAATTTCAGAAGAGGCTTAGATAGGTAAAAAAGTAGATCTTTCATTTCTCAGAGTTTTTAGTTCTAAAGCTATTGTGCACATTGATAAAGAAAATAAAAAGAAGATGGATGCTAAATCTATGCGGTGCACTTTCATAGGTTATGGTTTTGGAGATTTTAGATTCTAGTTGTGGAATTTAGAAACTAACAAAATTATTAGAAGTCGTGATGTAGTTTTTAATGAGAAGGTGATGTATAGTGATCAGCTCAAGAGGCTGAATAATTATGAGCAAGGCAATCTTGATTTGGAAGGGGTTATGATCTAAAATGAGTTTGTGGGTAAAAATCATCACTCATAGCAAAACATAGAGACCGACGTCGATCAGATGGAGACTGATGTCAATCAGGTAGAAATCAGCATCGGTTAGGTGGAATCGATGTTGGTCAGGTGCAGATCGACATCGATCAAAGATGACTGAGATCAGTCACTGTCAGAAGGAAATTTGGGTAGATAGTAAGATGTAAATGAGTCCCAAACACCCATAAAGAGGTCTGAAAGGGTAAGTAAACCTCCAATTCATTATTCCCCTTCTTTATACTACTTGTTGCTCACTGATGGTGGAGAACCAGAAAGTTTTCATGAGGTAATGCAGGTAAAATCTAGGAAATAGTGGGAGCATGGCATGAATGAGAAAATTGATTCCTTGGAAGAGAACCATACCTAGGATTTGGTTGAGTTGCCAGCCAAAAAAAATAACTAAAAAACAAATGGGTATACAGGCTAAAAGAAGGAGAGAATGGACAAATGAGACATAAGGCTAGGTTAGTAGTAAAAGGATTTGCACAAAAACCAGGTATTGATTTTGGTAAAAAAAATTCTTCTATAGTAAAGCTGACTTCTATTCAAACTGTATTGTCTTTAGTTGCTATTGAGGATTTGCATTTTGAGCAGCTTGATGTTAAGACAACATTTCTTCATGGAGATTTGGATGAAGAGATATAGGGATTAGTCAAAAGGTTTTAAGGTCAAAGGTAAGGAAAAACTTGTGTGCAGGTTGAAGAAAAGCTTATATGGTCTTAAGCAAGCTCCAAGACAATGGTATTTGAGGTTTGACAGGTTTATGACAGAGCATGGCTTTAGTAAATGTCAATTTGACCATTGTGTTTATTATAACAAACTAGATAATGGTAGTTATATTATCTTATTACTGTATATAGATGATATGCTTGTTGCAAGTTCACACATGCAAGAAATTACTGAGCTTAAGGTAAAACTAGCTCACACATTTACCATAAAATATTTAGGATCAGTAAAGAAAATCCTTGGCATGAGTATTAAGAGAGACAAAAAAATCACAGTTTGATTTTATCTCAAGAGGATTATGTGAATAAGGTGTTGGAGAGGTTCAATATACAAGATGCAAAATTGGTAAACACACCTATGGTTGGACACTTCAAGTTGAGTAAAGAATAGTGTCCTAAATTACATGATGAGGTTGAGTACATGAGTAGAGTTCCATATGCTTCAGTGGTTGGGAGCTTGATGTATGTAATGGTATGTACTAGACTAGATATTGCCCAAGTAGTGGGAGTTATCAGTAAGTTTATGGCCAATCTAAGAAAGGAACACTAGAAAGTAGTTCAGTGGATTCTCAGATATCTGAGAGGGACTAGCAGTAGGCATTTATGCTATGGAGTGTCAAACACTTCTCTACATGGGTATGTAGATTCAAATATGGTAGGTGATTTAGATGGTAAGAGAAATACCACAAGATTTGTGTTCACTATTGGTGGAACGACGGTTAGCTGGATTTTAAAGTTATAGAAGATTGTTGCCTTGTCTACTGCAAAAGTAGAATACATTGCAGTCACAGAGACTAGCAAGAAAATGATTTAGATGACTCGGTTCATGGAAGAGTTGGAAAAAGAGTAAGAGAGTTGTAGATTATATAGAGATAGTTAAAGTGCAATTCATTTGGCAAAGAATTCAGCCTTTCATTTAAGAACCAAACATATACAGCTTAGGTAACACATCATTAGATAGGTATTGGAGGATGGATAGTTGAAGATGGAAAAGATCCATACATATAAGAACCCTGCTAATATGTTAACAAAGCTAGTAACAAAAGAGAAGTTGAATCTTCATTCAAATTTTGTTGGTCTTCAAGATTAAACTTGATAAGGGAGAAACAAGCTAGGGATGTTTAGATTATGTTGTTGTATAGGTACAGGTGCAGCTGTTTATTTGCAAGTAGAAGATTGTTGAGTTGTAGAGCTAAAAAGCTTCACTAATGAGCTAATGTGGAGGTTGTTGGGCTTACATAGTTACCGACGTTAGTTAGAACTAACTAACATCAGTTAGGGGTTGACCAGCATCGATCGACATTAGTTAGGGGTTGACTGGCATCAGTTAGGGTTCGGTCGGCATCGGTCATCTTCAGACTGACACCGACTTCTGTGCATTTCCAGACATTTCTAAAATTGCTATTTTTAAGAGAATAGTTAGTTTTCATGTAAAGACTAAAATTATTCTTGAGTCTATTTTTATAATTATTATTTGCTTTCAATTCTATTTAAGAGACCATGGGGCAGTATTGTAATAAGGGGGAACAATTTAGTAATTGAGTTGGTTGTAGTTGAGAGAGAGAGAACTCTTGAGGGAGAATTATTGTACATCTGAGAGGTGTGAGGAAAAAGAGATTTCTTCATTGTATTTCCTTCTAGAAGAGTTTAATATAGATTGGATATTTCTCATATCTCTTATTATTTATTGTTTTTGATTTCTAGTTACTTATTACTTCTAGTTTCAATTCTGTGTTTAGTTGCTTATATAAAAGTAATCAATTGTACTCTAAGATCTTAAAAATTGGTATCAGAGCTCTAAACACTAACAAGTGGTATCTGAGCATGTTAGTGTTTAATGATTATAGAATTTACTCATAGGGGTTTCTGATTGAGTGGGAGAAAAGCAACGATAGAAGAAAGTAAACTAAGAATGGAGAAATTCAATGGCAAGAATTATCAATTATGGAGGATGTAGATTGAAGATTATCTGTATCAAAAAGTTTTGTATTTACCATTGAGTGGGGTTTCAAGGAAGCCCACAGATATGGAAGATGAAGAATAAAATTTTCTTGATAGAAAGGCTCTTGGATCTATAAGGTTGAGCTTGGCAGCTTCTGTGTTTTCCAACTTATCACAGGCAAAGACAATAGTAAAGTTAATGGATATTTTGGCAAATTTATATGAAAAACCCTCAACTTTGAATAAGGTATATCTTATGAAGCAATTATTTAATTTGCAAATGCAAGAATGTGGATCTGTATCTAGTCATATTAATGATTTCCATACAATAGTAAATTAGTTAAATTTAGTCAAAATAGTTTTTGATGATGAAATTAAGGCTCTCTTAATCTTATGCTCTTTACCTAAAAGTTGGCATTGTTTGGTAATGGAAGTTAGTAATACTGCATCTACTTCAAATATCTTAAAAGTTGATGATGTTGTTAGTGTAATCTTGAATGAAGAAATTCATAGAAAAAGCACAAGGGAAACATTACGTAATGCTTTAAGTGTTGAAAGTAGGGGATGGAAAAGAGAGAAGGGCAAGCAAGGAAAATCAAGGTCAAAGATGGGAAGTAGATCCAAATTTAGAAATGGAAGAATAACCTACTAGAATTGTGGAAAGAAAGGGCATGCAAAGAAAGATTGTTGGTTGAAAGATGATTAAAAAAATTAGCATGAAGGTAATAAACAAGCAAAAATTGTAGGTATTGTTATACAGGATGCTCTTATATTTTCTTTGGATAATAAAGTAAAAACATGGGTTTTAGATTCTAGTGCCTCTTTCCATACAACCCCAAATAGAGAATTTTTCAGTGATTATGTCCATGGAGTTTTTGGAAATGTTTATTTAGGGGATGATGAGCCCTGTAAAATTATTGGCAAAGGAAAAGTGTAACTAAAATTACAGAATGGCAACACATGGGTGTTGAAGGATGCCATGCATGTACCCATCCTGAAGAGGAATCTAATTTCTGTAGGAAAGTTGGGTGATGAGGGTTGCATAGTAACTCTCACAACTAAATCTTAGAAAGTTTCCAAGGGTGCACTTGTATTAGCAAAAAGTAAGAGAGTAGTTACACTTTATCTATCTACTTGTATTACTGATTATTCTCCTTCTATTTTATCTACTTTAGATGTAGATGCAAAGTTGTGGCACTATAGGCTTGGTCACATGAGTAAGAAGGGAATGAATATTCTTAAGTTAAAAGGTAAGCTTTTAGATTTTAAAAGCATAGATCTATATTTTTATGAGCATTTTATTTTTGGAAAATAGAAGAAAGTGAGGTTTTTCAAAACTGGGTCAACAAAGAAGAAGCACAAGTTGGAGCTTGTTCACATAGACATGTGGGGACCAGCTCAGGTAGCTTCTATTAGAGGATCACAGTATTATGTTTTTTTATTGATGATGCTACAAGAAAGATATGGGTTTATTGCATAAAGAAGAAATCTAATGTTTTTGACACATTTAAGAAATAGAAAGTTTTGGTTGAGAATGAAACAGGTTTGAGATTGAAGTGCCTTAGATCTGACAATGGTGGTGAGTACTACAGTAATAAATTCAACAGCTACTATTTTATGAGTGGAATATGCAGGGAAAGGATGGTTTCAAGGACACCTCAATAAAATGGAGTTATTGAAAGGATGAATAGAACAATAATGGAGCATGCACGGAGTATGAGGTTGCATGTTGGTTTGCCCTTACAGTTTTGGGTAGAAACTGTAGATACTACAGTTTACCCGATTAACAGAGGACCTTCTACTGCACTAGATGGTGGAATTTCACAAGAGGCTTAAATAGGTAAAAAGGTAGATCTTTCATTTCTCAGAGTTTTTGGTTCTAAAGCTATTGTGTATATTGATAAAGAAAATAGAAAGAAGCTGGATGGTAAATCTGTGCGATGCACTTTTATTGGTTATGGTTTTGGAGATTTTGGATTCCAATTATGGAATTTAGAAACTAACAAAATTATTAGAAGATGTGATGTAGTTTTTAATGAGAAGGTGATGTGCAGTGATCAACTCAAGAGGTTGAATAATTCTGAGCAGGGCAATCTTGATTTGGAAGAGGTTATGATTCAAAATGAGCTTGTGGGTAAAAATCATCACTCACAAATAATCATAGAGACCAACATTGGTCAAGTGGAGACCGACATTGGTCAGGTGGAAATCAACATCGGTCAGGTGGAATTGATGTCAGTCGAGTGCAGACTGACATTGATCAGAGATGACCGGGATCGGTCACTATTAGAAGGAAATTTGGGCAGACAACAAGCAATAAATGAGTCTCAAACACCTATAAGGAAGTGTAAAAGGATAAGTAAACCTCTAATTAATTATTCCCCTTCTTTATACTACTTGTTGCTCACTAATGGTGGAGAACCAAAAAGTTTTGATGAGGTAATGTAGGTAGAATTTAGGAAATAGTGGGAGCATGGAATGAATGAGGAAATTGATTCCTTGGAAGAGAACCATACATGGGATTTGGTTGCGTTGCCAACTAAAAACAAATCACCAAAAAACAAATGGGTATACAGGTTAAAGGAAGGAGAGAATGGACAAATGAGACATAACACCAGGCTGGTAGTAAAGGGATTTACACAAAAATTAGGTATTGATTTTGGTGAAATTTTTTCTCCTATAGTAAAGATGACTTCAATTTGGATTGTATTGTCTTTAGTTGCTATTGAGGATTTGCATCTTGAGAAGCTTGATGTTAAGACAACATTTCTTCATGGATATTTGGATGAAGAGATATATATGGATTAGCTAGAAAGTTTTGAGGTCAAAGGTAAGGAGAAACTTGTGTGTAGGTTGAAGAAAAGCTTATATGGTCTTAAGCAAAATCCAAGACAATGGTATTTGAGGTTTGACAGGTTTATGACCGAGCATGGCTTTACTAAATGTCAATCTAACCATTGTGTTTATTATAATAGACTAGATAATGGTAGTTATATTATCATGTTACTGTATGTAGATGATATGCTTGTTGCAGGTTCACACATGCAATAAATTACTGAGCTTAAGGTAAAATTAGCTCACACATTTGCCATGAAGAATTTAGGAGCAACAAAGAAAATCCTTGGCATGAGTATTAAGAGAGACAAGAAAAATCAAAAATTGATTTTATCTCAAGAGGATTATGTAAATAAGGTGTTGGAGAGGTTCAATATGCAGGATGCAAAATCGGTACGCACACCTATGGCTAGACACTTCAAGTTGAACAAAGAATAGTGTCCTAAATCACATGATGAGGTTGAGTACATGAGTAGAGTTCCATATGCATTAGCAGTTGGGAGCTTGATGTATGTAATGGTATGTACTAGACCAGATATTGCCCAAGCAGTGGGAGTTGTCAGCAAGTTTATGGCCAATCCAGGAAAGGAACACTGGAAAGTAGTTCAATGGATTCTTAGATATCTAAGAGGGACTAGTAGTAGGCATTTATGATATGGAGGGTCAAACACTTCTCTACATGGGTGTGTAGATTCAGATATGGTAGGTGACTTGGATGGTAGGAGAAGCACCATAGGATATGTGTTCACTGTTAGTGGAACGACGGTTAGCTAGATTTCAAAGTTGTAGAAGGTTGTTGTCTTGTCTATTATAGAGGTAGAATACATTGTAGTCATAGAGGCTAGCAAAGAAATGATTTGGATGACTCAGTTCATGGAAGAGTTGGGAAAGGAGCAAGAGAGTTGGAGATTGTATAGTGATAGTCAAAGTGCAATTCATTTGGCAAAGAATTCAGCCTTTCATTCAAACCGACACTAACTTCTGTGCATTTCCAAACGTTTCTAGAATTGCTATTTTTAGGAGAATATTTACTTTGCATGTAAAGACTAAAATTAGTCTTGAGTCTATTTTTCTAATTATTGTTTACTTTCAATTCTATTTAAGAGACCCATGGGGCAGTATTGTAATAAGAGAGAATAATTCAGTAACTGAATTGGTTGTAAGTGATAGAGAGAGAGAGAGAGAACTCTTGAGGGAGGATTATTATACATCTAAGAGGTGTGAGGAGAAAGATATTTCTTCATTATATATCTTTTTGGAAGAGTTTAATATAGATTGGTTGTTTCTCGTCTCCTAGTATTTGTTATTTTTGAGTTTTAGTTACTTATTACTTCTGGTTTCAATTCTATGTTTAGTTGCTTATACAAAAGTAATCAATTGTACTCTAAGATCCTAACAATTGGTATCAGAGCTCTAAACACTAAAAAGTGGTATCAGAGCATGTTAGTGTTTGTTGATTATAGAATTCACTCAAGGGGGTTTCTGATTAAGTGGGAGCAAAGCAATGGCAGAAGAAAGTAAACTAAGAATGGAGAAATTCAATGGCAAAAATTATCAATTACGGAGGATGCAAATTAAAAATTATCTGTATCAGAAAGATCTGTATTTACCATTGGGTGAGGTTTCAAGGAAGCCCACAAATATGGAAGATGAAGAATGGAATGTTCTTGATAGAAAGGCTCTTGGATCTATAAGGTTGAGCTTGGTAGCTTCTGTGTTTTCCAACTTATCACAGGCAAAGACAATGGTAGAGTTAATGGATACTTTGGCAAATTTATATGGAAAACCCTCAACTTTGAATAAGGTATATCTTATGAAGCAATTATTTAATTTGCAAATGTAGGAAGGTGGATCTGTATCTAGTCATCTTAATGATTTCCATATAATAGTAAATCAATTAAATTCAATCAAAATAGTTTTTGATGATGAAATTAAGGCTCTCTTATTCTTATGCTCTTTACCTAAAAGTTGGCATAGTTTGGTAATGGCAGTTAGTAATACTGCATCTACTTCAAATATCTTGAAAGTTAATGATGTTGTTAGTGTAATCTTAAATGAACAAATTCATAAGAAAAACACAAGGGAAACATCAGGGAATGCTTTAAGTGTTGAAAGCAGGGGATGGCAAAGAGAGATGGGCAAGCAAGGGAAATCAAGGTCAAAGATGGAAAGAATATCTAAATCTAGAAGTGGAAGAATAACCTACTGAAATTGTGGAAAGAAAGGGCATGCAAAGAAAGATTATTGGTTGAAGGATAACAAAGAAAATCAGCTTGAAGGTAATAAAGAAGTAAAAGTTGTAGGTATTGTTGCACATGATGCTCTTATATTTTCTTTGGATAATAAATTAAAATAATGGGTTTTAGATTCTGGTGTCTCTTTCCATGCAACCCCAAATAGAGAATTTTTTAATGATTATGTCCATGGAGATTTTGGAAATGTTTATTTAGGGGATGATGAGCCTTGTAAAATTGTTGGCAAAGGAAAAGTGCAACTGAAATTACAGAATGGCAACACATGGGTGTTGAAGGATTTCATGCATGTACCAATCTTGAAGAGAAATCTGATTTCTACAAGAAAGTTGGGTGATGAGGGTTGCACAGTAACTCTCACAACTAAATCTTGGAAAGTTTCCAAGGGTGCACTTGTATTAAGAAAAGGTAAGAGAGTAGGTACACTTTATCTATCTACTTGTATTACTGATTATTCTCTTTCTGTTTTATCTACTTTAGATTTAGATGCAAAGTTGTGGCACTGTAGGCTTGGTCACATGAGTGAGAAGGGAATGAATTTTCTTAAGTCAAAAGGTAAGCTTTTAGATTTGAAAAGCATAGATCTAGATTTTTGTGAGCATTGTATTTTTAGAAAATAGAAGAAAGTGAGGTTTCTCAAAATTGGGTCAACAAAGAAGAAGAACAAGTTAGAGCTTGTTCACACAGACGTGTGGGGACCACCTCAAGTAGCTTCTATTGAAGGATCACAGTATTATGTTTCTTTCATTGATGATGCTATAAGAAAGTTATGGGTTTATTGCATAAAGAGGAAATCTGATGTTTTTGACACATTTAAGAAATGGAAAGCTTTGGTTGAGAATGAAACAGGTTTGAGATTGAAGTGCCTTAGATCTGACAATGGTGGTGAGTATTATAGTAATAAATTCAATAGTTATTGTTCTATGAGTGGAATACACAAGAAAAGGATGGTTATAAGGACACCTTAGCAAAATAGAGTTGTTGAAAGGATTAATAGAACAATAATAGAGCGTGCACGGAGTATGAGGTTGCATGTTGGTTTGCCCTTACAGTTTTGAGTAGAAGTTGTAGATACTGTGATTTACTTGATTAACAGAGGACCTTCTACTACACTAGATGGTGGAATTCTAGAAGAGGCTTGGATAGGTTAAAAGGTAAATCTTTCATTTCTTAGAGTTTTTGGTTTTGAAGCTATTGTGCACATTAATAAAGAAAATAAAAATAAGCTGGATCCTAAATCTATGTGGTGTGCTTTCATGGTTATGGTTTTGGAGATTTTTGATTTCGGTTGTGGAATTTAGAAATTAAAAAAATTATTAGAAGTTGTGATGTATTTTTTAATGAGAAGGTGATGTATAGTGATTAGCTATAGAGACTAAATAATTTTGAGCAGGGCAATCTTGATTTGGAAGAGGTTATGATCTAAAATGAGCTCACGGGTAAAAATCATCACTCATAGAAAAACACAGAGATTGACGTCGATCAAGTGGAGACTAACGTCAGTCAGGTGGAGACTGACATCAGTTAGGTGGAAATTAGTGTCAGTCAGGTGGAATCAATGTTGGTTGAGTGCAGACTAACATCGATCAGAGATGACTGGGATCGATCACTGTCAGAAAGAAATTTGGGTAGACAACAAGCTATAAATGAGTCTCAAACACCCATAAGGAGGTCTAAAAGGGTAAGTAAACCTCCAATTCATTATTCCCCTTCTTTATACTACTTGTTGCTCACTGATGGTGGAGAACTAAAATTTTTTAATGAGGCAATGCAGGTAGAATCCAAGAAACAGTGGGAGCATGGCATGAATGAGAAAATTGATTCCTTGGAAGAGAACCATACATGGGATTTGGTTGAGTTGCCAACCAGAAAGAAAGCACTGAAAAACAAATGGGTATATAGGTTAAACGAAGGAGAGAATAGACAAATGAGACATAAGGCCAGGTTGGTAGTAAAGGGATTTGCACAGAAACCAAGTATTGATTTTGGTGAAATTTTTTCTCCTATAGTAAAGATGACTTCTATTTAGACTATATTGTCTTTAATTACTATTGAGGATTTGCATCTTGAGCAACTTGATGTTAAGACATCATTTCTTCATGGAGATTTGGATGAAGAGATATATGTGGATCAACTGGAAGGTTTTGAGGTCAAAGGTAAGGAGAAACTTGTGTGTAGGTTGAAGAAAAGCTTATATGGTCTTAAGCAAGCTCCAAGACAATGTTATTTGAGGTTTGACAGGTTTATGACAGAGCATGGCTTTAGTAAATATCAATCTAACCATTGTGTTTATTATAACAGACTAAATAATGGTAGTTATATTATCATGTTACTATATTTAGATGATATGCTTGTTGTAGGTTCACACATGAAGGAAATTACTGAGCTTAAGGTAAAATTATCTCACACATTTTCCATGAAGGATTTAGGAGTAGCAAAGAAAATCCTTGGCATGAGTATTAAGAGAGACATAAAAAATCACAGTTTGATTTTGTCTCAAGAGGATTATGTGAATAAGGTGTTGGAGAGGTTCAATATGCAGGATATAAAATTGTTAAGCACACCTATGGCTAGACACTTCAAGTTGAGCAAAGAATATTGTCCTAAATTACATGATGAGGTTGAGTACATGAGTAGAGTTCCATATGCTTCAGTAGTTGGGAGCTTGATGTATGCAATGGTATGTACTAGACTAGATATTACCCAAGCAGTGGGAGTTGTTAGCAAGTTTATGGCCAATCCAGGAAAGGAACACTGAAAATCCATTTAGTGGATTCTCAGATATCTGAGAGGGACTAGTAGTAGGCATTTATGCTATGGAGGGTCAAATACTTCTCTACATGGGTATGTAGATTCAGATATGGCAGGTGACTTGGATGGTAGGAGAAACACCACATGATATGTGTTCACTGTTGGTGGAATGATGATTAGCTAGATTTCAAAGTTGTAGAAGGTTGTTGCCTTATCTACTACAGAGGCAAAATACATTGCAGTCATAGAGGCTAGCAAGGAAATGATTTGGATGACTCAGTTCATGGAAGATTTGGGAAAGGAGAAAGAGAGTTGCAAATTATACAGTGATAGTCAAAGTGCAATTCATTTGGCAAAGAATTCAGCCTTTCGTTCAAGAACCAAACATATACAACTTAGGTAACACTTCATTGGACATGTATTGGAGGATGGACAATTGAAGCTGGAAAAGATCCATACAGATAAGAACCCTACTGATATGTTAACAAAGTTGGTAACAAAGGAGAAGTTGAATCTTCATTCAACTTTTGTTGGTCTTCAAGATTGAACTTGAATAGGGAGAAACAAGCCAGAGATGTTTAGAGGATGTTGTTGTACAGGTATAGGTGCAGTTTTTTATCTCCAAGTGGGAGATTGTTGAGTTGTGGAGCTAAAAGTTTCATTAATTAGCTAATGTGGAGGTTGCTAGGCTTACACAATAACTAGCATCGGTCAAAACCAACTGACATCAGTTAGGGGTCGACTGGCATCGGTCAACATCGGTTAGGGGTCGACTGGCATTAGTTAAGGGTCGACTGGCATCGGTCATCTTTAGACCAACACTAACTTCTGTGCATTTCCAGACGTTTCCAGAATTGCTATTTTTAGGAGAATAGTTATTTTGCATGTAAAGACTAAAATTAGTCTTGAGTCTATTTTTCTAATTATTGTTTGCTTTTAATTCTATTTAAGAGACCCGTGGGGAAGTATTGTAATAAGGGGGAACAATTCAGTAATTGAGTTGGTTGTAATTGATAGAGAGAGAGAGAACTCTTGAGGGAGAATTACTTTACATCTGAGAGGTGTGAGGAGAAAGAGATTTCTTCATTGTATTTCTTTTTAGAATAGTTTAATATAGATTGGTTGTTTCTCATATTTCTTATTATTTATTGTTTTTGATTTCTAGTTACTTATTACTTTTGGTTTCAATTCCATGTTTAGTTGCTTATACAAAAGTAATCAATTGTACTCTAAGATCCTAACAACTGGTATCAGAGCTCTAAACACTAATAATCAACTTGTGCTTATGCTAGGTTGATTGAAAGACTTTAGGTTCATTTCATTTCCATTTTTTTTTGAAGATGTGATAATTTTTTATTCTTATGGAATCAAATTATTAAAGTGAATCTAAGTTCTTATTTGCATTATTTAAAAATCTTTAGACATTTACCTGGTATATAATAGGATCTGTTACTTTAGCTATTTCATGTCATATATTGTTTTGAGTGCATGTCTTTGATGAAATTTAAGCTTTGTCATAATTTTTGGACTAAAAGTCAGAGATACATTTATTCTCTACCCTACCCTTCCTTTTTCTCATTTTTTAATCAAATCACTGTATTTTATCTTTCATTGTAAATATACATGCTAGATTAGAATTTAGACTTTAGGTTTTGATCTTAATTCACTATAATTAGTTCAAATTACTATCATGTTTCATAGGTAAGCTTTAAGACTATGGTTACTTCCAACAACTATTTATATTATCATTTTGTGAAATAATTATTTGCTTTACAACTATTCCACCAAATATCTTAGGAAGATCACAACCAACTACTCATGCAATATATTCTTTGAATATATAAATGAGAAGTGTTTTAAACACTCTATAAACCCTATGATACACTTTTAGGCATCAACAAGTGGGTTTCATTGGTGCTAGAAGGGGGGCCTTTAGCCAAAGATTTGTAAATTTGAAGTATCTTAGCTAATTTTATTGAATTATATTCAAAAATCAATTGATTATTTGTATAATTATGTCTTTCTTAGCTTAATTATGTAAAGATCACTGATATTCATGGTTTTAGACCAATATTTAAGCTTATTTAAATAAAAATAGCTATTCTTTGAAGACCCATGATAAATTATTGTAAAGATAGTTTAAGCTTTAAAAATATGATGTGTTTGAGGTTAGTGATAGCAATTTTATTCAAATATTGGTTAATTATTTGCAAATTTAGGTTAATTTGAGCTTAGAAGTATAAAAATTAGTTATATTTACAAGTTTTGAGGTATATTTAAGTTAATTCAATTAAAGATAGTCATTCTTTGAAAAGAATTGTATGAATTTATGCAAAATTTTCTTAATGTATAAATATAATCATTTTTATTTGTAAAGAAAAGTTTTATATGTTGTATTTTGAAAAAGATTTAGAGTTTACAATCTTAAACTACCAAGAATAAGAACTAGGTCGAGGTCTAAGATAAGGCTACTTTTTATTTCTTTGGAAATTCATAGGAAAGCAAAAGCAGATAAAGGTAAATGCAGGGTTTCTCAATCTCAACCTACTTCACCTATTTGTGTTACTCCTACATTTAATCCTTATTAAGGTATGGCTTGGTTGGATGGATCTTCCATCAATGTGCATAGCTAGGTACACAAATTACCTAGAAATATTGATAAGTATTTACCTTCTTTCAGTCCTACAAGTGTTGTAACTACTAAAGAACATATCAAGTCCTTTAAGGTTACTTTAAGGTTATTAAATGTGGTTCATAAAGATGTTGTTTGTAGATTGCTTCCTTTTATAGTCAGATATGTAGCATATGATTAGTTTCTTAATATTCTTGAAAATTACATTGCCAATTAGAATGATTTCAATAGTATTTTCATTGCTCAGTTTGGAAAGGTCGTCAATCCTTGTGTCCTTTATCAAAAATTCACCACTATGAAGAGAGATTCAAACGAAACCATTAGATATTTTAATTCCATATTTTAGAAGATGTTTAGAATATCTACACCTCCCTATAGGCTTGATGAAGCTTTAGATTTAGAGATTTATAAGGATGTTTTAGATCTAATGAATTTTATGTTTTTGAAAAGAGCTACTGGAATGATAAATACATTGGCCTTACCTTATGTTAAATATATGAAAATAAGTGATCAAATACAACCCTAGGGTAAATTATCATATTTTATGTTATGTATACTAATTACTCAGTGATTACCAGATTCACCAGTATATTTAAACTTTAATTATCAACCCAAGGTGTGTAAGCTTTTCAATTATGTTAGCACTATATGTACATTACTGATTCAAAGATCAACTTGATTTTCTAGTTGTAGTACAATGAATTAATGCTAAATTTATTAGATATATATTATGAAACTGTTGTGATATAATTATTATCCCCCAAAAATATCACTAATTTTTGGGACAACATTTGAACTATTTTGGTCTTACAGACCAAAATTGTCTCTTCCCTTTTTAAAATTTGTCCTGGGCATTCAAATTCCTAATTTTTCAAGCTTTTCAAAAATCTACAGACTCTATAGGATTAAATCTATATACTTTGCAGACCAAATTCAATGGGCTTTATAGGTTGATTTCTACAGACTTGATTTTTACGGACTCTGCAAGCAATTTCATATCTACAAGTTTAACAGGCTTCACAACTTCTACAAATGGGTTCAACCAAAAGAATTAGTTTTTAACACTTGGTCATTTTCAAGATTGGTTTAGTGCCTTGGTTCAAACACAAATCTCCGTTAGCAAACATCAACAGTAGGTTCAACATTTGGTTCATCCTTAGGTTCAAAATAAAATGGTTCAAAGGTGGGTTCAATCAAGTGGTTCAACACTTTATTTCACTCATTTGGCTCATCTGCTTTGTTTCAATGCTTTGATTCATCCTTTGGTTCAATCAAATGGTTCGTCAATCGGTTCAGGGCTTTGTTTGAACCTTTAAACCAAAGCTTGGTTCAACGGTTGGTTCAACATCTTTTGGTTCAAAGGCAGGTTCATTTCTATAGGTTCAAAGGCTTCTACAGGTGGGCTCAACCAAAAGAATCAGTTTCTAACACTTGGTAATTTTCAGGATTGGTTCAGTGCCTTGGTTTAATCAAAAATGTCTATTGGCAAGCATTCAAGCAAAAGAGGCTTGAACTATTGAACCGTTGAACCGTTAAAACACTTTGGTTCAAAGGTTCAATGAGTTCAAGGTTCAATCAATTTAACACTTTTAGTTTACTTAGTTCATCTGCTTGGTTCAATGATTAGTTCATCAATTTGGTTCATTCAATTAAACCATCGGCTTGAACCATCAGCTTGAACCATTTTAGTTCAAAGCTTAATTCAACTGATTGGTTCAATGAAGAGGTTCAACATCTTGGTTCAATGGAGTGTTTCATTAGCTTGGTTCATCGGCTTGAACCATCGGCTTGAACCATTTTGGTTCAAAACTTGGTTCAATCGATTGGTTCAATGAAGAGGTTCAATGGTTGGTTCAAACAAAGGGTTCATCGGCTTGAACCATTTTGGTTCAAAGCCTAGGTTCAACAATTGGTTCAAAGCCTTGGTTCAATAGAACGGTTCCATAGTTGGTTCATTGCCAAAGTTCAAAGGGCCTTCTGAAGGACAAGCGCCCTTGTGGAGGGCACTTGGTCAATGAAAATACCCTTCAAAAGGGTCATTTTCAAAAAGACTAAGGCAAGTCTAAGACACAATTCTTTCAGACAAAAAGTTTGAAAGAATTCTGAGGATTCATGGAAGCAAGAAACCTAAAGGAATTTACATATTAGCAAATGGAATACTTTCTATAGACTTTTTGTCTACAAGAAATTTCCACAGACAATTTGTCCATGGGAATTATCTGCAGGAATTTGCCTGAGGAAAAGCTCAAGGAAAGTACCCACGGGAATTATCCATGGGAATTTTTGAAGGGCCATCGAAGGACCCCAAAGGGTAGGTGCCCTTGTGGGGGACTCTCAGCTGCCAACTTAAAGGTCACTTCCTAAAGCTAAAAGGTCACATTCCCTTTGGGAAGGATGTAAAATAAGAATCTTGAAGGCCATTCAGGGATCATTTCTTAAGGCTCAAAAGGGCAAGTCTAATCTAGAAAAGTGCCAAACAGAGAGTCAAAAGAGGACCAAGGGGTGACGTGCCTGAAGACGTCAAATTCAACACAGTGAACTAATCGTTGAAAACATAGTCATGGGTGTGCGAGCGTCAAATTCAAGACAATAAAATAACCATTGATCCTTTGAACCTATAGACCAAAATGCATTCACAGACTTCAAGGCCAAGACTAGCAAAAAGTGAGGAAAGAATAGAACAACAAACTAAATCTAGGACCCGATTCAATTAACCAAAAAAGGAGGAACAATAAAGGTAAGATCAGATCGCCAGGTGGACATTGAAAGTTGCAAACTTTCAATAAGCCTGACTTGTTTCCCTACATTGATAAAATCAAATGGGTAAAATGCCCCTAAGTTCTAGCCTGTCTTCTTAATAGATTCCAACGTAACATGATGTGTTACTATTCCTAAGTCCTTCTTGAAGTGGCTATATAAGGGACTCTCTTCTATTGTAAATTATCTCTTTTTTAGACAATCAAAAATGAAACTCTGCCCAAATTGAAAGGCACTTTTGAGACTTTGAGCTCAGTTTGTTGATCATATTTTGTTACTGGAATAAGAAAGCAAGTGACTTTTCAGACTTTGTGCTATGATATCTTTATTGTTGAGGAAACTGTTCTTATGTCTTTTTCCTTGATTTATTTTCTATTCCTTTAATTCAACAAGCAAGATTAGTGAAATTAGTCAAAAAGGTGTCCTAAAGAGTCAACTGTGGAGAGACTTTGTGCCCCCATAATTTCCTTTCAGTGTATTTTCTTTTCATTTTTTTGTAAAGGACTTTGGGAAGACTTTGTGCCCTCATTATCCTTCATATCTGACTCTTGAGTGATTCAGGTGGAGACTTTGTGTTACATCTTGATTTGCTGGTTATTACATCTTTTGCTACATTTTGCTGTTACTACCTGGAGTATTCTTGTGGCTTGCTGAATAGTACTTCTGAAAGAAGAGGAGTGTTTTTTGTCATTTTCTTTGAGTTTCTCTTGTGACCTGTATACATCATCTCTAAAGAAAGAGAGATGGATGGTTTTTCCTACCCTTGAGTATTATTTTCTATATATATATATATATATATATATATATATATATATATATATATATATATATATATATATATATATATATATATATATAGGGAACCTCCCCTTGATGAGAGGAGAGATCAGTCCCCTTTTGATGTGGTAAATCTACACAATTGGATGACTAATCTTCCTACTTTGGCTGATCAGACCTATTTTGTTTATCAATACACTGATTGACAAAATATTAAACCAATATTTTTTGGCGACTCCACTGGGGAATATAATATTCATTATCCATTTATAATCTACCCATTCACCTCCACACTAACTGGAAAAGAATGCACAGTTTAAAGCCTCAAGTTTTAACTGAAGCAAGATCAATTCTTTTCTATTTTTGTTTCATAATCTGGCAGATTCAAGGTATACATGAAGCCAAAAGGCTAAAGGTATCATTGACCCTATATTTGAGTTAGTACAACAAAGTGATTTTGATCTATTTCCTTCACCATCTCATCTTCAATGAACCAAGAGTTTTCCTCCCACTAAATTCAGATCTCCATTGCCAGACGAAGTATCTACTTCTGCTATTGATAAAGCTTTGCCAATAATCACTCCTTTGAGATTTGTTATCCCTCCTTTTCATAATCCTACAATGGCAATTCAAGGCCCTTGGTGTAATGCTTTTGGTCCTCTCAATCTTACTCCACCTCTACATGAGCTTCCACATAGTTCAAAGAAGAACTTCCCCAAGTTTTATGGTGATGGGAAAGTTCATCCTGATGACCACATTGAAGCTTTCAGCATAGCTTGTGGAGTAATCAAAGTAGAATTTGAAGATATAGTAGTCATGATTTTTATAGAGACATTACAAGGTGCTATTGTAGATTGGTTTTATCATCTACAGGCTCGGTTAGTGATTGATTGGAATACTCTCAAAGCTAAGTTTGAAGCTAGATTCAAACCTACAGAAGATGCACATACACTTCTGGCTCAACTTACACAAATGAAGAAAGAGCCTCATGAGCCTATGAGAGACTTCATAGCCAAATTTGACAAATTGAGGAACAAAATCCCTGTAATTACTTGACCTACAGCTAAGAATCTCAAATGATTTTTCATTAATTCTCAGCTACCTAAAGTAAATTTTCTCTTGAGACATGCTGGTCAAATAGATCTTATTGCAGCTCAAATTTTGGCCATTGAGGTAAAAGATGATCTCATCTTAGTAGAGAAAATAAGAAGAGATCCAAATAGAAATAGAGCTTCATCATCTTTTGAATATACATCTACAGGCACCATAGATCCAATGGTGCAAAAATTGGAAAATGAGTTACGTGCTCTCAAAAAGCAAATGGCTCAAGGAATGTCTTCTACTCGTTTATATAGGACATTTCTAAATCAATCATATCAAGGCAATGTTGCCAAAAATCAAGGGAAACAAAATCACCTTCTTCCTCCACAAAGGAAACTTGCCTTGGAAGCTCCTCCAACTAATTCAGTAATAGGATATCTTGAAGCAAAATCAAAATTCTCTTTCTAGCCTAAATTGAATCAAGAAAATGACACTGATCTCCTTGAAGACAATCAAGAAGAATCAGTTGGTGACTCCCACATTAGTTTCTTGAACTATCAGGATGAACCTAGAAGTAAAGGAGAAGCTTTTAATGGATCATATGTAGTGTTTAGTAGGTCTAAAAACCAATTAGTCTAGCACATTGATAAAGAGAAGATAGAAGAGCAACTGCAACTAGTAGTCATGATTGCTAAACATGGAACCATTCTACCTTTTCAGTCAAAGGATCTAGTAATCACTCAAAAAGCAAATACATCAATTTTGCCTTCCCTTTTTATTCTAAATTCACAAATCAGCCCACATCCCATTTCTCTTAAAACTCAGAAAATTGAAGTACCTTTCTCTGTACCTAGCTCAATTTAGCCATTTGACATAATCGATCATGTTAAAAAGAAAAAAATACAAATGTCTAAGTTTTAATATTTGCAGTCCAATCTTGATCAATTAAATAAGCAATCTAATATGTCAAAAACCAAAACATCATTGCAGGATAAAAGGCTAGAAAGGTAACTCTTAATTCTTCAAAGAACACGCCTATTCCAAATAATCTGGTCATTACTCCTCTAGCTGCTCCTAGAAAAATAGAACCTTTCTATGTTTCCCTGTTAATTAATGGCCACAAGCTAAGTAACTATATTATAGACTCAGGTGCATCTGATAATGTCATGCCTGCTAAAGTAGCTGAGTCTCTTAGTCTCACATTGACCAAGACATTTAGAAGTTGTTTCTCCATGGAGAATAAGTAAGTACCATTGTTAGGGTAAATCAAAGATGCCCAATTTGCATTTGTAGCCTTTTTAGACAAGAGAATCAAGATGACTGTCTTGGTGGCTGACATCCTAACATCTTATGGCATTTTGCTTGGACAAATTTTTTGTAAGGATGTGGGAGGAGAACTAAGCATGGATCTGTTTGAGGAAAGGATCCCTATCCAAGGTGTAATGAAGAGGTTTCTTTTTGAAAAGGAAGCAAAATATGTGGTCACCCAGACATTAGCCCCTAAATCTCAAATCCTTTTTGAATCTGTAGGTATGGATAACTATTTTTTGTCTACAGATGAAATGCATGAAACACCTAAAAGTGTCAACTCAAAAAGTAGTTCAACAAGAATAATATAAAAACTAGTTGGCTACAGTACAAACCAAGAAGGATCCTTTATCTCTGATGAAGAAAAGTCTAAAGAAAAATTAGTATCAGATGAGATATGGACTTTGGAATTTGATGGTAGCTATTCCTCTACCGGTTTAGGAGCTGGGATTTTTTTGATATCTCCTCAAAGAGATATGTTCCCTTCATCTTACAAATTATAGTTTAGCAACACTAACAATATAGCTAAATATAAATCTCTATTACTTGGCATGAAGGTTGCTCAAGAAAAAGGCATCAAGTTTCTTCATGCCAAAGGGGATGTTGAATTAGTAGTTTGTCAAGTGAGGAACTTATACCAAACTAAGAATGAAAGACTATGCCACTACCATAACTTAGTTTGGGACCAAATTGAAAGATTTGATGCTTTCAACATTTCTGCCATACCTAGAGAGTCTAATGATAGAGCTGATGCACTTGCTATTTTAGGAACTCTCTTAGTTCTTCATTCAGATTTCAAAGAAGACAGGTATACCATTGAGTTGGTCTATAGACCAAGTGTTCCTGACAATTTTGATCATTGTCAAGTATTCAATGCTGATCATCAAATCATTGCCTTCCTAGAATGAAAACATAATTTTAAACACCTATGTTTTGAAGGTAGTGAATCTCAAAAGAATGAATCTGTGTCTAAATCTAGCTCAGATATAAATGAAGAATTCTTATAGCTGAAAGGAAACAAAATTCTCAAAGGCCTAGTTTCTCTTGAAAAGCTATTTGAAAAACATGATAGATTCATCAAACAATAACAAATAGACTCAAGTTTCTCTTAGGGATTCGATCAAGTGAATCTGACTACTTAAGAAAATCCCAAGATGATCAATATTGGTAAGTGTTTCACCCTTGAAGAAAGATTCAAGTTCATCTCTTTACTTCGTCAATACATGGATGTCTTAGCATATTCTTATGAAGACTTGAAGTCTCTTAGACCAGATGAAATCCACCATAACATTCCTCTCAAGGCTGACTCAATGCCATACAAGCAAAAATCTAGATAGTATAATCCAAAAATATTAGGTACTATTCTGTCTGAGATACACAAAATGTTAAATGCTAGAATCATCTTCCCAATCCATCATTCCATATGGATTGTGAACATATTGCCTGTAAGGAAGAAGAATGGAAAAATTCACATTTGTGTAGATTCAAAAATCTAAATCAAGCATCTTTGAAGGATAATTATCCTTTGTCAATTATGGATCAAATGCTTCAAATAGTGATAGGTGCAGAGATGTTATCAATGCTAGATGGATTTTCAAGATATAATCAAGCTGAAGTTGGTGAAGCAGAACAACACAAGATTACATTCACCACACCTTGGGCTACATTTGCATATAGGAGAATGCCTTTTGGTTTAATAAATGTTGTTGCTACATTTCAGAGAGCTATGGACTTGGCTTTCAAAGATGAGATTGGTAAATTCATAGTGGTATACCTTGATGAATTGACTATCTTTTCAAAGCATCGATCTGATCATGTATGCCATTTACAACAAGTGCTAGAGCATTGCCACCAAAATG
Organism: Torreya grandis; assembly: GCA_037957365.1. NCBI lineage: Eukaryota > Viridiplantae > Streptophyta > Pinopsida > Cupressales > Taxaceae > Torreya > Torreya grandis. Next base: position 1,532,922 of record JARHVA010002167.1, on the reverse strand, counting down.
GTATTTCCTTAAATCCTAAAAAGTCTATTTTTGGAGTAACAAAGGGGAAACTCTTTGGACACATTGTGTCCAAAGAAGGCATAAAGATTGACTCAGATAGAGTCAAGTCTATTCAAGAACTTAATTTGCCTACAAGTAAGAATGTTGTTCATTCTTTCTTTGGAAAGTTGAATTTCTTATGGAGATTCATCCCTGAATTTGCTGAGAAGACTAGACACATTGTGAACATGATGAAAGGGAAGACCATCTTCAGTTGGACTAAAGAAGGTAAGGCAGCATTTCAAGATATCAAGAGCACCATTGCTCACGCCCCTACATTAGTTTGTCTAGATTACAACAAAGATTTAATCATATACAACTATGCGTCTGAACACTCTCTTTCAAAAATTATTGTTCAATAGGATAAGGAAGGTATGGAATCTCCTATCTCTTTCATGAGTTGCCCTCTCAAAACCCATGAGATGAAATATTCAAATATAGAGAAGCATGTTTATGCCTTGGTGAAAGCAGTCAAACATTTCTGCTTCTATATTCTGAATTCACATACTACTACCCTAGTGCCTGACACTACAGTCAAGTCTATATTAACTTGGCAGGAGTTTGGCATGAAAAGAGGTAATTAGATTGCAAAAATCCAATAGTTTGATCTAGACATTAAGCTAACAAAGCTGGTCAGGGGTAAATGTTTATGCCAACTAATTACTGATAATAAGCCAAAAGACACACAGCGTGAAGAAGCTGAAGTGGAAGAGACACCAACAGTCCTTTTTGTCTCCACTACCAATGAGTGGTATTCAAGTATCACTCATTTTCTTACTTATGGTGAATGTCCTACTCATTTGTCTTACAAAGAAAGGAGGACTATCAAGTTGAAAGCTACAAATTTTGTCCTTTGGGACAATGGCTTGTATAAGAGAAGCATAGATGGAGTATTCCTTTGTTGTGTAGACAAAGAGCAATAAAGCCAAATTTTGAAATCTTTTCACAATCTAGCCTATGGAGGACATTTTTCCACTCTTGTGACTACTCACAAGATTCTACGATCCAGGTATTACTGGCCAACTCTTTTCCAAGATGCACATAAGTGGGTGAGAAAATGTGAACTCTATCAGCAATTTGTTGGAAGACCCAAGTTAGCTGCTATGCCTCTCAAGCCAATGATCATAGAAGAACTTTTTTAGAAATGGGGACTAGAGTTTATTGGGACTATAAACCCATCTTCAAGTGCTGGACATGATTATGTCCTTACATCAACTGACTATTTCACCAAGTGGGTAGAAGCAATCCCAACTAAGCATGCTACTTCAAAAGTTGTATGCAACTTCCTCAAAGAGAATATCATATCTAGGTTTGGAGTTCCCATCAAAATTGTTACTAATAATGCATTTTGTTTCAACTCTCAGGAGATTACACAATTCTATTTCCATTGTAGAATTACACTTTCTCACTCTTCTAATTATTTTCCACAAGGGAATGGACAAGTTGAATCCAACAATAAAAATTTGGTAACTATTATCAAGAAGCTAGCAGATGACAATCAAAGAACATGGCATAAAGCATTGGTTGATGCTCTGTGGGTAGATAGAATCACACCAAAGAGGGCAATTGGTATGTCTCCTTTTCAACTTCTTTATGGAATCAATGTTGAGATACCAATCACCTTAGAATTGCCATCCTTGAAATTGGCAAAGGTAATTGAAGATCAGACATATGAAAGTTCTCTTGACAAAATAATCATGTGTCTAGCTGAGATGGAGGAATAGAGAACCATGGTGGTGGACAAAATTGTTGTGCATCAAAGTCTGGTAAAAAACTCTTTGATCAAAAGGCCAAAAATTGTGATTTCTAGATTGGGGATCAAGTCCTGCTATGGGACAAAAGGAGAGAACCAAAGGGGATGCATGGAAAGTTTGACTCCCTTTGGAGAGGCCCATTTATAATTCATTAGCACATTGGTGAAAATAGCTTTCTATTGAAATATCAAGATGGCACACTCTTTTCTCTACCCCACAATGGGCAACATCTAAAACATTTCAACTCTTGAAGTGTCAGATCATTCCATCTATATATATGTACATTTGTATTATTTTTAATTCTATTTTGTTTTGTTTGTTTTCATTTTTGATGCCTTTCATTTTTGGGTAGCATGACTCCATAACCCAATGGTACACATGAAGATACTGGAGATTCAGGATTCTACTCCTTTCAATTCTTTTTGCAATTGACAAAAGTTCCCCAACTAGAGCCAGCTGTTGTCCCCCAAAAATATCACTCATTTTTGGGACAACATTTGAACTATTTTGGTCTTACAGACCAAAATTGTCTCTTCCCTTTTTAAAATTTGTCCTAGGCATTCAAATTCCTCATTTTTCAAGATTTTTAGAAATCTACGGACTCTATAGGCTTAAATCTACAGACTTTGCAGACCAAGTTCAATGGGCTTTACAGGTTGATTTTTACAGACTTGATTTCTATGAACTCTGCAAGTAGTTTCATTTCTACAAGTTCAACGGGCTTCATAGCTTCTACAAATGGGTTCAACCAAAAGAATTAGTTTCTAACACTTGGTCATTTTCAAGATTGGTTCAGTGCCTTGGTTCAAATATAAATCTCCATCGGCAAACATCAACAATAGGTTCAACATTTGGTTCATCCTTAAGTTCAATGTCAAATGGTTCAAAGGTAGGTTCAATCAAGTGGTTTAATGCTTTGTTTCACTCATTTGGTTCATCCGCTTTGTTTCAACACTTTTATTCATCCTTTGGTTCAATCAAATGGTTTGCCAATTAGTTCAAGGTTTTGTTTGAACCTTTGAACCAAAGCTTGGTTCAACGGTTGGTTCAACATTTTTTGGTTCAAAGGTAGGTTCATTTCTGCAGGTTCAAAGGCTTCTGTAGGTGGGCTCAACCAAAAGAATTAGTTTCTAACACTTGGTCATTTTTAGGATTGGTTCAGTGCCTTGGTTCAATAAAAAATGTCTATCAGCAAGCATTCAAGCAAAAGAGGCTTGAACCATTGAACCGTTAAACCACTTTGGTTCAAAGGTTCAATGAGTTCAAGGTTCAATCATTTCAATGCTTTTGGTTTACTCAGTTCATCTGCTTGGTTCAATGGTTAGTTCATCACTTTGGTTCATTCAATTGAACCATCAGCTTGAACCATTTTGGTTCAAAGCTTGGTTCAACTGATTGGTTCAATGAAGAGGTTCAACGTCTTGGTTCAATGGAGCATTTCATTAGCTTGGTTCATTCAATTGAACCATCGACTTCAACTATTTTGGTTCAAATCTTGGTTCAACCGATTGGTTCAACGAAGAGGTTCAACGGTTGGTTTAAACAAAGTGTTCATCGACTTGAACCATGTTGGTTCAAATCCTAGGTTCAACAATTGGTTCAAAGCCTTGGTTCAATGGAACGGTTCAACAGTTGGTTCATCGCCAAAGTTCAAAGGGCCTCCTGAAGGACAAGTGCCCTTGTAGAGGGCACTTGGTCAATGAAAATACCCTTTAAAAGGGTCATTTTCAAAAACACTAAGGCAAGTCTATGGCAAAATTCTTTCAGATTAAAAGTTTGAAAGAATTTTGAGAAGTCATGGAAGTAAGAAACTTGAAGGAATTTGCGTATTGGCAAATGAAATAATTTATGTAGACTTTTTGTCTATAAGAAATTTCCATAGACAATTTGTCCACAGGAATTTTCCTGAGCAAAGTACCCATGATAATTATCCATGGGAATTTGCGAAGGGCCATCGAAGGACCCCAAAGGGCAGGTGCCCTTGCGGGGGACTCTCGACTGCCAACTTAAAGGGCACTTCCTGAAGCTGAAAGTTCACCTTCCCTTTGGGAAGGATGTAAAACAAGAAGCCCAAAGGCCATTCAGGGATCATTGCTTAAGGCCCGAAAGGGCAAGTCCATTCCAAAAAAGTGCCAAATAGAGAGCTGACAGAGGGCCAAGGGGTGACGTACCCAAAGACATCAAATTCAACACAACAAACTAACCATTGAAAACATAGTGACAGGCATGCGAATGTCGAATTTATGACAAAAAAATAACCATTGATCCTTTGAACTTACAAACCAAAATGCATTCACAGACTTCAAGGCCAAGACTAGCAGAAAGTGAGGAAAGAATAGAATAGCAAACTAAATCCAAGACCTGATTCAATTAACCAAAAAAAGAGGATTGATAAATGTAAGATCAGATCACCAGGTGGACATTGAAATTTTCAAACTTTCAATAAGCGTGACTTGTTTCCTTGCATTGATAAAATCAAATGGTTAAAATGCCCCTAAGTTCCAACCTGCCTTCTTAACATATTCTAATACAACGTGATGTGTTACTATTCTCGAGTCCTTCTTGAAGTGGCTATATAAGGGACTCTCTTATATTGTAAATTATCTCTTTTTTGGACAATCATAAATGAAACTCTGCCCAAATTGAAAGGCACTTTTGAGACTTTGAGCTCAGTTTGTTGATCATATTTTGTTATTGGAATAAGAAAGCAACTTTTCAGACTTTGTGCTGTGATATCTTTGTTGTTGAGGAAATTATTCTTATGCCTTTTTCCTTTATTTCTTTTTGTTCCTTTAATTCCACGAGTAGGATTAGTGAATTTAGTTAGAAAGGTGTCCTGAAGAGTCAATTATGGAGAGACTTTGTGCCCCCATAATTGCCTTTTAGTGTGTTTTCTTTTCATTTCTATGTAAAGGACTTTGGGAAGACTTTGTTCCCTCATTGTCCTTCATATCTTACTCTTGAGTGATTCAGGTGGAGACTTTGTGTTGCATCTTGATTTGCTGGTTATTACATCTTTTGCTACATTTTGCTATTACTACCTAGATTATTCTTGTGGCTTGCTGAATAGTACTTCTGAAAGAAGAGGAGTGCTTTCTATCATTTTCCTTAAGTTTCTCTTATGATCTGTATACATCATCTCTAAAGAAAGAGAGATGGATGGTTTGTCCTACCCTTGAGTATTATTTTCTATATATATATATATATATATATCCTTTAGGGAACCTCCCCTTGATGAGAGGAGAGATTAGTCCCCTTCTTATGTGGTAAATCTACACATTTGGATGACTAATCTTCCTACTTTGGTTGATCAAACCTATTTTTTTATCATTACGTTGATCAACAAAATATTCAACCAATAATAATTATAGAACAATTCCACACTTATGTAACATACATGCATCACACTTACACAATCAAACTTAATAGTAAAATCAACTTACACAACACACTAATAATTAAATGGGGTCAAGATCTTCACAAAAAATCATTCTGAGGGGGGCCTTCCTCATTCAAAACTGAGCTCCAATCTCTCTCTGAGAGAATTCATAAACTTCTTACAAATTCAACTTTATCATTACTCAATTCTGAATAAAAATTCTATAGTTAAAAAAATTCTACTATTACCTTCTCAAAATTATCTAACTCCTAGTCTAATCTAGGTTATACCTTTAAATATAAATGGTAGTTTATTGACTCCTAACCAAAAACACTAAACTAGGAAAAAATACAAATACTTAAAAACTACCCCAGTCAACCTTCAAGTGGTCAGTAACCAAAGTTACTTATTTTAGGTTTGACTAGGTTAGAGACAAGGCATAATGTTTTGCTATTTTATTTCCTTTTGTATTTTATCATTATCCTTATCTTTCCCATTTTGGTAGCACATCCAATATCTCCTTACATGTAGGGAATATATATAAAAACTATGATTCTTCCCAATCATCCATTTGGTTCCCCAAGATAGTTAGATGTGTCTACAAGATCTCCTTAATAATGACTCTATTTTTCATAGTGGCTACATGCACTCTATAGTATCTATAGGCAACCTATAGATGAAACCTTTAGTTATTGGAGCACTCTATAGTGGCTAAAAAACAACTTGTAGGTGAAGCCTATAGTTTTTATAGGTATTTTGTAGTAACTACATGAAACCTATAACTAAATCCTATATTTGTTGTGGGTACTCTATAATGACTATGAGTAAATTATAGGTAAGGCCTATAATTGTTACGAGAATCTTGTAGTACCTATGGCTTAACAAGATCTTGCATCTTTTCATGACCATTAAAATTCTTGTTAGATAAAGTCACACCAATATAATTCAATCAAAGAAAAGCATCAATAATTCATAACATAACACACACACACACACGTGCACACACACACAAACACACACACACACACACACACACACACACACACACACACACACACACACACACACACACACACACACACACACACACACACACACACACACACACACACACACACACACACACACACACACACACACACACACATCAATGTACATACAAAATCATAACTTCATTCATTTGCATTAGTGATGGATAGTTATGGAATTTACATAGAAAAATATATAGACTAAGCATGGATGAGGCTATAAAAGTAAGAAATTGGTGGCCTCATCACTCCCCCATACTTAGTCTCTTGATCTACCTTCAACAAGCCTTGGTTAGATTCTAAAACCATAAGTTTTCTAAAGTCTAGGGGTTCAAGATATCTTGACCCTTCCAAGATTTAGAAATATTTAGCATTCTCAATGTGTTCCCATCTTTTCTTCTCTACCTCTCTATCAACTAGAAAATTTTCTTCCTAGTTAGGAATTGGGAACCATAATATAGGGGGTTGAAACATCAATCACAACCATTATATTCTCCACTTCCTAATAAGTTCAATATACAAGTATACTCTATGGATGGCCTCCCCAAGGTTTTGAGGGAAGTGCAATTCATTTATTTTCAAGGTATCTGAGAGTTCTACCCAATTATGAGAGTAGGCAACAAAAATTTTCCTTCCATAGCCTTCCATGAGACTCAAATAGTGGTTCTAGACTTCCACCTACTTTCTAACAACCCATTCTTATGGAGAATTTGTGTTCATAAATGAGATCCATTCTTCCACTATAACATCTCATTCTTTGGATTCACCCTTGATCATTAGGGTGGCTTCTTTTTCCTTTTCTTGATATTCTTCCATTTATTTTCTTCTTTCAATTTCATTCAAAACATATGAATAAAATGCATTTAACAAGACATCCCCCAAATAAATGTTTGGATTCCATTCTATATCACTAGGAATAACATATTGGTGAATTTATAATTCACTTAGATTGGATTGAAAATTAGGATCAACATGTATATACTCATTAAAGAAAGATATTGGGTCATAGACCATATAAGATTGATCATTATAAATCCTATCAAACCTAAATTTCAACCATTTTTATTCCAAGTATACAATATACACCCTAGAAGAGGGTCTGTACTCCATCAATAGCTCAGTATTTTCATGCAATTTGCCATTCTTTTCCTTCATGCATCTGATCCTAATTTTAGAAAATTCCAATTTTTCTTGTAATTCATCATGTTGTTCCTTTGATTCAACATATCCCTTAAATCTCTACACTAATTCTTTGTGGTAGGATTTATTATTATTGAGCTTTTCCTTCAAAAAATAAAAAGATCATCAGTCACTACTAAAGTAGTGGCTAATAAATCCACATCAATAACTTATTTTATAGTAGGTGTTGGTGTAGTGGGCAATGGAGGAGGAAATCCATGATAGAAGGGTACCAAATCTAGAGCATACTCTATTGTAGGGGCTTCTATGGCCAAGGTAGATGAGGATGTTATAGGTTCCTCCACTATCTTCTCTTTGTCCCTATAGGTTTCTACAAACTTTGTTGCTCCTAGGAGTGTTTCAATGCCTTATTTTCCTTTTAGTTTTGTTATCTCATTTATGACTCTATATATTTCCTCCATAGCTTGTTCCAATGTTTGGAACTCTTGATCATGAGATTTTTTTTCTCTTCCTTTTACCATAACTACTTCTTCAACCAATTCTTCTTCTCCTACATGTTGCTTTCCCTCTTTCAATTCCTCTTCTATGTATCCAATGTTTTTGAGGAGATCAATGTCCTCTTCAATAAATCTATATGGGGGAGGTGACCATTCTTCTTCTTCTACCTTAGCATATCCTTCATTAGTAGACCACTCTTCTATTTAAAATCTATAAGGGGTTTTCTTAAGCTGAGGCTTTTTCTTTGGTTCTTCATCATCACTAATAGCTATGGTTAAGGAGGCTCTAGTGGTCTTTTGTTTCTTCATCCTATGAGATCTCTTAAGATGAGGTCTCCTTATTTTTGACACCATGGTCCCTTCCCCTTGGTTTTAATTTTCCTTGTAGGAGGGATGACTGATGGAGTGTTTTTTTGTGCATCATTTGATAGGGGAACTTCTTCTTGTCCAATAGGATATAGTATTAAGGAATCAATCTGAGGTGAGGACATAATGGGAGAAGGGACATGTTATTATGGGCTTTCTTCCTCTATATCAAAATGGAATAAGACTAGTCTTCTCCTCTTCTTTCCCATAGCAGTCTCAAATAAACCTTTAGTAGCTATGGTCTGACCAGTAACACTAGTGCCCCCAACATTTTCTTGAATAGTTTATTGGGGATACTCCTTAGGGGATTCCCTCTCATTAGTGCCTTCTTCTTGTTGGGGTGAAATATTTTATAGGTCTAAAAATTGCTCCCAAGAGAGGTTAGGTCTGATAGAATCTATTCCTTTTTTAATTATGAGCCATATTAGGTAGTGGTGAGATAGGGTTGTTTCAGTGCCCTTCTAATATTCTTTAGACATTATTTTCAAGATATTTTTATAAGAAATTGGGAACATTAATGAATCTATTATGTCTTAAATGATTTAAAGTTTTGAACTAGAGAGTGTAAATGAGGGAATACCTTCCCTCAAAAGTCATGTACCTGATAATAAATGATGTTATCTCTCTCCATTATATAGGTAGACTAAATCTTTTGACACCTCCTTTCTTTAATACTAATCTTTCATTTGCCTAGAAAAACTATTGCCTAGGTTCTTGGACATTGGGTCTATCTTACCAATTTTTTAACATGCTTGGTAACCTAGCTGCTTGGATCACCAAGGTCTCAGTAACTAGAAATGTGATGCAACATATAGTGGCTTGGTTTCCATCAAAATAACATACAAATTCCCTAGCAATAGGCTTTGAAAAATGTTACAACCTTTCAAAATAAGTGGTCCAACCAGCTCTGTGGAAGCCATCCCAACTGCCTTGGTCTCCCTGTAAGTGCATGTGGTTTGAGGGATCTCTCTCCATGACTAACCCTCCTATTTTAACTTATCTATTAGTCCTTTCAACTAATTTTCAGCTACACACCTTTATATCTATGGAAATATACCTACAGTAGGTTTATTCTATAATGCCAAATGTGGGGTTTGCAGGTTATAGGGTTTGGTTCATAAATGGTGAATGTGAAGTTGCCAATTATAAGGTTTGGTTCAATAATGGTAAATGTGAAGTTATAGGTTTTTAATTATGGAAAATCGAGGGTTCCTATGGTATTTGAGGTTCTAAACCATAGAATTCTCCCCTCACTTAAGCTATCACATGTCCTAAAGTGACGTGGAATGAGTAGGAAGTATGGGATAAGACGAGTCATCATGAGGAATATAAGTGTGGGTTTAGAGGTGATGTGATAGGATTTTTGAAAGAATGAATAAAGTCATAATTAAATATACTTTATAAATACCATACATGTTATATTATAACAAGAAGATAGTTTTAATGATGAAAGACATGGCGTACCTTTTAATAACAGTGTTCTAGATGTGATGCTTGGGAAGTTACACATGTGTTGGCATGTAAATATTTACATGTGAATGATTAATGGGCACAATGATTGGGCTAGCATTTGTAACTAGAGAGAAGTGGACCTTATGAAGTGATTGGGAGGTCAGTGGTGGTTAGGCTTTGAGTATGGCTATAGCTCACATGCATGTGATGTAGGATAGTCTACATGGAACAAAGGTCTAAGACTTGGAAGATAAATGATTGTTTTCATACCATAAGGTGGCAATTAAAAAGCTGAGTTATTCAAGTGATGGGATGGAAGATCCTAAGTAGGTAGCTAAGGGCATTACTGCATAGTGAATTTCATCTACATGAATTAACTGATAGGAGTTTGAATGTTGCTTATGCCTTGGAGGTTTTTTGCTTGGTGAGATTGGTTATAATAATCAATAGGGTCTTTAACATGGATCATATATGCCAAATAAATTTGAGATCTCATTGGTCAACATAGTGAAATGATCTTTATAAAATGATGAGAATTGAAAATTAATTATGAGTGTCCCTTTAGGCATAAATTTTGGTCTATAACACTTCCACATGGAAAGGGAAGTTATATGCTTTATTGTGGCTCTATAGCTTGGTATTCAAGGGTAGTGTTAGGAAATAGATATGATAGTTGTTGCCCCAATCCTCCTTCATTCTTTCACAAGGTTGTCTATTGACTTTCATGCAATTCCCAAAATCCAACAGCCAAGCCATAGGTGAGGGTTCTAAGAGGATCTATCTTGCATGCTCGGTAGAAAGGTGAGAATAGGCATGAGAAGGTACCTGCAATAGCTAAATAAGTGCATGTAGCAAGTTATAAAGTGACGTCCAACTATGTAGAAGGTGCTCATAGTATCTATATAAATGCCCATAGTAATTGGAGAAAAATTATGTTGATGTGAATAGTTAGGATTGGAGGGATTTCCCTCTCTTTACATCCTTTCTCACTTTCCCTTTTTCATTTATTTTTGTTTTTACCCCTAAATAGCTAGCAAGCTAGTTTTCTACTTAGGCCCTTTTTATATATCTAGGTGTCTAGTAGACTAGTTTTCTACCTATAAGTTGGCAACAATGCCCAAAAATGGGTTTTCATTATTGGATTTTTTTGACTCTAACTTCTATTTTTAGTAGAATGTTTATTTAGGGTCTTAGCCAAGTCACCTATAAAAGTGACTTGTCAAGGACCAGGTGAAGGTCTCATTTATCATACCAAAGGAGGGAAAGGATGTTGTCCTCTCCTTATTCATATGAGTGTGGACCAGTGTTCTCATTGTTTGGTGAGGGAACATGTCTGACATCATTATATCCATCTTCTAACCACTAGTGTATATGAATATTAAATGTTGGAAAAATTGTCATTGATGCCAAAGGTTTAGCATTATTGGTGTTAAAGGCCCCATTTCATTTAATGTTGTTTATAATAAATATATCATGGCTAATATGAGTTAATATTTATTTAATATTAATGAATATATTTTTGGTTGCATATGAGACAAAAGAAGGGCCCATAGAGAAGTCAAAGAGCCACGTGATAAAGATGAAAGAATGATGGGATGCATTTTCCCATGAAGAGTCATCTTAGGGAATTCCAAGAGTCACCAAGTGAAGACAAAAGAAGAAGGGCACAATTTCTCATGAAGAGACACTTTAAGGAATACGAAAAGTCACCAAGATGAGGACAAAAGATGGAAGGACGTTTTTGGTCATGAAGGGTCCCCACATGGCTTTTCAAAGGCTTGAATATGAAGGGTCATACAAGTTTGGTGCCATTTTCCATGAGGATTGAAGGGTCACAAAAGGGGAAGGCCAAAGGTCATTTGGAAAGCTATAAATAAAGGCTTGAGAAGCCATTTGTAAATATGAAATATAGAGGTTGGGTTGGTGCTCGGCAAAGGGGTTTGGTGATCTTGTGGGTTGGTGCTCATGAATAGTAGCTAGGTTGGTGCTCGGCAAAGGGGTTTGGTGCTCTTACAAGTTTGTGCTTGAAAATATTGTTTGGGTTGGTGCTCGTTCATATAATTGAGATTGTTCTCCATGGTTTTTCCCACATTGGGTTTCCACGTTATATCTAGTGTCTCTCTCTATTTTGTGTGGTGTTTATTGTTTGAATTTTATTGCATATCTTGAATGTTTGATTAAGTGAAACTTGGATAAAGAAAAAATTTATAAGATATATGATATACTGATTCACCCCCCCTCTCAATATATCCCATTCTTAACAATTGGTGTTAGAGTAGGTTCCTTTTTGAAAAAAATTTATAGCTTGAAGGTAGATCAAGAAAGCACAAGATGGCAATACATAAAGGTGCCTTTGCAATCAAAATAATAGTTGATCAAGATGAAGAAGAGGATGAAGCCAAAATCAATATGGAAGGAGAACTCATGTGTGCCTTAGAAGAGTTGAAATTTGTTAAAAATAAAAATTGAAAATTGAAGCATCAAATCAAGAAAAATGAAAAGGAGTCAAAAGAGATAATTGAAGATCTAACGGGATAGTTGGAAACATCAAGAAAATAATGTGAAAGGTATGTTACTAAAATTGCCTCTTTAAAAGAGGAGATTGAAAAAGCAATCAATAATAAAATAGTCAATGATTCAAAATTTTAAAATAGCACTAATATGCTGAATAAGATATTAAAAATTCAAAAGGCAATATCAGATAAGATAGGTATCCATTTTGAAAATAAGCAGAGCTATGTTGAAGCTCTTACAAATAAATAAACAAGAAGTGAAGTGAAGAATACAGAGGATAAAGAAGGCTGGAAGGAACAAAGATATAAAAGGCAATCAGGTCAGAGATTCACAAATAGGTCCTATTTTTATGGTTACTATTTTTATTATAATGGATATGGTCATAAGAAATTAGAATGTAGAAAAAGAGCTAACAATCTCAAAAATAAGGAAAAGGAAGGTCATTTGAGTCAAGCAGAAGCTATAACTCTTTTGTTCCTCTATCAAGCTTTGATGAAGAGTCCATAATTTGTTACAAGTGTAACAACTTTAGACACATAACTCGGTATTGTAGAAGCGTGTTCGAGTCAGTCAAGAAGGACCAAAGTTTCAGGGCTCCATTCATTAAGAAAAAGGTTCAGACATGGCAGAAGAAACAATATGAAGGTTCTATGTTGGTCCAGATAGCTTTGCATGCAATAAATGAAGAAAAACCATGGTTTATTAATAGCAGATGTTCAAGGCACATGACAGGAGACAAGAGCAAGTTCATAACCTTGAAGAAGATCAATGGTGGCAGAGTGAAATTTGGAGACAATACTACTGCCAAAATTTTTGGAAAAGGTATACTAAGTTTAGATAATGGTAGAACTAAAATTGAAAATGTTTTATATGTAGAAGGTCTTAAGTATAATATTTTGAGTGTAAGTCAAATTTGTGATTAGGGGCACACACTAAAGTTTTATGTAGAAGGTTTTGAAATTAGAAGAAAAGATTCAGATGTATTGATTACAGATGCTCAGAGAATAGGTAATAACTTATATATGCTATTAGACATCAAAGGTAAAAAATGTTGTTTGAGTCAAATTGAAGAAATTTAGCTATGGCACAGGAGAATGGGGCACATAAATTTTGACAATCTTGTCAAAATTTGTAAAAAGCAAGCAGTCAGGAATCTTCCAAAGATCACAAATCCATCTAACACACTTTGTGGACCTTGTCAGCATGGGAAGTAGGCTAGAAGGTGGTTCAAAACAAAAGAGTACTCGACCACTCAAATGTTAGAGCTTGTTCACACTAATCTATGTGGACCTATGAGGACTCAAATTACTCAAGGTGATAAATATTTCATGTTGCTTATTGATGATTTTTCATGTATGACTTGGATAATGTTTTTAAAGAAAAAGTTAGAAGCCTTTAGACAATTCAAAGCATTCAAAGCATTAGTTGAGAATGAAACTAATCTGAAGATTAATTGTCTAAGATTAGATTGTAGAGGAGTCAGATCAATTTATTGAGTTTTGTGAAGATCATGGAATAAAGAGACAGTATTCAGCAGCCAGAACTCCACAACAAAATAGAGTAGTTGAATAGAAAAATAGAATAGTTCAGGATATGGCAAGGATAATGCTAAATGAATCCAAGATAGCAAATAAATATTGGAGAGAGGTGGTTAGTACAACAGTGCATATTCAGAATAGAGATTTATTAAGAGTTAATAGCAACAAGACTCCTTATGAGCTATGGAAAGACAAACCAACAACAGTTGATTATTTTAGAGTTTTTAGTAGCAAATGCTTCATAAAGAAAACCGATGAAAAACTTGGTAAGTTTGAATCTAGAGAAGATGAAGGTATATTTCTTGGTTATTGTTGCAAAAGTAAAGCTTATAAATTTTATAACAAAAAAACCAAGAAAATTGTTGAAAGTGCAAGTGTCAGGATAGAAGAAGATGGAACACAAAAGATTAGTGATCCAGTAGACATTCCTAAAATCATTGAAGAGGAAGGCTTTGAAGAATTAGATGAAGATGAGGAAAAGGAGAAGGAGAAAAAGGGAACCAAGACTCCATCCAAATATGTTCAAAAAATCCATAATGAAAGTGACATCATTACGGACATAAAAGAAGGAATTCGCACCAGAAGAATGATGGTAAGTGAATCTGAACAAGTTAATTTCTCTTTGTTATCTAAAATTCAGCCTAGAAATTTTTCAGAAGCTAGACATGATGAGCATTGGGTTAAGGCTATGGATGAAGAATTAGATCAGATAGAAAAGAATGATACTTGGAAATTAGTGCCTAGACCAAAAGATCACAATGTGATAGGAACAAAATGGGTTTATAGAAATAAGTTGAATGAAAATGGAGAAGTAACTAGAAATAAAGCAAGATTAGTATGTAAAGAATATGCTCAGATTGAGGGAATATATTTTGAAGAAACTTTGCACCTGTAACAAGGTTAGAGGCTATTAGAATGTTTCTTGCATATGCATTATTTAAAAATTTCAAAGTGTTTCAAATGGATGTCAAATCTACCTTTCTAAATGGGAATCTTGAAGAAGAGGTATACATTGAGTAGCCTAAGGGGTTTATTCTCTTGAATATTAGTAATCATGTATGCAGATTGAAGAAAGCATTGTATGGATTAAAACAAGCTCCTAGAGCTTGGTATGCAAGACTTGATAAGTACCTGCAAGATCAAGGATCCAAGAGAGGATTTACTGATAGTAATCTTTACATCAAAATAGAAGGTGAGTATCAATTGATTGTTGTGGTATATGTTGATGATATCATATTTAGAGGAAATATTGAAAAGATGAAAAAAGAATTTTATGATAGAATGAAAAAAGAATTTGTTATGTTTATGCTTGGAGAATTATCATTTTTTTAGGATTAAAAATATTTCAATCAAATAAAGGAATTTTTATATCTCAAAGTAAATATGCCAAGGAAATGTTGAATAAATTTGGTTTTGAGGATTGTGTACCAGTTAGAACACCTATGTGTATAAGAAATAAGGTGAGAAAGGATGTAGATTCACCTGTTATAGATCAATATTTGTATAGATATATGATTGGTAGTCTTTTATATTTGACAGCATCGAGACTAGACATCATGCATGCAATAGGTATGGTTGCAAGATATCAATCATCTCCAAGAGATAGTCATGTTCATTTGGTGAAAATAATATTTAGATATATCAAGGGGACATTAGATTATGGATTATGGGATCCCACAGGTAAATATTTCACTTTAGTTGCTTATACAGATTCAAATTGGGTAGGGTACTTAGATGAAAGAAAGAGTATAAGTGGAGGAGCTTTCTTCCTTGGTGATATCTTAGTATCATGGTTAAGCAAGAAGCAAAACTCAATATCACTTTCTATAGCTGAAGCATAATATATTGTAGTAGTATTGTGTTGTACTCAAGTGCTTTGGATGAAGCAAACTTTGGAAAAATCAAGGTAAAGTATGATGAACCTATTTCCATTTTTTTTGATAACACAAGTGCTATAAATATTTCAAAAAATCCAGTAACGCATTCAAGAACAAAACATATTCCCATTAGATATCACTTCTTGAGAGAGTAGGTTGTAGATCAACATGTTAAGATGGAATATATTAGTACTATAGAGCAGATTGTAGATATTTTAATAAAGGCACTACCAAAAGACACATTTGAGTATTTGTGAGAGAATTTGGGAGTAATTTCCTTTACTTCCTACCATTGAGGTTCAGAATCAGTTGACGGGGAGCTAAGTGTTAGCTCTAGGTAGGACCTTTTCCATTGATGTCAAAGGGGGAGAATAATAGGTATAGGTATAGGTGCAAAAAATAGGTATATGGAATAGGTGTAAGTTGCTACAGTAAGGGGGAGTTACTGTATGTTTTTAGATGATAGTATGTGTAGGTGACAGGATGTGGCAGTTTTAGGATTGAGGTTGCCATCAATGACAAAGGGGAGATTGTTGGAAATATTGTCATTGATGTCAAAGGTTTAGCATTAGTGGTGACAAAGGCTCCATTGCATTTAATTTTGTTTGTAATAGATATATCTTAGATAATATGAGTTAATATTTATTTAATATTAATGAATATATTTTTGGTTGCATATGAGACAAAAGAAGCACCCATGGAGAAGTCAAAGAGCCATGGGATAAAGACAAAAGAAGGATGGGATGAATTTTCCCATGAAGAGTCATCTTGAGGAATTCTAAGAGTCACCAAGTGAAGACAAAAGAAGAAGGGTGCAATTTCTCATGAAGGGACACTTTAAGGAATATGAAAAGCCACCAAGATGAGGACAAAAGATGGAAAGACATTTTTGGTCATGAAGGGTCACCACATGAATTTTCAAAGGCTTGAATATAAAGGTTCATACAAGTTTGGTGAAATTTCCATGAGGATTGAAGGGTCATAAAGGGGGAAGGCCAAAGGCCATTTGGAAAGCTATAAATAAAGGCTTGAGAAGCCATTTGTAAATATGAAATATAGAGGTTGATTTGATATTGTAATATTTATCTTAGAAGAGCAATTGTGAAAGATGAATATGATTTGTATTTGTTATATCTATCTTAGAAGAGCAATGGTGAGAGAGAGGAAAGAGATGTTGTATTGAACTATCATTTGTTGAGATAACAACATTAAGAGATAGGTGTGTGGTATACACAAAGGGGTTGGTGCTCCTGTGGGTTGGTGCTCATGAATAATAGTTGGGTTGGTGCTTGGCAAAGGGGTTTGGTGCTCCTACAAGTTTGTGCTTGAGAATATTGTTTGGGTTGGTGCTCATTCATATACTTGAGATTGTTTTCCATGGTTTTTCCCACATTGGGTTTCCACGTTATATCTGGTGTCTCTCTCTATCTTGTATGGTGTTTATTGTTTGAGTTTTATTACATATCTTGAATGTTTGATTAAGTTAAATTTGGTTAAGGAAAAGATTTATAAGATATATGATATATTGATTCACCCCCCCTCTCAATATATCTCATGCTTAATAGTAAATTCTTCTTGAGTAAGTGGCTCTTTGTACAAATATAATCTATGGCCATTTACTAATAGATAGAATCTCACTAGATTAATGGTCTAGATTTGGAGTAATCCATTGTCAAAAACATTCTCAATATCAAAATAACCAAGTTATATAGTCTAGAGTTTACCCTTGTGGTCCTTATATTTGTAGTTAAAAAGAAGGGCCCAATCTCCTATATGAAATTGCCTAGTCTTAATGTACCTATCATACCATCTAATTTGTTGTTGTTGTAAAAGCTCTATTTTTTATAATGCATGTTGTCTATATTCATCTAAGGTATTCAAATATATCAGACTTTATTTTTGGGCTTTAGATATATCCATCCCAAGTCTAGTGTTATCCATAAGGTCTTGTGTTCAAAATTAATTAGCAATACATGTTTCTTTCCATAGACCAACTCATATATAGTGAAGCCTTTAGTGGTATTCCATCTGATTTGGTAAGCCCACATAGCTTCAAGAAGGATAGCCTCCCAATCCTTATGAGACAAACTAATATTCTTTGTTAGAATATTTTTTAACTCCTTTTTGGTGACTTCCACTTATCTATTGGACTACGAATGATATGGAGTTTATTTCTTATGCCTGATATCATATTGATGGACTAAGGTAGTAATTAAACTAGTAGTGAATTAGGGTCCTTGATAAGTGACTATTTCATGTGACATACCATATCTAGTAAATATTTCTTCATAGAGGAAATCTACCACCTTCTCATCCCTAGCATGTGAAATAACATTTACTTCCACCCATTTAGTGACATAGTTAGTATAGACAAGGATGTACTCTTTATTGTTGGATTTTAGATCAAAAGGCCCTAAAAATTATAAGCCCCACTTTTCAAATGGTTCAAGCACCATCTAGGGCTACAAAGACATTTCATCTAAATATGTGGGTCTCCCCATACAATGACATCTGTCACAATGAGCAGTATATCTTATTATATCTTTATGGAGTGAGAGCCAATAGTATCTTATATTCAAAATTTTAACTATTGTAAATTTGGCTAAAAAGTGTCTCCACAAGGTTCATCATGGTAGGCTTTGAGGATATCTAGAACTTCATCTTCTTTGAGACATCTTTTGATGATAGAGTCAAGCCTAGTATAGAAAAGGAATCCAAACAACCATGAATATCTAGCACTTTTGTGAATCAATGCTTACCTTTATTTAGGGAAGAAGTGCTATGGAAATAACCCTATTACAATGTAGTTAGAAATATTAACATACCAAGGTGTGGTAAGGGTGAGAGAGAATAGGTGATCATCTAGAAATGAGTCATCCATTATGGTATCCTCTTTAGGGGTTTGCAGGCATGATAAAAATTTCACCACCGCATTATCCCAAGAAGGCTTATATATAATGGTGATATCAAATTCTTATAATAAAAGTAGTCATCTTATCACTCTGGCTAAAATAATTGGTTTATTCATAAAGTACCAAATGGATACATGTTTTATATGAATAAAGACTTGATACCTAGTGATGTAGTGGCATAACTTGTTGATAACATAAATTACCACCAAGAACTCTTTTTTAGTAATTATTTAATTTAATTCTGCTACCTAGAAGGTTTTACTTATATAATATATGGCATAACTGAGTACTTCTTATTTTTAGTTGAGTGTAACTCTAAGGATTGTATCTGAAGCATTTGTGTGAATGTGGAAGGGAAGCTTCCAATCAAGACCATGTAGAACAGGGGTGATGGTCAATGATTCCTTAAATTATTTAAATGTTGTATCACAAGTCAGAGTCTAGATAAATTTAACATCTTTAGTCAAAAGGGTAAATAATGGTGTTGTTATTGTTGACATAGTGGATTGCACCCGTGGGCAAGAGGCCTAGCTCCTACCTTTCCACATAAAACAATGGAAACTCCCCTCTCGCCTATGGGACTAGTGAAGCTGGAGGGGAGAGTATCTAGATGAGGGCTAGCTCCCTCTAATGTATCATTTAGGCCTTGGTTTCTCCTACTGCTAACAAACAAATGTAAAAAGGGGGGGATGAAAAGGGAGAGAGAGATGCTGAAAACAAAGCCTAAGCCTAAAAAAGTAAAGCTGATACACCATAAAAGTGACCCACCCACCCCAAACATACACTTTTCACCAAAAATAAGTGCCCATACACTTCATCTAACATGAAGAAACTTTTTGCATCAGTGGGTTAGGGGTCCATGGAGATACAAAGAGGAAATAACTACTAGAGGCATTCTGAGACACACTGCAGTAGCCTATCCACTTCACCTATACTCCTCTAGGGACACTTCTGACAGACCTGTAAAAGGAAACTCAAAAAATACACTAGACATGCTGAAATCATTCTAGAAAAGCATTAAGAAAATGACTTAACACAAAATCAAGGCATCGACATATACTAAAGATGCAAAACTGAGAATGGAGGTAAAAATGCTATGTTTCTATTCAAGGTAAAATTTTGGTAGAGCTCTGCATTACAAGCTCGAGAGATTTCTGGGTAGAGTTTGTCTTAAGGCTGAGAGTGGATCCCTCTTCTTGAATGAGAAGTTTACAATTTATAGAAAGAGGAAGAGCAACTTGGCACTTCCTAGGAAAGATTTTGGTGCTCTTCTCTACAAGTGACCCATGTGCATTATGAATCTTGGGAAGAGGAAAACCACTGTTACTAATGTCATTATTGAGAAGAGGCCTACTGGAACCATGATGTATAATCACCAAATTTAACTTTGGCATTCAAGCATTAATGTAATAAACATGGCTGCACCTCTTTTTTATAAATATACTATAGTTTGTCCCCTCATAAATGCCAACTAGAGAAAATAGGCTGTGTCATTCATCTAGCAATAACTCACCTTCCCTTTGCCACTTGGATGCTTTGTCTTTTTTTCTCCTTGTCTTCTTCTTACTCTTTCAGCCCTCGTGGGTGATCCTCTAGTAGGTCACTATATTCCTTGGGTTCTTTTCATGATTTGGTGCTCAGACAGTTCAAAACAAATAGCTACTTCACTATGTTAAATTTGACGTTCATGTAGCCATCACCCAATGGATAGTTCTTATGCTTAAATTTGATGGCTTTTGGGACATCACCATCCTTGAAAAAAGTCATCGAGTCCTTTTCTATGGCTTTTCTACTTCGTAGGCTTTTGTTTTGGGCTTTTTTCCTACATATTTTCTATTTCAAGCCTTTTCCCATAGACAAAAAGTTCACAGGAATTGTCCTAGTCTTTGTCTATCCTTCTCAGAGGGAAAAGACCCTTCAACTTCTTGAGAAACAACCCATTATCTTCGATGAGAGCCCTCTGCAAGGGAACATACCCTTTGGGTAGGCATCTTCTTTTGGTCCCTTTAACCATGGCCTTTGAACTCTAACTGCCCTCTGCAAAGGCTTTTAGATCTTGAACTGCCCTTCAGCTATAGGGCACACCCTTAAACCAAGCCATTAAACCAATCCATTAAACCAAAGCATTGAAGTTAAGCATTGAACCAAATGATTGAACTAATTCATTGAACCAGTTAATGGTTCAGTGAAGTGCATTGAGCCCATTGAACTTTGGTGATTAATCATCTGATTAAACTAGGAGCTGCTTAAACTGATGTTTTTGAAATGAGTGTTGAACTAAGGCATTAAACCAATGTGGTTAAACCAAGCCATTGAACCAATTGGTTGAACTAGTTCAACGGTGCAAAGCTGCATACTGATGAACCAAGTGGTTGAACCAACATTGAACCAAATGTCGATGAACCTTTTATTTGAACCAAGTGAAGAAGCAAGCGATGAACCAAGCCTAGAAATTAAAGCAATGGACTTGAAGTGATGAACCAAGCTTTGAAATGGAGTGATTGAACTACCAATTAAACCAAGGCTCGAACCAAGGCTAATTGAGCTACTAATTGAACTAGGCAATTAAATCAGGTATTGAACCAAAGCATTGAACTGGTTTAATGGTTCAACCATGCCAACCTTCTTCATGATTTTTCATTAGACAAGAGCCTGAAGAAGCCTTGTAAAACCCCAGCACTCTCTGAACTGATTCTCCATGCGCCAAAGGACTAACCTACAGAGTTCATAGAAATCCAAAACCTATAGAGTCCATAGATTTACACTTGCAGAGTCCATAGAAATTATACAGAGTCCATAGAAATGAACAAATTCATGCAAAATCAGAAAATGAAATGGCCTAGAATAGTAGGGACAGAAGGGGGCCAATTTTTGGCCTATTGGGCAAAAAATGGTCAACAAATTGGTGACTCCTAGGGGAAGCATGCCTATTATGCTTAAAGACAAGTTGCCTTGTAGTCCATTAGGCACAGAGTTAGATGTAGCTATGAAGAAAGGTTAGAAACAACCCCAAAGATCCAAGAATCAAACATGAAGCTGCTTACCCCACACACAAAGGGAAACACATAAGGCTAAAAAACACTACCTATGTAAACTGCACTTAGGGAAAATAGGAAAGACAACTAAAAGCAAACTACTATATACAACTAACCAAGAATATTTGCCTCCCTCCTGAATCAAAGGGAAAACTTCTTAAGTCCCCTTCTTGGTAAAAATACTTATGGTGCCAGGCAAGTGGCTGAATGAAAAGGAGATTTGGTGACCTGCTCCTCTTGCCTGTCACCTGGATTGGCTTGTATTCGAGTGGATCAGAATCAAACATGCTTCTGACATATATGTATTCTACTTATCCTTGGAAGCTTGTTGAATGTTGGTCCTTCATAGCAATGCTCTTCACCAAGAAATTAGTGGCTATTGGCTTATCACCATTATCCCTTTAACATGTATAGCTCCCTTACAGTGCATCATGGTCTGACTCATTTCCTTGTGCTTCATTTCAAACTCTTCCAGACTCATCCTCTACTTCCTTTTGGCCTTCTTGAAGAAGGGTGACTATGGTGATGTCTGAAATGGACTCACAAAATGATTGCTCATCCAATAGAATATCACCTCTTTGTTCAAAGCTTTCTTCTTCAAGGCCTTCCTCTAGGAAGACAAACCTCTCCTTTTCCTCCTCAAAGATGATTAAGCTCTCTAGATGTTTAAAGGTATCCTCTTGATCCTCCTCTAACTCAGGCTCCTTAGCATAGTCATCCTCCTCATCAAAGCAACAAGGAATTTCATTGAACAAGGGTGGAGAGAGATCGCCATGCTTTTATTCCTCCTCATACTACTGGAACATCCACATGTATGTGTGACCTGAGTCTTCTCCATTGTTGATGATGCCTTCACAAAAAGCCTCAATGATGATTTCTTCTTCACTATTACTCATGATAGCCCCTTGAAAAACTATAGATTAGATCTTCTACTTCTCACTCACCTCCTACAGAATAGGTTCCTCCTTGAGAAGGGGTTAAGTGGAGAAAACATGTGGAAGAGGAGGCAATCCTTAAGCTAGAATCGAATGATTCTCCTATTTCCATTTGGTCAACACTTCATCAATATCAGGGGTGGCCTGATATCTCTCTTGAAAATGTGTAGGTGGGGTGTGTTTAGACATAGAATGTGCTATTTGGTCTAAGTTATCCATCACACATTAGCTGAGGAATCTCTTTTTGGATTCCAACTCTACAATTATCCTAGCCATATCTTCTTGGAAAAGCCTTTCTTGGAGATCACCAACATCATCATGAGTAGGAGTAGCCTTAGCTTTTTCAATGTTTTGAAAAAAACTTTGCTTCTCCTCCTTCTTGCCCCATGATTCTATTATTTTCCCCAGTTTAGAATCTTAGAATTGTAATTTTGCTCCTGTGAATAGGCATCAAGTTTGTTTCCTCCAAGGTCCTGGGGCTCCTCCACAAGGTCTAGAAGTTCTATCTCTCTTTCAAGAAGTAGTCTCATCTTAGCCTCATCCTAAAAGAGTCTTTCTTAGAGGTCACCACCATCATCCTCTTCAAGGCTCTGGGCTAGTTCATGGCATTCCTTCCTCCAACTCAAAATCTGTACATCATGCTGAAAGATTTATGGAGGTTGAGGAATGCTAGGAAGAGACTGTTAATGTACTGGAAGAGTCTTTGGAAGAGGGATGTGCTAGCTCATGGTATTCCCCTTAATGGAAGATTCATAATATAAAGAATTGAGAATATTGATCTCCATGGGGGGTTGCTCTGATGCCCTTTGATGTTGGAAAGCCAAGCACATGGGGTTGAGAGCAGATGCATCAAATGAACTAGAGTGAGCAAGTGCTATCTGATAGAAAGGATTTGGTGCAAAAGAGGGGGGCTTCTTTAGAATAAGAAGGGGCATACAAGACTGACTACCTTGAATAAATGGATTTCTCCATTTTGTTACCTCTTCCTCAATTGATTGCAAGGCCTGTGCTTGTCTAAACAAACACTCCTCTTTATACATCAGCTCCTACTGATATCCATACTACTCCTCTAGTCTATCAATCTCCATCATTTACTTCTCAAATTCTAGGGCCATTTCCCTTATCACTACAGGGTAACTAGGAGAGCTGCTTGAGGTGATTCTCTAAAAATCTTGAGTCTAATCATAGTAATATGAAGGAAAACAAGACCCATGATTTTGTGCAAAGGAATTATACATACAAAAGGTGATTTCTTAATGGCACCAGGCTACTTAACTAGATGATTCAACTCAGAGTCGCCATTGGTGTTGATGTAAAAGCCTCCAAAGGCTAGTTGGTTGAAGAACACACCAAAAAAAATTCAACTCTTTGGACACAACTTGTCCTAGTTGGTCCCACCAGGCATGCCAAAAACTATTGACATAGTGGATTACACCTGTGGGCAGGAGGCTGAGCTCCTGCCTTTCCACACGCAGCAATGGAAACTCCCCTCTCACCTATGGGACTGGTGAAGCTGGAGGGGAGAGTCTCTAGATGAGGGCTATCTCCCTCTGATGTATCATTTAGGCCCTAGTTTCTCTTACTACTAACAAACAAATGTAAAAGGGGGGGATGAAAAGAGAGAGAGAGATGTTAAACACAAAGCCTAAGCCTAAAAAAGTAAAGGTGATACACCAAAAAAGTGACCCACCCAGCCTGGACATACACTTTTCACCAAAAGGAAGCACCCATACACTTCATCTGACATGAGTAAACCTTATACATTAGTGGGTCAAGGGTCTGTGGAGATAAAGGGAGGAAATAACTACTAGAGGTGTTATGAGACACACTACAACAACCTATCCACTTCACCTATACTCCTCTAGGGACACTTCTGATAGACCTGTAAAAGAAACTCAAAAAATGCACTAGACATGCTGAAATCATTCTAGAAAAGCATTAATAAAATGACTTAACATAGAATCAAGGCATAGACATATACTAAAGATGTAAAACTAAGAATGGAGTTAAAAATGATATGTTTCGATTCAAGGTAAAATTTTGGCAGAGCTCTACCTTACAAGCCTGAGAGATTTTTGGGCAGAGTTTGTCTTAAGGTTGAGAGCAGATCCCTCTTCTCTAATGAGAGGTTTATAATTTATAAAAAGAGGAAGAGCAACTTGGCACTTCTTGGGAAAGATTTTGGCACTCTTTTCTGCAAGTGGGCCATGTACATTCTAAATCTTGAGAAGAGGAAAACCATTGTTACTAATGTCATTCTTAAGAAGAGGCCTGCTAGAACCATGTTGTACAATCATCAAATTTGACTTTGGCATTCAAGCATTAATGTAAAAAACATGGCCATGCCTCTTTTTTGCAAATAGATTGTGGTTTGTCCCCTCATAAATGCCAACTGGAGAAAATAGGCTACACTGTTCATCTGGCAATAACTCACCTTCCCTTTGCCACTTGGATGATTTGTCTTTTCTACTCCTTGTCTTCTTCCTACTCTTTCAGCCCTCGGCAGTGATCTTCTGGTGGGTTGCTACATTCCTTGGGTTCTTTTCATGATTTGGCACTCAGACAGTTCAAAACAAATGGCTACTTCATTGTGTTAAATTTGATGCTCATGCGGCCGTTACCCAATAACTAGTTTATCTGCTTAAATTTGATGGCTTTTGGGACGTCACCATCCTCGGAAAAAGTCATAGGGTCCTTTTATGTGGCTTTTTTGCTTTGTGGTCTTTTGTTTTAGGATTTTTTCCCATGGGTTTTCTATTTTGGGCCTTTTCCCAAAAACAAAAAGTCTGTAGAAATTGTCCTAGTATTTTTCTATCCTTCTCAGAGGGAAAAGATCCTTTGACTTCTTGAGAAATGGCCCATTATCTTCAGTGAGAGCCCTCTGCAAGGGAACATACCCTTTGGGTGGGTGTCTTCTTTTGGTCCCTTTGGCCACAGCCTTTAAACTCTAACTACCCTTCGCAAGGGCTTTCAGATCTTAAACTACCCTTTTACTATAGGGCACACCCTTGAACTAAGCCATTAAACCAAAGCGTCAAACTTAAGCATTAAACCAAACAATTGAACCAATTCATTAAACTAGTTTAATGGTTCATTGAAGCGCGTCGAGCCTATTGAACTTTGGTGATTAATCATCCGATTGAATTAGGAGCCACTTGAACTGATGCCACTGAACTGAGTGTTGAACTAAGGCATTGAACCAATGTGGTTGAACCAAGCCATTGAACCAATTGGTTGAACCAGTTCAATGGTTCAAAGCTACATGCCCAATGTTGAACCAAATACTGATGAACCTTTTGTTTGAACCAAGCAAAGAAGCAAGTAATGAACCAAGCCTAGAAATTAAAGTGATGGACTTGAAGTGATGAACCAAGATTTGAAATGGAGTGATTGAACTACCGATTAAACCAAGGCTCGAACCAAGGCCAATTAAACTATCAATTGAACTAGGCAATTGAATTAGGTGTTGAACCAAAGCATTGAACTAGTTTAATGGTTCAACCATGCCAACCTTCTTCATGATTTTTCCTCAGATAAGAGCTTGAAGAAGCCTTGAAAAACCCTAGCACTCTCTGAACCAATTCTCCATGTGCCAAAGGAGTAACCTGCAGAGTCCATAGAAATCCAAAACTAGTAGAGTCCATAGATTTAGACTTGTGGAGTCTATAGAAATTCTGTATAGTCCATAAAAATGAACAGATTCATGCAAAATTAGAAAATGAAATGGCCTAGAATAGCAGGGATAGAAGGGAACCAATTTTTGGCCCATTGGGCAAAAAAGGTCAATAGTTACTTTATTGAAATTATTTATGAATCTCCTATAGTAACCATCATTTCCTAAAAAACTCCTAACATCTTTCTATTTTTGAGGAACAAGTAGGTTTTTGATGATGCTGATTTTTACAAGGTCAACATTAATTCCTTCAGTAGATATGTGGTGGACTAAGACAATACATTCTATCATAATCATGTAAAATTTCTTGTGATTGAGAGATAGATGGTGTTCCTAACATCATTTTAACTTTTTTTCCAAGTTTTTGAGGCATTCATCAAATATCTCTCCATAGATAGTGAAGTCATCCATATATATTTCTACACATTCATTGGTCATATCTGCAAAGATACTCAAGATAACCCTCTAGAATGTTATAGGAACATTACATAACCCAAAGGGTAATAAAAGATAAGCATAATTACCCAAATAGTAAGTAAAGAAGGTCTTTTCCTAGTTCTCAAGATCAATTCTAATCTAGTTGTAACCACTAAAGCCATCCAGAAAGGTAAAATATTTCTTCCCTACTAGTGTGTCCAACACTTGGTCAATGAAGGGTAGAGGGAAGTGATCCTTCCTAGTTGCTATGTTTAATTCCCTATAATTGATGCATTAATACCTTTCTCCTTTTTTATTTGATATATTTACTGAAGGTGACAACCATTCACTATTCGAGATGGGATATATAAATCTAGAAGTCAAAAGTTTTTGTAATTCCCTTTTAACAATTTTTTGAAGAGTTGGATTAATCCTACATTATGACTATTTGATAGTTTGTAACTCTTATTCTATGTAGATATGATGTGTGCACATTTATGGGATGATTCTATGCATATCCTCATAATCCCATGCAAAATCATATTAGTTTGCATGTAACATGTTGACTAGGTACTTTTCCTCATTTAACTCTAACTTGCTATTAGTAAGTATTTTTTTTTTTTTGAGACATTTTAATTTTCTGTGAGATTGATTTAATTATTTCAATATTACTAATAGATCTAGTTTGGTTGTAGCTATGAGGTAGAACCTAGTGGAATATTTTATGTACAGATGCATTAGAATTATCCAATTCTTGAAAGTTGTAAAATAGGTACTCAATACATTGCAAGTGGTTAAGATTTGTAGGAGTTAGGTAATTATGTTTAAGAACATTAGAGAGAATGGTATCTTCTTCTTGATCAGCCAATGTGCATGCATGTTCTATGGTGAATACAAGAATCAAGGAACACTACTCTACCTCATCTTCTTCAACCCATAATGAATGCTCAATTGTAAAAATTGGTTGTGCTGGGGGATAAAGAACCAACTACTTAGTGTGGTAGCCATTGGATATCATCATGTTACCTATTCTTTAGGTAATGAAGGTATCAATTGTGGAAATCCAAATTCATCCTAACATAAGGGGGTATCCACTCAAATTAGACTTAGGTTACAACACAATAAAATCTATAGGATACTCTTAATAATTTATAGTGATGACAAAATCTTCAATGATTCCCTCTAGTCTAACTATAGACCTATCAACAATTTGTAGTAGTGTAAATATAGGATGAATATTATTTAGCTATAGTTTGTGCAAAATTTTAGTTGCCATTACATTTATTTTAGCCCCTAGGTCTATGAATGTGTTGGATAGTTGTTGGTCATGGATTTAGACTATTACTACTGAACATCTTGGATCTAAATATTTCCTTGGTAGGGTGTTCCCTAGCATGATGTCTACTAGCTAGCCAATCACATCCAAACTATTGGGATCTTTTTTTTTTCCTTTCTAGTTTTCAGAGACAAAGGTCTCTAATAGCCTTAGAATATATGGGTACATCCTTGATGGCTTATAATAGAGGGATTTTAACACAAAGGTTCTTAAGCTATCTAATGAAATCAAACTCAAGTTCAATTTTATGGCGTTAAAGGTTAATATGTTCTATAAATAAGAGGATATTTCATTAATATCTTTATTTTCTAGTTTAGAGAGTTTTTGAGGTGATGGAGGTGGGTTATCATGTTATTTTAGGGTTTCATCATTTGACTCCCCTATTATGGGTGGTACTGGGGGTGGTATAACTTTCCCTGAATGGAGGTAAACTTCATTCATGTTCATCATGTATGTTAGGTACTGAATAGGCTCAATACTGAATGTGGATTACACTAACTTATTTACAAGTTTCTGTATCAATTGGGTAGGTATCTAGTTAGGCTTGGGTGCAGCTTGTGTATTAGGCATAAGAGTAGGATATTTTCATTATTGTTGTGGAGTAAATCCTCCTAGAGAGCTTCCCCATGCTTGGTTAGGTCTCCAAGGCTATTTCCACTGGTTTGTGAAGTGTGGGCCTTGGGGTGGTTGCTAAGCTTACATCTAAGTTGGGGATACATTCTATGGAGGATACCAAGAGGTGTTGGGGTAGCTTACTTGAGGTGGCTGCCAACTAGAATTAGGAGGTGGAATGTTCATCCAAGGACTAGTCTTATTTGGATTAGCATTTTTAAATTATGAATTAAAGGAGGTAGAATTTACAAAATGTGGATTTTGTCCCATACCTTGATAAGGTGGTCATTGAACCCATGGCTTTATTTATACAATAGAGAAAACCTAGGCAGTATCTCTTGCTCTAGCATGTAGCTCTACTATTTCTAGTTCTTTAGCTAAAATGTGAGCTAATTAATCCCAAACCTCATGACATCTATAATTATCCTTTTTGTTCTTATAGTTTAGATAGTAAATGGTCAAAGCTTGATCCAAAATTGCTTGCTTTTGTCTTGAGTGTAGGTTGTCTAGTTGGGTTTCCAACCAGCTAATGATATCCTATTTCATGTCTTATAATAGGCTACTAACCTCAACTTTTAATAGGCCATTTATAGATATCAATAGAAGCTTGCTTCCCTTGACATTGTTTATGGTAGATCTAGAATAATTCTTGCTCATCTCTTTGATATCTAAGAATGGTAGGTGATAAATATATCCTCCACTTATTAGGTCTAAGGCTTCTAGACAATCTTCTCTGACTCTTTTCAAGAAGATGAGTTTCAAAGGTTATTCTCTAAGAGCACTTTGCTTGAATTTTTATACATTAAACATGAATCATTCAACATAGTCCTCCAAGGATTCATCCCCCTCCTAAGTCATCTTGAAGATGTCATTTTTTCTATAACTCATTCATCTTCCATATTCCTGATACTTGGCCAAAATTTTCTTTTTCATGTCCTCCCAAGTGTAGACTGAATTACTACCTAGTCCCATAAACTAGTGAAGTGTTGAGTCTTTGAGAGTAGCTAGAAAAAGTTTCAATTTTTGTGCATCCTAACCATAGTCATAGCTTCTATAGAGGATGTAAAATTTGAAGAAGAATGTGTATAGGTCTTCTGATAATGTACCTCTAAAATTGGGCAAGGCTGAGAGCAAGATGTTTTTTATTTGTGTTATGCCTATTGGATCTAGAATAGGAAATTCAAAAGTAACTATGTCTAGAGTCCCATTGTCCTCCACAAACTCTCCTTATCCATTTTTGATGGCTCATCTTTTGATATGGATACCAAAGGTACTCAGGATCTCATCCTCAAACTCTAGATGTCAATCCCTTAGTCAACATGATAATAAATGTTTATCTATTGATACTCAGTCTTTTTACTGAATAAAGGGTCTAAAGATTCTCTTGAGCTTCCTTTGATTTTATTAAGAAATCCTTGATAAATTTTTTTAAATATGTTACTCTCTAGAGTCTCTGGTTTGTGTAGTTCCTCTCCTTCATTTCTTATTACCAATTCAACTAATGCTTCTTCTATTTTTATTTCATGTGTTAGAGCCAATAATGCTTCTTTTGCAAGTTGCCTCCTTTAGTTTGTAGTGTTCTCTTCCTCAAGATCCTTCAAACTTATGGTATATTCTTCAATATGATTCTTAGTTTCTATAGGTATTTGTGGTTCTTTCCTAGCAGCAACTTGTGGCTTGTTTGATAGGAATCTCCCTTGAGAATCTCTTTCTTTTTGCATAAATGTTATGCCACTCCTTAAATTGTCCTATCCCTTCCTAGACAAAGTTTTTTTTTCATTTTAATGTGTACAAGGGGGTTATTTTAGACCAATTTTTAAAAAAAATGCAAAAATAAAGGAATGCTAAAATAAAAAAAATAAGAATTGAAATTCTACTTCTAGAATCTACTGAAAGCCGGAAAAAATATTCTAGAAATCAAGAAATGAAAGTAGGAAAATTTATTCTAGAAAGCAAGAAATTAAAGCAAAAAAATTTATTCTAAAAAGTAAGAAATTAAAGCAACAAAATTTATTCTATAAACTAGGAAATGAAAGAAGAAAAATTTTAAATCACACTTTGTTGAAAATAAATCACTTTTATAGGAAACTAATTCTAGAAACATGAATTAAGTAGCTTATTCACTATTTAATTCTAAAAACTTAGACATATGACACTGTAGTTCCCTCACTTGACTTGACTGGATGGAACTATATCTCCAGGAACTTCAACATCTAGCATAAGACACTGTAGTGTCCTCACTCAACTTGCCTAGCTAGGTAGAATAGTGCATTAGCCAAAGAAATTTAATGATTGATTTTAGTTACAATAATTGAAACCCCCCCCAATAGCAATGCCAAAATATTGTGAAAACTAATTACCCAGTGATTACCAAATTCACCAGTCTGATTAAACATTAATTATCAACCTATGGTGCATAATATTTTCAAGAGTGTCATCACTATATATGCATTACTAATTCAGAAATCAATTTGCTTTTTTGGTTTTAGTATAATGAATTTATGATAAATTTACTAGATAGATATATTATGAAACTAATGTGATAGAATTATATAACTATTCCACACTTATGTACCATACATGCATCACACTTATATAATCAAAATGTATAATAAAATCAGCTTACACAACACACTAATAATTAAAGAGGGTTAAGATCTTTATAGAATCTTGTTTTGAGGGGGCCCTTCCTCATTTATAACTAAGCTCCAATACTTCTCCAAGATAATTCACAAACTTCTTACAAATTCAAATTTATCATTACTCAATTCTAAATACAAATGCTATAGTTTAAAAACATCTGCTATTACCTTCTCAAAATTATCTAACTCCTAGTCTGATCTAGGCTCTGCCTTTGAATACAAAAGGCAACTTATTGACTCAACCAAAAACCCCAGACTAGGAAAAATATAAATACTTAGAAACTAACCTAGTCAACCTTTAAGTGGTTAATAACCAAAATTACCTATTTTAGGTTTGATTGGGTTAGAGACAAGGCTTACTATTTTTCTATTTTATTTCCTTTTATATTTTCTCATTATCCTTATCTTTCCCATCATTGGTAGCACATATAATGTCTCCTTACATGGACAAAATTTGTACAACTATGATTCTTCCCAATTTTCCATTTGAATCCCCAAGATAACTGGATGTGTCTATAAGATCTCCTCAATAATGACTTTATTTTAAATAGTGGCTATATGCACTCTACAATAGCTAAAGGCAATCTATAGATAAAACCTTTAGTTATTGTAGGTAATCTATAGTGGTTGTAAGCAACCTATAGGTGAATCCTATAGTTTCTACAAGTATTCTATAGTTACTATAGATAACCTATAGGCAAAGCCTACAATTGATATAGGTACTCTATAGTGGCTACGAGCAACCTGTAGGTGAGGCCTATAATTGCTAGGGGCATCCTATAGTAGCTATGGCCTAAAAAGATCTTGTAGCCTTTCATGACCCTTCAAATGCTTGTTATATAAAATTAGACCAATATAATTTAATCAAAGAAAAGCATAAATAATTCATAACATCACACACACACACACACACACACACACACACACACACACACACACACACACACATTAATGTACATACAAAATCATAACTTCATTCATTCATTTGCATTAGTGATAGATAGTTATGGGATTTAAATAGAAAAAGACATAGACTAAGCATGGAAGAGGCTATAAAAGTAAGAAATTGGTGGCTCATCATGCTATTCTTGATGTCAATCCTAGTCTCCCTATATTCAATGTCATAATAAATGCTAATAAAAAAATGCTTGCTTTAAATCAAACACTAGTTTTAAACCAATTACCTTTGATCCATGCTCTTCCTGGTCAAAACCTAAGATTCTTAAATAACACTATAAGTGTATCTCATCCACAAGATCAATGAGATATGGTGTTATAAGTCAGTAGTAGTAATCAAATCCATAATTCAAAGGCACCTAAGAATGAAGATGACTCCATGTTGAAAATGGTTCAAAAATTGAGCACTGATTTTCTTCAGTTACAAAGATAAGTAGGTAACAATGGGAAAATTTCCAATATGAATTATTCTTAGCAAAGGTTTAGAAAACATACAAATAGGTTTGATGATAATAGTAAAAATAAAAACAATAATAATGTGTCATCTGCAAATAAGAACATTTATGAAATGAATATTTGTGACGTAGCTTTAGCTGATTATTGTAGAGTTCATAATACTTCAAAGCATGGTGAATTAGATTGTATAGAATTTTTTAATGCATTTGAAGCATATCAAAATAAATTGGATACATTTGAATTTATGACTAATAAATATAAAGATACAAGGATATTTGTATCTCTAGAGACATCTTAGTTTTTTGAAACAACTTTTATGGTGGAGACCTTGGATTTTCCATTACAAGATGAGAATAAATCTAAAGATAGTATAGAGGAGATTCGTTCTTATCAAAAATATCTAAAGAACACTCTTTTATTGAAAAATCTAGGGATCATTTAGCCTCCAGTCTTTCATCCTTAAAATCATAAATCCATTCCTTCATG
The DNA here is from genome assembly GCA_037957365.1 of Torreya grandis. Taxonomy (NCBI): domain Eukaryota; kingdom Viridiplantae; phylum Streptophyta; class Pinopsida; order Cupressales; family Taxaceae; genus Torreya; species Torreya grandis. The sequence continues at coordinate 1,499,877 of JARHVA010002167.1, read as the reverse complement.
GAAATCTATTCAAGAAATAATGTAGAGAGAGGAAGTGATAGTTTGTTTAAGATGAGCAACCACATGAAAAAAATAGGTATCTATGGTAACATCTATGGAAATTTCTCATATTTTTGAATACTCTCAAGGATATACCATACCAATCATGGAGATAGAGCCTATCTATTCTAAAATAATTGAAGATGATGAGTTACAAGAGTTTTATCAAGAACTTGCAGTAGTTGTTATAGATCAAGTACAAGATGATGTTTCTTCAGAAGATAACTATGAGGATACATCATATAGAGTCATTATTGAAATGGATAATATAATTAAAGAGGATGACCAGTGGAAATAATTATACCATGATTTCTTGAATGAAATTAAAAAGTTTCAAGAAGGCAATTCTATTCTGGAGACCCCAAAGCAAGATGAGTTGGAACTTAATTGGATAAATCAGATACCATTATTTAGAAAATATGAATATGAATCAAGTATAATAAATCAATAATATTTACATTATTACAATAAAAGGTTAGAAATATGTGGTCAACATGTTTCAAATGTTAATTTTACAAATAAATTTCATATCCTTTCAATTGGTCATGATGAAGATGTATTTTGTGACAACTTGGAGAGACTTTGTGCAAATATTGATAGTCAATCCCCACCTTAAATGGAGATTGAGGAATTTTTTATAAAAATTACAATTGGAACTATTCATCAAGAATAAATTAATGATGTATTTCAAGAAATTTTAGATACTTATCAATAAAGTGAAGACATTAATCCAAACAAACCAGCTGAGTTGCCCATACAATTATTGAATGAGAATGAGATGAGTCTTTATTAGTCTATGAATGAATAATAATATGGGAATAATATGATTGGGTCTTAGATCCATATCTTCAATCCATGTACTTGATAATGGAGATAGGAAGCCAAGTTGCATCATCCAAAAGACATAAACATGAAAGTGTTTTTATTTGTAGGAAGATGCCATCAAAAGAAGATAATCATATTCCAAGGTTCTATGGTAGATTAAACAGTTTTCCATTTGATCCTGGGGGAAGGATTTTCATTTTATTCTTGTTGTATCATAATTTATATTCTTTGGTTTGATTTAGTATGTTATTTATGGAGTAACTTTAAAGACTAGTTATAATTAGTGTAGGTAGTCTTAGATTAGTTTCCTTTTATGTTCCTTATTTGTAAATAGTGTTTGTAAATATTTATTTTCTTCTTGTGTATTTGTTTTCTCTGCTTTGTTTTCTTCTTTCAATAAGTTTTTTCCAATACAATTTTCAAGATCCATATCCATCCTAAATGATCAAAAATAACTTCTCAAATCAATAATGTAGATATGAACATTAAACATTGGTTGATCATGGATTTTGGAGATTTGAGATTGATGTTGTAGTTTTGAAAAATTGGTAAACATTGATATTTAGATTAATTATTCATTAAAATATTAAACCTTGTTCTGATTTAAGTTTGATTTTGATAAGGATTACATATGTTTAAACTATTTTTTAAATCATTATATCAAAGTCATATTAGAATTTAAAATATATTATTGCCTAGGAAGAAGTTTATAACAAAGGATGATTATCTGAAAATTAAACATTTTACAAAAATCCTAAAACCTAGATAATTATAGTTCCCAACCTTTGTTGGAAAGCTAAATGTAGTTGAAAAATAAAAAAATAAGAGCCTTATTAAAAATCCAAAATATTTTTAAGAAAAGGTTATTTTGGTAACCTCCACTAGGGCTATAGGTACTTAGCTAGCAATAGAGCAAGACATTGAGTGGAGCCAAATGTATCTCTATCAGGGATATGGATGTATAGCTAGTAGTAGAGCAATGCCCAAGCCTTCCCTTTTCAAAAATCATGAATCATAATAAATATCTAAATGTGATACAAGTTAGTGTTAGTGATTAAGGTCATGAAATTTGGAAGTTGTTCTCTAAACCCCATGGCAATCAGCGAATGAATCAAAACACATACACAACATGACTGAGTTTTGGTGTTTGAATCTAATTTTGCATTTTAAAAAAAAATTAATCATGAAATTATCTTAATAATGGTACTTGATTATGTGGAATGATTGCTTAGGTTATTATTTTAAACCAAGAGTATTTGAGTTCTAACATTTTACAATGTTTCTCCTAGAAGTCACCATTTTTTGAGGTCAAGATACCCCATTTATAAAAAATGAAGACCCTCATTCATTTTTTAAAATTTTGCTATAAATTGAAATTTAAATTGATCAAGATACTTTATTGCATATCATGTTTTACTTCAGCTTTCATTGGCATGTTATCATAAGATTTATTTGATTTAACCTAATGTTGTTAATAACTACTTCATAGGTTTTCATGTTTCAAGTTCAATAGATCCTTGTTAAGATGAGAAAGTGTTCAAGGTTTTATGCTTTAATGTTAATTTGACCCTTTTGTTAACCTTTGTTCTTTATTTGATTGATTAAATCCATGTTTAAATCGTGTTAAAATCTTTAGTGTAAATTTTATTTTGAAAGGTATTTAAATTTACATGGTAACATATATTATATTTTAGAGACCTTGTTCAATTTTTATCCTATGTTTTATCATGTTTATTAATATGTATAAAAACTTAGTCTAAAATTTATCCTAAGTCTATATGTATCTTAACCTTTACTTTATTGATTTTAATTATTTGTAAGAGAAAATTAAATGTGGTGTCACCAAGTCAAAAAATATTAGAAGCTTTAAACTAAGATAAATGGTACATGGATGATGTCCCAATTCAAAATGTCAAAGTTTCACCAAATTGAAGATCAACGGTACGCATTCCCATGTACAAATCTTGATCAATGATTTGTGTGTAAATATAGAGTTAATGAGTCAAGTTTGAGGATCAACAATGTATGTTTAATAATATAATAGAGATGTAACAATGGGCAAAGGTCAAAACGTCAAGGACACTAAGAAGAAATGTGAGAAGGATAAGTGTCATAATCTTGATGAGTAATCAAGATAATCAATGGCCTATATTTGATCGTATATTCAAGATCAATGATGTGAGTGGAGTAATAAATTCAAAGAACCTAAATCAAATGTGATGATATTATGTGGTGTAAGAGTTTTAAAGTGATTAAAAATGTTTACAAGGTACATAAAGAGACTATGGAGCTACCAAATTTCCTAATCTCAAAAGCTCAAAATGAAGATCAATGGCTAGTGATAAGGTCAATTATACAGGACTTCTTAATATATCAATGGTGTGAATTTGATCAAGCTTTAAGGTTTTACGAGGTAATGATACGTTCCCAAAAGTGACAAATGGTCACTTTTTAAAATAAAGGAGTAGCATGACATGGTAGTGCCACATAGGTAGAACACATCATATTAGGAGATCTTGTGGACATGATCATGTGTAAGGTATAAATGTGTAATTTAAATTCAATCTAAGTCATCAAAGCTCACATTTCAACTTATTTTCTTTCATTAAATCTTTGTGTGAAACTCTAAAATCCGTAGAACATATGGAAAGCCCTAATCATCTCTAAATTCACTATGATTAGGCTAAGAGGAGATAAAATATTATGTGAAAAAAGATAATTTAATTAGAATTATAGAAATGGTGACTCATAAACATGTTTCAAAGTAAAAATTTGGGCTATATTTGACATCAGATGATGAATGATGAGTGTTCAAAGACATGGAATTTGTAGCTACTTCTTTGAACACAGGGGATAACAATTGCTCCAAATTCTTTTGGACAATTGAAAACTAGACAATTATCACCAAGGAAGAATAAAATATCCTCCCAATAAAGACAATTTATGAATGACATTATGGCCATACAAATGACTAGACTTCCCTATGTAATTTCTAAACTATAGGTACTTTATTGCATTGATGTTCTTGGTCCCATTTTCTAAGTAGTGAGGATAGACAAGGGTATGCTGATTAATGAACATAATATGAGGAAAATTTCTTACATATCTCAAATTGAATTTTAGTCTTACTAAAAATTTCCTAAGCCCCAAATTGACATAACCTCCATTAATTCATGGGTAAAGAAATACAACATGATGGACATGCTAGCTAGGTGGTTAGAATATGGTAAACAAGTTATTTTGGATCTTACTAAGAACATCCCTATAAATTAGTTTAGACCTAGAGTTTGGATGGTCATGACCATGTTAAACAAGTATTATGGGTGTGTAACTACAAAATATGTAGATCCAATATGGGTGCCCATGGTGTACTTCATCATTAAAAAGGTAATGGTTCCTCCATTAGGTGAGATAATCAGTATCTCCCTAAGTAAAAAGATAAATACAATCAAGAATAAGAATATGACTAAGTTTTATATGATGTCCTATCTACTAGCTGCCCTATGTGTAACCACAAAGATTCCCAGTTAGAGAGAATGGTCTCCAAATGGTACTCATACAATTTCCCAATACTATTCTAAATTGCACATCTATAAGTATAGAGATCACATTTAGTTAATTTTTTATTGTGTCTACCCTATTTTAACTAAATCTATAGATGGAATTCCCATGATGAGATTTAGCCCTTTGATCAATAAATCTATTGAATTAATGGGAGACATATGGTTATACCCTGACTGTATAGTTATAAGGATTGAAGGAACTCAACATGCCCCTTTCAAATTACCAATCCATATACCTAATAAATTAGCAAAAAAAAGGTGGCCTACCATCTCTTCAATGGGATAGATGTATTTTTTAAAATGAAGAGGAAGGTTCCCCTACATAGTTTACCCATGAGAGTTGGTAAGACTATCTTCATGAAGTGGGGCCATATTGAGGTTGTATCAAATCATAGGTTATCTTTTAACCTATAGATGGATGATATTAGATAATGGTACCCTTATGGAAAGGTAATAAAACACCTAAATCTCAAAGGTATCTTTAATATTCCATATAAACATGAGCATGGTGCATTTGACCTTATATACACCAAGGCATACTCATATTTTGAAGTAACTAAGAGATTAAAAGAGCACACCATAAGGCTTGAGTCTATATTGAATAAAAACATGTTGGTTCTTATATGTTTCCCATAGCAAAGACACTAATAGAGCATAGGCATGAGGAGATAATGATAAATGAAATTTCTTCTAGTTCATTAGTTCCTTAATATTCAAAAGAATTAAAGTAAGATCTACCTCAATAGGAGGTCCATATGATAGCATTAGACCCCAATGAATCTATTTAAGATGAACTTAGGATGTTATCTATGACTTATGAGATAGATTGAAATGATGAGGCAAAGGTTTATGAAGTTAAATAAGATAAGGGAAAGTCCTTGGACCTGATGGTTATTGACACTACTAAAAGGAAAGCTAAGATAACCATTGTTCCAAAGGAAAAGAAACCAAAGGTAACTATTAATTCACCTTTAGAGAATGTAAATTTGTCTAGTGAGGAAAACATATTATATGGACCACCTATTCTTGAGTGGTTCATTTATGAAACAAGGTTAGGAAAACTTCCCATTATTCATCATCCATGGGCTATGGTAAAAGCTACTAACATCCCTCTACATAAAGAGTTAAAACCTTGGATTATCACTTTGAAAGAAAAAGAGGCAACGAGATTGGCTATTCTAAAATAGTTAGCCATCCAATCAAAAATAGAGTCCTCCAATTCCACATGTGACCCAATATTTAGTTAGGGTTAGGTTTGATTGAGAGAGTACAAGTTTACAAAGAGTGACCAAGAAAATAGTCATCCAGGGTGAAGAAGAGATTAAATATCAAAATGTGTAGCCCTTGACTAATTTGACTAAAGAGAAAGTACATAAACTTGGTGAGGATCCAATATTTGAAGATGTCCTAGAATTAGCATAATTATAGTTAGAGATGTTACAAGATATTATCAATGACTTGAAGCATCAAAATAAGAACTTAGAGGATCATTCTATCCCATCAGTGCCAAGGGATATTATCAATTAGTTTGAAGCAATCATTTATGACACATTAAGCTTTTTGAATGCTATAAGTCTAAATAAGACATGGTGAACAAGCAACATTTCATGGCTATGAAATAATTATATCAATGACAGGCTTCAATAAATAAGGTAAAGGAATTTATTAACATATTGATAGAAAAATAAATTCCTATATTTAAAATAGTTAACCTAGTTCATTTAAATATGGTTATGATAATATTGATAGAAAATATCAAGGATATGAACAAATGGTCCAAAGGCATGTAGGTAATTTTGAATGATTTCAAGCAATTGGAGAATTAGATGAGGCATATGTTGGGGAGCTTGAGCAAGGACCCAACTACCCTTAATCCTATTAGCTTAATAATTGATGAGGATTTCAAACATAGGGATAATCAATCCATACAAGAAGTAAGGACCAAAAGCCAAGGCACAATAGGGGAAGAAAATAAAATAATTTTGGACACGATCCTATCTATAGAGGATAATATTGGTGATGTTAGAAGCATCAAAGAAGCAATTGGTAGAGATGAGAAGGGCTTGAAACACCTGGTAGATCAAGAAGAGGAATTATTCATGGAACCTATCATCAATTCTAGAGTGATTGATGAACAACATGATATGACAATGAAGATGAAGAAACAAAAGCAAAGGATTGTAATTGGAGGAGCTTATAAAAGTCAAATTTATTGACTTAACATATTATTTTTAACAAAACATGTATATCATTTGAAAAGAGTATATCCTTATTTTGTGATTGATGGAGTTTTTTTTTGCATTAGTTGATAGGGGAACTTCTTCTTGTCCAATAGGATATAGTATTAAGGAATCAATCTGAGGTGAGGACATAATGGGAGAAGGGACGTGTTATTGTGGTCTTTCCTCCTCTATATCAAAATGGAATAAGACCAGACTTCTCCTCTTCTTTCCCATAGCATTTTCGAATAAAGCTTCAGTAGCTATGGGCTGACTAACAACACTAGTGCCCCCAAAATTTTCTTGAATAGTTTATTTGGGATACTCCTCAGGGGGTTCCCTCTCATTATTTCCTTCTTCTTGTTGGGGTGAAATATTGTCAAGGTCCAAAAATTGCTCCCAAGTGATGTTAGGTTTGATAGAATCTATTCCTTTTGTAATTATGAGCCATATTAGGTAGTGGTGAGATAGGGTTATTTCAGTGCCCTTTTAATATTATTTGGACATTATTTTGAAGATATTCCATAAGAAATTGGGAACATTAATGAATCTATTATGTCTTAAATGATATAAAATTTTGAGTTGGAGAGTGTAAATGAGGGAATACTTTCCCTCACAGGGCATGTATCTGATAATATATGATTTTATCTCTCTCCATTATATAGGTAGACTAAGTCTTTCAACACCTCCTTTATTTAATACTAATCTTTCATTTGCCTATAAAAACTATTGCCTAGGTTCTTGGACATTGGGTCTATCTTACCAATTTTCCCCCATGCTTGGTAACCTAGTTGCTTGGATCACCAAGGTCTTAGTAACTAGAATTATGATGCCACAGATAGTGGCTTGGTTTCCATAAAAATAACCTAAAAATTCCATAGAAATATTCTTTAAAAAATGATATAACAATTAAAAATAAGTGGTCCAGCTAGCTCTATGGAAGACATCCCAACTGCCTTGGTTTCCCTGTAAATGCATGTGGTCTGAGGGCTCTCTCTCCATGACCGACCCTCATATTTTAACTTCCTTTCAACCAATGCTCAACTACACACTATTTATATCTATGTAAATCTACCTAAAATAGGTTTATTTTATAATGGAAAATGTGGGGTTTGCAGGTTACAGGGTTTGGTTCATAAAGGGTGAATGTGAAGTTGCCAATTATAAGGTTTAGCTCAATAATGGTAAATGTGAAGTTATAGGTTGTAAATTATGGAATTTCATGGGTTACTAAGGTATTTAAGGTTATAACCCATATAATTCTCCCCTCACTTAATCTTTCACATGTCCTCAGGTGGCATGGAATGAGTAGGAAGTATGGGATAAGAAGGGTCAACATGAGGAATAGAAGTGTGGGTTTAGAGGTGATGTGATACAATTATGAATGAATGAATAAACTCATAATTAAATATACTTTATAAATACCCTATGTGTTATATTATAATAGTGAAGATAGTTTTAATGATGAAAGACATAGTGTACCTTTTAATAATAGTGTTCCAGATGTGACATTTGGGAAGTTACACATGTGTTGGCATGTAAATATTTGCATGTGAATGATTAATGGGCACAATGATTGGGCTAAAGTTAGAAATAGAGGGAAGTGGACCCTTTATGAAGTGATTGGGAGGTTAGTGGTGGTTAGGCATTGATGATGCCTATAGCTCACATGTATGTGATGTAGGATAATTTACATGGAACAAAGGTCTAAGACTTGGAAGATAAATGATTGTTGTCATACCATAAGGTGGAAATTGAAAATCTAAGTTATTCAAGTGATGGGATGGAAGATCTTGAGCAGGTAGCTAAGGGAATTACTTCCTAGTTAATTTCATCTACATGAATTGAGTGATAGGAGTTTGAATGTTGCTTATGTCTTGGAGGTTTTTTTCTTGGTGAGCTTGGTTATAATAATCAACAGGGTCTTTAACATGGAAACTATGTGCCAAATAAATTTGAGATCTCATTGGTCAACATTGTGAAATGATCTTTATAAAGTGATGAGAATTGAAAATGAATTATGAGTGTCCCTTTAGGCATAAATTTTGGTCTATAACACTTCCACATAGAAACAAAAGTTATATGCTTTATTTTGGCTCTGTAGCTTAGTATTCAAGGGTAGTTTTAGGCAATAGCTGTGATAGTTTTTTCCCTAATCCTCCTTTATTCTTTCACAAGGTTGTCTAATGACTTTCATGAAATGCACAAAATATAATAGCCAAGCCATACGTGAGGGTTCTAAGATGATCCATCTAGCATGCTCTATAGAAAGGTGAGAATAGGCATGAGAAGGTACCTACAATAGCTACATAAGTGCCTATAACAAGCTATAAAGTGATGACCAACTATGTAGAAGGTGCTCATAGTATCTATATAAATGCCCATAGTAATTAGAGAAAACTTGTTTTAATGTGAATAGTTGGGATTGGAGGGATTACCCTCTCTTTACATCCTTTCTCACATTCCCTTTTTCATTTAATTTTGTTTTTACCATTAAATAGCTAGCAAGCTAGTTTTCTACTTAGGCCCTTTCTTTATATCTAGGTATCTAGTAGACTAGTTTTCTACTTAGAAGCTACCAATAATGCCCAAAAATGGGTTTTCATTATTGAAATTTTTTTACTCTAACTTCTATTTGTAGTAGAATGTTTATTGAGGGTCTTGGCCAAGTCACCTATAAAAGTGACTTGTCAAGGACCAGGTGAAGGTCTCATTTATCATACCAGAGGAGGGAAGGGATGTTGTCCTCTCCTTATTCATATGAGTGTGGACTAGTGTTCTCATTGTTTGGTGAGGGAACATGCATATCTAAGACATCATTATATCCATCTTGTAACTATTGGTGTATGTGACTAGTAAATTCTTCTTGAGTAAGTGGCTCTTTGTACAAATTAAATAGGTGGCCATTAACTAACAGATAGAATCTCACTGGATTAATGGTCTATATTTGGACTACTCCATTGTCAAAAACATGCTCAATCTCAAAATAACTAAGTCATCTAGTCTAGAGTTTACCCTTGTGGTCCTTATATTTGTAGTTAAAAAGAAGGACCCAATCTCCTATATGAAATTGCCTAGTCTTAATGTACCTATCATACCATCTAATTTGTTTTTGTTGTTGTATAATCTCTATTTATTTTTAATGCATGTTGTCTATATTCATCTAAGGTATTCAACTATATAAGACTTTATTTCTGCGCTTTAGATATATCCATCCCAAGTCTAGTGTTATCCATAAGGTCTTGTGTTCAAAATTAACTAGTAATACATGTTTCTTTCCATATACCAACTCATATATAGTGAAGCCTTTAGTGGTATTCCATTAGATTTGGTAAGCCCACATAGCTTCAGGAAGGCTAACCTCCCAATCCTTATGAGACAAACTAATAGTCTTTGTTAGAATATTTTTTAACTCCTTATTGGTGACTTCCACTTATCCATTAGACTACGGATGATATGGAGTTTATTTCTTATGCCTGATATCATATTGATGGACTAAGGTAGTAATTAAATTAGTAGTGAATTTGGGTCCCTGATCAGTGACTATTTCATGTGACACCATATCTAGTAAATATTTCTTCATAGAGGAAATCTACCACCTTCTCATCCCTAGCATTTGAAATAATGTTTACTTCCACCCATTTAGTGACATAGTCATTATAGACAAGGATGACCTCTTTGTTGTTGGATTTTAGATCAAAAGGCCCTAAAAATTCTAAGCCCCACTTTTCAAATTATTCAAGCACCATATAGGGCTAAAAAGACATTTCATCTAAATATGTGGGTCTCCCCATACAATGACATTTGTCACAATGAGTAGTATATCTTATTGTATCTTTATGGAGTGAGAGCCAATAGTGTCATGTATTCAAAATTTTAACTATTGTAAATTTGGCTAAAAAGTGTCCTCCACAAGGTTCATCATGGTAGGCTTTGAGGATATCTAGAATTTCATCTTCTTTGAGACATCATTTGATGATAGAGTTAGGCCTAGTATATAAAAGGAATCCAAACAACCATGAATATCAAGCACTTTTGTGAATCGATGTTTACCTTTATTTATTGAAGAAGTGCTATAGAAATAACCTTGTTATAAGGTAGTTAGCAATATTAACATTATAAGGTGTGGTAAGGGTGAGAGAGAATAGTTGATCATCTAGAAATGAGTCATCCATTATTGTATCCTTTTTAGGGGTTAATAGGCATGATAAAAATTCAACCACCACATTTTCCCAAAAAGGCTTATCTATAATGGTGATATCAAATTCTTATAATAAAACTAGCCATCTTATCACTGTGGCTAAAATAATTGGTTTGTTCATAAAGTACTAAATGGCTACATGTTTTGTATGAATAAATACCTGATACCTAGTTATGTAGTGGCATAACTTCTTTATAGCATAAACTACCACCAAGAACTCCTTTTCAGTAATTATGTAATTTAATTATACTACCTAGAAGGTTTTACTTATAAAATATATGGCATAATTGAGTACTTAATTTTGGTTGAGCATAACTCCAAGGATAGTGTCTGAAGCATTTGTGTGAATGTGGAAGGGAAGCTTCCAATTAAGACCATGCAAAATAGGGGTGATGGTCAATGATTTCTTAAATTATTTGAAGGTTGTATCACAAGTTAGAGTCCAGAGAAATTCAACATCTTTAGTCAAAAGGGTAAATAATGGTGTTGTTACTTTATTAAAATTATTGATGAATCTCCTATAGTAACCATCATGTCCTAAAAAACACTTAACATCTTTCTATTTTTGAGGAACAAGTAGGTTTTTGATGATGCTGATTTTTATAGGGTCAACATTAATTCCTTCAGTAGATATGTGGTGGCCTAAGGCAATACTTTCTGTCATAATCATGTAAAATTTCTTGTGATTGAGAAATAGATGGTGCTCTTAATAGAATTGTAACACTTTTTCCAATTTTTTGAGGCATTCATCAAATATCTCTCCATAGATAGTGAAGTCATCCATATATATTTCTACACATTCATTGGCCATATCTATAAAGATACTCAAGATAACACTCTGGAATGTTATAGGAACATTACATAACCCAAAGCATAAAACAAGATAAGCATAATTACCCCAAGAGTAAGTAAAGGTGGTATTTTCTTGGTTCTCAAGATCAATTCTAATCTAGTTGTAACAACTAAAGCCATCCAAAAGGGTAAAATATTTCTTCCCTACTAGTGTGTCCAACACTTGGTTAATGAAGGGTAGAGGGAAGTGATCCTTCCTAGTTGCCATGTTGAAGTCCCTATAATCGATGATTTAACATCATTCTCCATTTTTATTTGTTATAATTACTAAAGGTGACACCCATTCACTTTCTGAGATGGGATATATAAATCTAGCAGTCAAAAGTTTTTGTAATTCCCTTTTAACAAATTTTTGAAGAGTTGGATTCATCCTACATTATGACTATCTAATTGGTTGTAACTCTTATTTTATGTGGATATGATGTGTGAACATTTCTGGGATGATTCTTTGCATATCCTCATAATCCCATGCAAAAGCATGTTGGTTTGCATACAACATGTTGACTAGGTACTTTTCCTCATTTAACTCCAACTTGATATTAATAAGTAATGTTTTCCTTTAAGACATTTTAATTTTTTGTGAGAGTGATTTAATTGTTTCCATATTACTAAGAGATCTAGTTTGGTTGCAGTTATGAGATATCAACTAGTGGAATATTTTATGTACATATGCATTAGAATTATCCAATTCACAAAAGTTGGAAAATAGGTACTCAACACATTACAAGTGGTTGAGATTTTTAGGAGTTAGGTAATTATGTTGAAGAACATTGGATAGAATAGTATCTTCCTCTTGATCATCCAATGTGCATGCATGGTCTATGGTGAATATAAGAATCAATGAAGGCTGCTCTGCCTCATCCTATTCAACCCATAATGAATGCTCAAGTGTCAAAATTGGTTGTGTTAGGGGATAAAGAACCAACTACTTTGTGTGGTAGCCATTGGATATCATTATGTTATCTATTCTATTGATGATGAAGGTATCAATTGTGGCAAGCCAAATTCATCCTAACATAAGTGGGTATCCACTCAAATTAGACTTAGGCTATAGCACCATAAAATCTATAGGATACTCTTAAGAATCTATAGTGATGAAACAATCTTCAATGATTCCCTTTTGCCTACCTATAGACCAATCAATCATTTATAACAGTGTAAATGTAGGATGAATATTATTTAGCTATAGTTTTAGTTGCCATTACATTTATTGTAGCCACAAGGTCTATCAATGTGTTGGATTGTTGTTGGTCATGGATTTGGACTGTTACTACCGAGCATCTTGGATCTAAATCTTTCATTGGTAGGGTGTTCCCTATCATGATGTTTGCTAGCTAGCCAATCAAATCCACAGTATTGGGATATTTTTTTTCCTTTCTAGTTTTCACAGACAAAAGTCTCTAATAGTCAAAATATATGGGTACATCCTTGATGGCTTAAAATAGAGGGATTTTGACACAAAGGTTCTTAAGTTATCTAATGAAATCAGACTCAAGTTTAATTGTATGGTGTTTAAGGTTAAGATGTTCTATAAATAAGGGGTTATTTCATTAATAGCTTTATTTTCCAGTTCAGAGAGTTTTTGAGGTGATGGAGGTGGGTTATCATGTTCTTTTAGGGTTTCATCATCTAACTCTCTTATTATGGGTGGTAGTAGGGGAGGTATTACTTTCTCTGAATGGAGGTAAACTTCATTGATGTTCATCATGTATGTTAGGTACTAAATAGGCTCAGTACTTAATGTGGATTACACTAACTTATTTACAATTTTCTATATGAGTTGGGTAGGTAGCTAGTTAGGCTTAGGTGTAACTTGTGTATTGGGAATAAGAGTAGGAGATTGTCATTATAATTGTGGAAGAAATCCTCCTAGAGAGCTTCCCCATGGTTGGTTAGGTTTCCAAGGGTATTACCACTGGTTTGTAAAGGGTGGGCCTTGGGGTGGCTGCCAAGCTTACATCCAAGTTGGGGATACATTCTATGGAGGTTACCAAGAGGTATTGGGGTAGCTTACTTGAGGTGGCTGGCAACTAGAATTAGGAGGTGGAATGTCCATCCAAGGAGTAGTCTAATTGGGATTAGCATTTGCAAATTATGAATTATAGGAGGTAGAATTTACAAAAGGTGGATTTTGTCACATACCTTGATAAGGTGGTCATTGAACCCATGGCTTTCTTTGTAGAACATAGAAAACCTAGTCACTATCTCTTCCTCTAGTATGTACCTCTATTATTTCTAATTTTTTAGCTGTAATGTGAGCTAATTTATTCCAAACCTCATGAAATTTATAATAATTATTTTTATTCTTATAGTTTAGATAGTAAATGGTCAAAGCGTGATCCAAAATTTCTTGCTTTTGTCTTGAGTATAGGTTGTCTAGTTGTGTTGTAAAATGGCTAACGATATCTTGTTTCATGTCTTATAATAGGTTACTAACCTCAACTTTTAATAGGTCATTTATAGCTATCAATAGAAGCTTTCTTCCCTTGATGTTTTTTATGGTAGATCTATAATAATTCTTGCTCATCTCTTTGATATATAAGAATGGTAGGTGAGAAATATCTCCTCCACTCATTAGGTCTAAGGCTTCTAGAAAATCTTCTCTAACTTCTTTCAAGAAGTTGAGTTTCAAAGGTTCTTATCTAAGAGCACTTTTCTTGAATTTTTCTACATTAAACATGAATCATTCAACATAGTCCTCCAAGGATTCATCCCCCTCCTAGGTCATCTTCAATATGTCATTTTTTATATAACTTATTCATCTTCCATATTCTTGATACTTAGCCAAAAATTTATTTTTCATGTCCTCCCAAGTGTAGATTGAATTACTACCCAGTCCCATAAACTAGAGAAGTGTTGAGTCTTTGAGAGTATCTAGAAAAAATTTCAATTTTTGTGCATCCTAACCATAGTCATATCTTCTATAGAGGATATAAAATTTGAAAAATAATGTGTCTAGGTCTTCTAATAATGTACCTCTAAAATTGGACAAGGCTGAGAGCAAGATGTTTTCTATTTTTGTTACACATGTTAGATCTGGAATAGGAAATTCAAAAGTAACTATGTCTAGAGTCCCATTGTCCTCCAAAAAGTCTCCTTCTCTATTTATAATGGCTCATCTAGTGATATGGATACCAAAGGTACATAGGATCTCATCCTCAAACTCTATGTCAATCCCTTGGTCAACATGATAATAAATGTTTATCTATTGATCCTCAGTCTTTTTACTGAATGAAGGTTTTAAATATTCTCTTGACTTCCTTTGATTTTATCAAGAAAGCCTTGCTAAAATGTTGTAAATATGTTACTCTCTAGAGTTTCTAGTTTGTGTATTTCCTCTCCTTCATTTCTTTTTACCAGTTTAACTAATTCTTCTTTTAATTTTGTTTCCTGTCTTAGAACCAATAATGTTTCTTTTGCAAGCTACCTCCTTTAGTTTGTAGTGCTCTCTTCTTTAATATCTTTCCAACTTATGGTATATTCTTCAATATGATTCTTATTTTCTATAGATATTTGTGGTTCTTTCCCAGTAGCAACTTGTGGCTTGTTTGATAGGAATCTCCCTTGAGAATCTCTTTCTTTTTGCATAAATGTCATGCCACTCCTTCAATTATCATATCCCTTCCTACACAAAGTTAGTGTTTTTTTTCATTTTCATGTATTCAAGGGGGGTTTCAAAAATAATGCAAAAACAAAGGAATGTTGAAATAAAAAAATAATAATTGAAATTCTACTTCTAGAATCTAATAAAAGCAGGAAAAATTATTCTAGAAAGTAAGAAATGAAAGTAGGAAAAGTTATTCTAGAAAGAAAGAAATTAAAGAAGGAAAATTTATTCTAAAAAGTAAGAAATTAAAGCAACAAAATTTATTCTAGAAACTAGGAAATGAAAGAAGGAAAATTTAAAAGCACACTTTGTTGAAAATAAATCACCTTTGTAGGAAATTAATTATAGAAACATGAATTATGTAGCTTATGCACTATTTAGTTCAAAAAACTTAGACATATGCCATATGACATTGTAGTTCCCTCACTTGACTTGACTGGATGGAACTATATCTCTAGGAACTTAGACATCTAGCATAAGACACCATAGTGTCCTCACTCAACTTGCCTAGCTGGGTAGAATAGTGTACTAACCAAAAAAAATTAATAATTGATTTTATTTACAATAATTGACACCCTCCCCAATAATAGTGTCAAAATGTTGTGCAAATCAATTACCCAGTGATTACCAAATTGATTAGTCTGATTAAACATTTATTATCAACCTATGGTGCATAATATTTTCAAGAGTGTCATCATTATATATGCATTACTAATTCAGAAATCAATTTGATTTTTTAGTTTTAGTATAATGAATTTATGATAAATTTACTAGATAGATATGTTATAAAACTAATGTGATATAATTATAAAACTATTCCACACTTATGTACCATACATGCATCACACTTATATAATCAAAATGTACAATAAAACCAACTTACACAACACACTAATAATTAAAGAGGGTTAGGATCTTTATAGCATCTTGTTTTGAGGGGGCCCTTCCTCATTTATAACTAATCTCCAATCCTTCTCCAAGAAAATTCACAAACTTCTTAAAAATTCAACTTTCTCATTACTCAATTCTGAATACAAATGCTATAGTTTAAAGACATCTATTATTACCTTCTCAAATATATATAACTCCTAGTCTGATCTAGGTTATTCCATTAAATACAAAAGGCAACTTATTGACTCAACTAAAAACACCAAACTAGGAAAAATACAAATACTTATAAACTACCCTAGTCAACCTTTAAGTGGTTAGTAACCAAAATTACTTATTTTAGGTTTGATTGGGTTAGAGACAAGGCATACTATTTTTCTATTTTATTTCCTTTTGTATTTTCTCATTATCCTTATCTTTCCCATCATTGGTAGCACATCTAATGTCTCCTTGCATGTAGGGAATTTATACAAAAACTATGACTCTTCCCAATTTTCCATTTGAATCCCCAAGACAACTAGATGTGTTTACAAGATCTCCTCAATAATGACTTTATTTTAAATAGTGGCTATATGCACTCTACCATAGCTATAGGCAATCTGTAGCTAAAACTTTTAGTTATTGTAGGCACTCTATAGTGGATGTAGGAAACCTATAGGTGAATCATATAGTTTATACAAGTATTATATAGTGACTATAGATAACCTATAGGTAAAGCCTACAATTGATATAGGTACTCTATAGTGGCTACAAGTAACCTATAGGTGAGTTCTATAACTTCTAGGGGCATCCTATAGTAGCTATGGCCTCACAAGATCTTGTAGCCTTTCATGACCCTTTAAATGTTTATTAGATAAAATCAAACCAATATAATTTAATCAAATAAAAGCATCAATAATTCATAACATCTCTCTCTCTCTCTCTCTCTCTCTCTCTCTCTCTCTCTCTCTCTCTCACACACACACACACACACACACACACACACACACACACACACACACACACACAAACACATGCACACACACACACACACATCAATGTACATACAAAATCATAACTTCATTAATTCATTTACATGAGTGATAGATCGTTATGGGATTTACATATAAAAAGACATAGACTAAGCATGGAGGAAGATATAAAAGTAAGAAATTGGTGGCTCATCATGATATTCCTAATGTCAATCCTAGTTTCCCTATATTGACTGTCATAATAAATGCTAATAAAAAAGTGCTTGCTTTAAATCAAACACTAGTTTTAAACCAATTACCTTTGAGTCATGCTCTTCCTGGTCAAAACTTAAGATTCTTAAATAACACTATAAGTGGATCTCAAACACAAAATAAATGAGCTATGGTTCTATAATTCAATAGTAGTAGTCAAATCCATAATTTAGAGGAACCTAAGAATGAAAATGACTCCATGTTGAAAATGGTTCAAAATTTGAGCACTAATTTTCTTCAGTTACAAAGATAAGTAGGTAATAATGGAAAAAGTGCCAATATGAATTATTCTTATCAAAGGTTCAATAGACATATAAATAGGTTTGTTGATAATAGTAAAAATAAAAATAATAATAATGTGTCATCTGCAAATAAGAATATTTATCAAATGAATATTTGTGATGTAACTTTAGCTGATTATTATAGAGTTCATAATACTTCAAAGCATGGCGAATTAGATTGCATAGAATTTTTTAATGCATTTGAATCATATCAAAATGAATTAGATACATTTGAAGTTATGAATAATAAATATAAAGATGCAAGGATAGTTATATCTTTAGAGACATCTAAATTTTTTGAAACAACTTTTATGGTGGAGACCTTGGATTTTACATTCCAAGATGAGAATGAACCTAAAGATACTATAGAGGATATTCATGATTATCAAAAATATTTAAAGAACACTCATTCATTTCAAAATCTAGGGATCATTTATCCTCCAGTCCTTCCTCCTTAAAATCCTAAATCCATACCTTCATGGAAATCTATTCAAGAAATAATGTAGAGAGAGGAAGTGATAGTTTGTTTAAGATGAACAACCACATGAAAAAAGTTAGGTATCTATGGTAACATCTATGGGCCTTTATCATATTTTTGAATAATCTCAAGGATATACCATACCAATGATGGAGATAGAGCCTATCTATTCTAAAATAATTGAAGAAGATAAGTTGTAAGAGTTTTATCAAGAACTTGCAGTAGTCGTTATGGATCAAGTACAAGCCGATGTTTCTTTAGAAGATAACTATGAGGATAAATCATATAGAGTCATTATTGAAATGAATAATATAATTAAAGAGGATGACCAGTGGAAAAAATTATACCATGATTTCTTGAATGAAATTAAACATTTTCAAGAAGGCAATTCTATTCTAGAGACCCCAAAGCAAGATGAATTGGAAATTAATTAGATAAATAAGATACCATTATTTACAAAAGATGAATATGAATCAAGTACAATAGAACAATAATTTTTACATGATTACAATAAAAGGTTAGAAATATGTGATCAAAATGTTTCAAATGTTAATATTACAAATAAATTTCATATCCTTTCAATGGGTTATGATGAAGATGTATTTTGGGATAACTTGGAGAGATTTTGTGCAAATATTGATAGTTGATCCCCACCTTAAATAGAGATTAAGGAATTTTTTATAAAAATTACTATTGAAACTATTCATCAAGAATAAATTAATGATCTATTTTAGGCAATTTTAGATACCTATCAATAAAGTGAAGACATTAATACAAACAAACCAGCTGAGGTGCCAATACAATTATTGAATGAGAATCAAATGAGTCATGATCAGTCTATGAATGAAGTATAATTTGGGAAGAAGATGATTGGGTCTTAGATCCATATCTTTAATCCATGTACTTGATAATGGAGATAGGAATCCAAGTTTCATCATCCAAAAGACATAAACATGAAAGTGCTTTTATTTATAGGAAGATGCCATCAAAAAAAGATAATCATATTCCAAGGTTATATGGTAGATTAAATAGTTTTCCATTTGATCCTGGGGGAAGGATTTTCATTTCAGTCTTGTTGTATCATAATTTATATTGTTTGGTTTGTTTTAGTATTTTATTTATGGAGTAATTTTTAATACTAATTATACTTAGTGTAGGTAGTCTTAGATTAGTTTCCTTTCATATTCCTTATTTGCAAATAGTGTTTGTAAATATTTGTTTTCTTCTTGTGTATTTATTTTCTCTGCTTTGTTTTATGCTTTCAATAAGTTTTTTTCAATAAAAT
The DNA here is from genome assembly GCA_037957365.1 of Torreya grandis. Classification (NCBI taxonomy): domain Eukaryota; kingdom Viridiplantae; phylum Streptophyta; class Pinopsida; order Cupressales; family Taxaceae; genus Torreya; species Torreya grandis. The sequence continues at coordinate 1,480,416 of JARHVA010002167.1, read as the reverse complement.
TTTCAAGCTCCATATCCATCCTAAATGATCAAAAATAACTTCTCAAATCAATAATGTAGATATGAACATTAAACATTGGTTGATCATGGATTTTAGAGATTTCGGCTTAATGTTGTAGTTTTGAAAAATTGGTAAACATTAATATTTAGATTAATTATTCATTAAAATATTAAACCTTGTTCTGATTTAAGTTTGATTTTTTTAAAGATTGAATATGTTTGAATTATTTTTTAAATCATTATATCAAATTCATATTAGCATTTAAAATATATTATTGCCTAGGAAGAAGTTTATAACCAAGGATGATTATCTGAAAATCAAACATTTTACAAAAATCCTAAAACCTAGCTAATTATAGTTCCCAAACTTTGTTGGAAAGCTAAATGCAATTGAAAAATAATAAAATAAGAGTCTTATTAAAAATCCAAAAGATTTCCAATAAAATGTTATTCTGGTAACCTCCACTAGGGCTATAGACATTTAGCTAGTAGTAGAGCAAGACATTGAGTGTAGCCAAATGTATCTCTATCAGGGATATGGATGTATAGCTAGTAGTAGAGCAATGCCCAAGACTTACTTTTTCATAAATCATGATTCATAATAAATATCTAAATATGATACAAGTTAGTGTTAGTGATTAAGGTCATGCTCTTCCTAGTCAAAACCTAAAATTCTTAAATAACACTATAAGTGGATCTCATCCACAAGGTCAATGAGTTATGGTGCTAGAAGTCAGTAGTAATAATCAAATACACAATTTAGAGGCACCTAAGAATGAAAATGACTCCATGTTGAAAATGGTTCAAAAATTGAGCATTGATTTTCTTCAATTACAAAGATAAGTAGGTAACAATGGAAAAAGTTCCAATATGAATTATTCTTATCAAAGGTTCAATAGACATATAAATAGGTTTGTTGATAATAGTAACAATAAAAATAATAATAATGTGTCATATACAAATAAGAATATTTATCAAATGAATATTTGTGATGTAGCTTTAGCTGATTATTATAGAGTTCATAATACTTCAAAGCATGGCGAATTAGATTGCATAGAATTTTTTAATGCATTTGAATCATATCAAAATGAATTAGATACATTTGAAGTTATGGCTAATAAATATAAAGATGCAGGGATAGTTATATCTTTAGAGACATCTAAATTTTTTGAAACAACTTTTATGGTGGAGACCTTGGATTTTCCATTACAAGATGAGAATGAACCTAAAGATACTATAGAGGAGATTCATGCTTATCAAAACTATTTAAAGAACACTCATTCATTTAAAAATATAGGGATCATTTATCCTCCAGTCCTTCCTCCTTAAAATCCTAAATCCATTCCTTCATGGAAATCTATTCAAGAAAAAATGTAGAGAGAGGAAGTGATAATTTGTTTAAGATGAACAACCACATGAAAAAAATTAGGTATCTATGGTAACATATATGGACCTTTATCATATTTTTGAATACTCTCAAGGATATACCATACCAATCATGGAGATAGAGCCTATCTATTCTAAAATAATTGAAGATGATGAGTTATAAGAGTTTTATCAAGAACTTGCAGTAGTTGTTATAGATCAAGTACAAGATGATGTTTATTCAGAAGATAACTATGAGGATAAATCATATAGAGTCATTATTGAAATGGATAATATAATTAAAGAGGATGACTAGTGGAAACAATTATACCATGATTTATTGAATGAAATTAAAAAAATTCAAGAAGGCAATTCTATTCTGGAGACCTCAAAGCAAGATGAATTGGAACTTAATTGGATAAATAAGATACCATTATTTACAAAAGATGAATATGAATCAAGTACAATAGATCAATAATTTTTACATGATTACAATAAAAGGTTAGAAATATGTGATCAACATGTTTCAAATGTTAATATTACAAATAAATTTCATATCCTTTCAATTGGTCATGATGAAGATGTATTTTGGGATAAATTGGAGAGATTTTGTGCAAATATTGATAGTCAATCCCCACCTTAATTGGAGATTGAGAATTTTTTTAGAAAAAATACTATTGAAACTATTCATCAAGAATAAATTAATAATGTATTTTAGGCAATTTTAGATACCTATAAATAAAGTGAAGACATCAATAAAAAAAACTAGCTAAGTTACCAATACAATTATTGAATGAGATTGAGATGAGTCATGATCAGTCTATGAATTTAGAAGAATTTGGGAAGGAGAAGATTGGGTCTTAGAGCCATATCTTCAATCCATGTAATTGATAATGGAGATATGAAGCCAAGTTGCATCATCCAAAAGACATAAACATGAAAGTGCTTTTATTTTTAGGAATATGCCATTAAAAGAAGATAATCATATTCCAAGGTTCTATGGTAGATTATATAGTTTTCCATTTGATCCTGGGGGAAGGATTTTCATTTCAGTCTTGTTTTATCATAATTTATATTCTTTGGTTTGTTTTAGTATGTTATTTATGGAGTAATTTTTAAGAATATTTATAATTAGTGTAGGTAGTCTTATATTAGTTTCCTTTCATATTCCTTATTTGTAAATATTTGTTTTCTTCTTGTGTATTTGTTTTCTCTACTTTGTTCTCTACTTTCAATAAGTTTTTCCCAATACAATTTTCAAGATCCATATCCATCCTAAATGATCAAAAATAACTTCTCAAATAAATAATGTATATATGAACATTAAAAATTGGTTGACCATGGATTTTGGAGATTTCAGCTTGATGTTGTACTTTTGAAAAATTGGTAAAAATTGATATTTAGATTAATTATTCATTAAAATATTAAACCTTATTTTGATTTAAGTTTGAGTTTGAGAAAGATTTCATATTTTTGAATTATTGTTTAAATCATTATATCAAATTCATATTATCATTTAAAATATATTATTACCTAGGAAGAAGTTTATAACCAAGGATGATTATCTGAAAATCAAACATTTTACAAAAAACCTAAAACCTAGCTAATTATAGTTCCCAACCTTTGTTGGAAAGCTAAATGCAGTTGAAAAATAAAAAAATAAGAGCCTTATTAAAATTCCAAAAGCTTTCTAATAAAATGTTATTCTGGTAACCTCCACTAGGGATATAGACACTTAGTTGGCAGTAGAGCAAGACATTGAGTGAAGCCAAATGTATCTCTATCAGGGATATGGATGTATATCTAGTAGTAGAGCAATGCCCAAGCCTTCCATTTCCATAAATCATGATTCATAATAAATATATAAATATTATACAAGTTATTGTTAGTGATTAAGGTCATGAAATTTGGAAGTTGTTCTCTAAACCCCATGGCAATCAATGAATGAATCAAAACACATACACAACAAGACTGAGTTTTGGTGTTTGAATCTAATTTTGCATTTTTAAAACTTTTTTAATCATGAATTGATCTTAATAATGGTACTTTATTATGTGGAATGATTTGTTAGGTTATTATTTTAAACCAAGAGTATTTGAGTTCTAAGATTTTACAATGTTTCTCCTAGAAGTCACCATTTTTTTAGGTTAGCATACCCCCATTTATAAAAAATGAGGACCCTTGTTCAATTTTTAAAATTGTGCTATATTGACATTTAAATTGATCAAAATACATTATTGAATATCATGTTTTACTTCAGCTTTCATTGGCATGTTATCATAAGATTTATTTGATTTAACCTAATGTTGTTAATAACTACTTCATAGGTTTTCATGTTTCAAGTTCAATAGATCCTTGTTAAGATGAGAAAGTGTTCAGGGTTTTATTCTTTAATGTTAATTTGACCCTTTTTCAAACCTTTTTTCTTTATTTGATTGATTAAATCCATGTCTAAATGGTGTTAAAATCTTTAGTCTAAATTTTATTCTGAAAGGCATTTAAATTTACATGGTAACATCTTATTATATTTTAGAGATCTTGTTAAAATTTTATCCTAAGTTTTATCATTTTCATTAATATGTCTAAAAACATAGTCTAAAATTTATCCTATGTCTCTATGTATCCTAACCTTAACTTTATTGATTTTAATTATTTGTAAGAGAAAATTAAATGTGGTGTCACCAAGTGGAAAAATATCAGGAGCTTGAAACTAAGATAAATGGTACATGGATGATGTCCCAATTCAAAATGTCAAAGTTACACCAAATTGAAGATCAACGGTATGCATTCCCACATATAAATCTTGATCAATGAGTCAATGAGTCAAGTTTGAGGATCAACAATGTTTGTTTAATAATATAATAGAGATGTAACAATGAGAAAAGGTCAATAGGTTAGGGATACTAAGAAGAAATGTGAGAAAGACAAGTGTCATAATCTTGATGAGTAATCAAGATAACTAATGGCCTATATTTTATCTTAAATTCCATATCAACGATGCGATTGGAATAAAAAATTCAAATAACCTAGATCAAATGTGATGATATTATGTAGTGCAAGAGTTTTAAAGTGATTAAAAATGTTTAAAAGGTACATAGAGAGACCATGGAGCTACCGAATTTCTTGATCTCAAAATATCAAAAGGAAGATAAATGGCTAGTGATAAGGTCAAGGCTAGAGGACTTCTTAATATATCAATGGTGTGAATTTGATCAAGCTTCAAGGTTTTACGAGGCAATGAAACATGCCCAAAAGTGACAAATGGTCACTTTTTAGAACAAAGGAGCATCATGACATGGTAGTGCCACATAGGTAAAACACATCATATTAGGAGATCTTGTGTACATGATCATGTGTAAGGTATAAATGTGCAATTCAAATGCAATCTATGTCATCAAAGCTCACATTTCAAGCTTACTTTCTTTCATTAAAGCTCTGTGTGAAACTCTAAAATCCCTAGAACATATGGAAAGCCCTAATCATCTTTGAATTCACTATGATTAGGCTAAGAGGAGATAAAATATTATGTGTAAAAGGATAACTCAATTGTAATTATATAAATGGTGACTCATAAATTTGTTTCAAAGCAAAAAGTTGGGCTATATTTGACATCAGATGCTAAAGGATGAGTGTTAAAAGACATGGAATTTGTAGCTACTTCTTTGAACACAGGGGATAACAATTGCTCCAAATTATTTTTTACAATTGAAAACAAAACAATTATCACCAAGTAAGAATAAAATATCCTCCCAATAAAGACAATTTATGAATGATATTATGGCCATCTAAATGACTAGACTTCACTATGTAATTGCTAAACTATAGGTACTTTATTACATTGATGTTCTTGGTCTCATTTTATAAGTAGATAAGATAGATAAGGTTATTTTGATTAATAAACATAATATGAGGAAAATTTCTTACATATATAAAATTGCATTTTAGTCTTAATAAAAATTTCCCAAGCCCCAAATTGACATAACCTCCATTAATTCATGGGTAAAGAAATACATCATGATGGACACGCTAGCTAGGTGGTTAGAGTTTGGTAACCAAGTTATTTTGGATCTTACTAATAACATCCCTATCAATTAGTTGAGACCTAGATTTTGGATGGCCATGACCATGTTAAACAAATATTATGGGTTTGTAACTACAAAATATGTAGATCCAATATGGGTGCCTATGGTGTACTTCATCATTGAAAAGGTAATGGTTCCTCCATTAGGTGAGATAATCAGTATCTCCCTAAGTAAAAATATATATACAATCAAGAATAATAAGATGACTAAGTTTTAGATGATGTCCTATCTACTAGATGCCCTATGTGTAACCACAAAGATTCTTAATCAGAGAGAATGGTCTCCAAATGGCACTCATACCATTTCACAATACTATTCTAAATTGCACATCTTTAAGTATAGATATCACATTTATTTAATTTGTGATTGTGTCTACCCTATGTTAGCTAAAGATATAGATGGAATTCCCATGATGAGATTTATCCCTTTGATCAATAAATCTATTAAACTAATGGGAGACATTTGGTTATACCCTTACTATATAGTTATAAGGATTGAAGGAACTCAACATGCCCCTTTCAAACTACCAATCCATATACCTAATAAATTAGCAAAACAAGAGGTGGAATACCATCTCTTCAATGGGATATATGTATTTTTTAAAATTAAGAGGAAGGGTCTCCTACATAGTCTACCTATGATAGTTGGTAAGACTATCTTCATGAAGTGGGACCATATTGAGGTTGTATCAAATCATAGGTTATCTTTTATCCTATAGATGGATGATATTAGATAATGGGACCCTTATGGAATGGTATAAAAACACCTAAATCTCAAAAGTATATTTAATGTACCACATAAACGTGAGCATGGTGAATTTGATCTTATATACACTAAGGCATACTCATATTTTGAAGTAACTAGGAGATTAAAAGAGAACAACATAAGGATTAATTCTAGATTGAATAGAAACATGTTGGTTCTTATATTTTTCCCATAGAAAATACACTAATAGATCATAATCGTGAGGAGAGAATGATAAATGAAATTTCTTTTATTTCATTAGTTCCTCAATATTCAAAACCATCAAAGTAAGATCTACCTCAATAGGAGGTCCATATGATAACATTGGACCCTAATCAAATCTATTTAAGATGAACTTAGGATGCTATATATGACTTATGAGATAGATTCAAATGAAGAGGCAAAGGTTTAAGAAGTTAAATAAGATAAGGGAAAGTCCTTGGACCTGATGGTTATTGACACTGCTAAAAGGAAAGCTGAGATAACCATTGTTCCAAAGGAAAATAAACCAAAGGTAACTATTACTTCACCTTTAGAGAATGTCAATTTGTCTAGTGAGGAAAACATATTATATGGACCACCTACTCTTGAGTGGTTCATTTATGAAACAAGGTTAGGAAAACTTCCCACTATTCATCATCCATGGGCTATGGTAAAATATACTAACATCCCTCTACAAGAAGAGTTGAAACCTTGGATTATTACTTTGAAAGAAAAAGAGGCAAGGAGATTGGCTATTCTAAATTAGTCAGCCATCCAATCACAAAAAGAGTCCCCAATTCCACATGTGACCCAATCTTTAGTTAGGGTCAGGTTTGATTAAGAGACTACTAGTTTTCAAAGAGTGACCAAGAAAATAGTCATCCAAGGTGAAGAGATTACATATCAAAATGTGGAGCCCTTGACTAATTTGACTAAAGAGAAAGGACATGAACTTGGTGAGGATCCAATATTTGAATATTTACTAGAATTAGCTTAATCACAGTTAGAGATGTTGTAAGATACTATCAAAGGCTTGAAACATCAAAGGAAGAACTTAGAGGATCAGTATATCCTATCAATGCCAGGGGATATTGTCAATAAGTTTGAAGTAATCATCTATGACACATTCAGCTTTCTGAAAGCTATAAGTGTAAATAAGACATGGTGAACAAGAAACATTCCATGGCTATGAAATAATTATATCAATTACAAGCTTTGATAAATAAGGTAAAGGAATTTATTAACATATTGATAAAAGTCTAAATTCCTAGACTTTAAATAGGTAACCTAGTTCATTTAATTATGGCTATGATAATATTGATAAAAAAGATCAAGGATATGAACAAATGGTCCAAAGGCATGGAGGTGCTTTTGAATGATTTCAAGAAATTAGAGAATTAGATGAAGCATATATTGGGGAGCTTGATCAAGGACCCAACTACCCTTAGTCCCATTAGCTTAATAACTGATGAGGATTTCAAACATAGGGATAATTAATCCATACAAGAAGTGAAGACCAAAATCCAAGGCACAATAGGGGAAGAAAATAAAATAATCTTGGACATGATCCTATATATAGAGGAAAATATTGGTGATGTTAGAATCATCAAGAAAGCAATGGATAGATTTGACAAGGACTTGAAAAACATGGTAGATCAAGAAGAGTAATTTTTCATGGAACCGATCATCAATTCTAGAGTGATTGATGAACAACATGATATGACAATAAAGATGAAGAAACAAAAGTAAAGTATTGTAATTTGAGGAGCTTATAAAAGTCAAATTTATTGGCTTAACATATTATTTTTAACAAAACATGTATATCATTTGAAAATAGAATATTCTATTTTATAAAAGCAATTGCAACTTGTAATGCACATTACTTATAGGTTAGTCCATTTGTAAAGTGCCTGATTCTATAATGTTGTAGAAGGATAGCTATCCTTGAAAAATTTTCAATTGTCATTTGTTAATGAATGACTAACATACCTCAAGGTCTTCTATAAAAAGGGGTATTATCATTTGTAAAGGGAGAGTGTTTTAGAGAAAAAATTAGTTTTTAAACTTGGAGAAAATTAATGTAAGAAAGGTAATTCTACAAGGATTGTCCCATATTTATTTTTGTACTTTGTTATCATGGATTCATCTTCAAACATCTAGTTTGATGTTTAGATTTGAATTACTTGTATGAATCTTAGATGTGTATGTGTGAATGTAGAGTTGTCAATTTATGCTTATGCTAGGTTGATTTAAAGAATTTAGATTCATTTCATTTCAATTACTTTTCGTAAAGATGTTCTAATGCTATTTTATATTGGAAGAAAATCCTTACAATGAATTTGATTTCTTATGTGCATTGTTTCAAAATCCTTAGACATTTGCCTGGTATATGATATGATTTGTGCCTTTGGCTATTTCATTTCATATATTGGTTTGAGTGCATGTCTTATATGAAATTTAAGCTTTGTCATAGTATCTAGACTAAAGATAAGAGATGCCTTTCTTCTTTGCCCTACCCTTTTACTCATTTTTTAATCAAATCATTATATTTTTAGCTTTTATTATAAATATACATTCTATATTCAACTTTATACTTTAGGTTTTGATCATAATTCACTATAATTAGCTCAAATTACTATCATTTTTCACAAGCAAGATTTAAGACCATGGTTTCTCTCAACAACCATTTATATTATCATGTTGTGAAATAGTTAATTTATTTTCTTCTATTCCACCAAAGATATTAGGAAGATCACAGCTAGCTACTCATGTAATAGATTCTTTGAATCTAGAAATTGAGAGCTTTTTTAAATTTTTGTAAACCCTTTGATATAATTTTAGGCATCAACACATACTAACCTTGAATAACTTTGATGACATCCCATAAATTTACCCTTATTAGTTGTTGATTCCATAATATGCAATAGACCTTAAATCCTAATCTATACAAAGGCCAAACTTAATGATCACAGAGATACCTATGGTGAGCTCTATTTTTGATCAAGCCATAGGGAATATGTAGATAATGAGTAAAATTAATATTGAAGATGACTCAAGTAAAGTCATTTTCTTATAGGAGAGACAAGATGCATTATCCTTATCCAAGAGAAAAAATAGGAAGCTAGGAGAGTCCCCCTACAATGAAGACTTATATGCTTGCTTAATGACCCAAATTAGATCCCTTAATGAATTGTATAGGGAAACTAAGCAAGCCAAACATGAAAATTATAAAAAAATTGGAACAAATAAAATAATAACAAGAGGTTGTGCATGTTCAAAAAAATATAGAGGAGGATGTTTAGAATGTGGCCATCAGATTATATAACGTTCTTAAAATTATTAAGGTAATAGAAGCTAAAATGTCTCCCCTGATCACTAGTACATATAAATTATTTAATTATTTCAAAGATGATGAGAATAAACTTAATTTATTGATATAAATTATGACCATTAAGGAATTTATCCATTTAGATCTAATGGCATTAGTTGAGTTATTTAATCTCTCAATTTGGTGATAGTTAGAATGTATGAATCCAAGAATTGGGTTTCAAATGCACATGCCTTGGTCCCCATGATGATGGAACATTAAAAGTAGGTTTTAGTTTTTTTAGATGAGATAAAATTGTCTCAAGTCAAAGACCTAGTGGGTAATCTAATTACTATATCCAATTCTGATAATTTACTATAACATGCAACTACCATTTTTGAATAGGGACTTTAAGTCATTCCTTAGCCAATAACTCAACTCTATGAGGAGGAGAGTAACAAAATTAGGATTTTTTAGGTAAAACTTAGGGTCAAAAAAATTTAACATAGATGCTTATTGATAGAGTTCAATATAATCCATACGTTATCTTTGCTAATCATGGACATCATTTGAGCCCAAGATAGTCTTTCCTATAAACCATTTCAAGCATGGAAGCAAATAAGGATGTATCCTCAAGTGTGATGCCCCCACTAGCCATTTTAACTATGCATGCATCTAAAATAACTTCTTCCACCATTTCAACAAATTCAATTACAAAAATGTCACCAAATATAATTGCCTCCTCATAGGAAAATTCTTTTATTATTTTTTTCTAGCATTATAGCTATAAGTTTTTTTAAACTATTTTTTATCTTGTAAATGGTTGGAAACATCCTATATATACATGTCTCTCATGTTCCTTTGTGGTATATTTTGAAAAATAATGTAACCTATATAATGACTTGAGTGATGAAGCATCCCCATCCTAAGCCTATATATACATGTAACCTCTACATTTCAAAGGAAGGAGAAATTTTGGTATTCAATATAGATAGAGACCTTTTTGGTTATTCTAAAAAATTTGTGTTACATAGCTTTGTCTTTCATGTTTGTGTTATAGTTTTTATGCATTTTATCTATTTGGTATCTTAGTTTATTGATATATACTATAACAATTTCAAGTAGCTTATGGTTAATTAGCAATATTTTTATCAATTAAAAATGTGCTATAGCAATTTTTAGTTAGTAGATCTTAGTTTCTTGTAATAAATTTGCTTGGCTACTCTTTAAATTTGTGTAAAAATATCATTTGATGTAACTTCCTAAACTAAGATATAACTAGTTGAAGTTGCTATATGGAATTTTATATAATCTTTTATTAATAAATACTACAATAGTCTTAATAAAAATAACCTTTAACTAATAAATAGGAACCAATTGCATTAGGATATTAATTGTGTTGATCAGTTCTATGTGTTAAAACAACAACATGAAATAATTAGTCCTTTGGTGTTTATCCTTAGTATAAATCTAGTTAGAAAGAATTCATGCTCTCTATTTACATATCCTCTTTCTAGCCTTACCCTTTCATATATTTATGGTTTATTTAAATCTTTCACACTTTAGTTAAGTCCATCTCCATTATATTTAACCCAAGTCAATCTAGGAGTCATATCCATATTTGAACCATCCTAGTTAATAGTTGATTCACTCACCGTCATTCCACCACTAGTCATTGCAAGACCCAATATCAGTAACTCATGCCCCAAAGTGAAGTCAATCTTCACTGAGATCCCAAAATGTTATAGGATACCTCATGTTTCTTCTTAAGTGTGAAAAAACCCACGTCAGTAAAATAATATAATTTAGTGCTATAAGGAGGTCCTTTTTCATTACCCGAATAGAAAGATCACTAAAATTTTACTAGATATATCTAAAATATTTACAAGATCTACTTCTAGCAACAACCTACAACATTATTCCTTATAATCCCACTAAAAGGTTAGGTCAGATAAAGGTATCTTGAGGAGGTCTTAAGCTCAATCATATTCCCTAAACATAACACAAGCCCCTTTGAGTCAAATGGCCTATTGATGGTTAACTAGTTTTAACATTGTAGGAGGTGTTCATGATCTACCTCAAAATCTTGAGAATATAATAATATAATTTAGTGCTATAAGGAGGTCCTCTTTCATTACCCAAATAGAAATATCACTAAAATTTTACTAGATATATCTAAAATATTTACAAGATCTACTTCTAGCAACAACCTACTACATCATTCCTTATAATCCCACTAAAAGGTTAGATTAGATAAAGGTATCTTGAGGAAGTCCTAAGCTCAATCATATTCCCTAAACATAACACAAGCTGTTTGAGTCAAATGGCCTACTAATGGTTAACTAGTTTTTCCTTTAACATTGTAGGAGGTGTTCATGATTTGCCTCAGAATCTTGAGAAATACCTCCCTTTATTTCCCCTTCTAGAGGTAAGACTAGTGAAGATCATCTCAAAACCCATAAAACTGATTTAGAAATATTGAATGTGATATATGAGTATGTATCTTTCAGCCCTTTTCCATTTATGCTAGAAGATTCTACCTATGACTAGTTCCTCAATTTAATTGAAATATTGATAAGGTATTGGAATGAATGCTAAACTATTTTTCTAGGATAGTTCATCCAAGTTATCAGCCCTAGTGTAGTGTATCAGCACTTTGATATCATGAAAATAAATTCTAATGAACCCATTAGGGAGTTCACTATGAGGTTTTAAAATATGTATATCTAGGTAGATACTTCATATAAATTTGATACTATCTTGGCCCTTGAAATGAAAAAGAATGATTTAGATCTTACCACTGTAGTGTTTGTGTATAGGGTAACTAGTGTTGATAATTTGACATAGGCTTATATGGAAGTAATAGAGGTTGATAGACAAATTAACCCCTAGTCTCAAAGCTTATTAGGGCCAAATGTGTATCAAACCTACCCCATGATAAATCTAATTCTAAATGCTAATCAAAACACTATGACCTAGAATCAAACTTAGGCCCATATGAATTTGCCTCTATCTCATGCTACACCTAAGCAAGATTTAAAATTCCTAGATAAGTTTACCAAGCTACCAATCCCCATAAATTCTAGGATTTAGACCTAGTGAACACTTTAACCACCCAAGGTGCCACTACTAAATATAATAAATCTAAACTAGATACCATTCAAAACATGGTACAAAAATTGAGCAATAAGTTATTAAGCATGTAGAAAAGGATGGGAAATTTTGGAGGCTATAATACCATCTAGAATGTTGGAAATATAAGATACAACATAACATTCAATAGGTCTAGAAACAATATGGAGTAACTACTTAGCAATGGGCCTAAGATAAATATCTAGAGGAAACCCTACCCAACTAGTGCAGAGTTCATAACATAAATCAACATAAATATTTGAGTTTCATAGATTTCTACACAACGATCTTCCAAAAATAAATAAATAAATAAATAAGAAAATTTGATGAGTTAATTTAAGAGTTCTTCTTCTAATACCTCTAGCCATTCTAACATTACTATGGTTTTTAACACATATGATTTTCCATTTCTAGTAGAAGATGATAATGAACTAGAGGATATTATAGATGGAGTTCATGACTCTTAGAGATTAAAAATAATTAATCACAACCTGAGGATAAAATTACCTTTCACTACTTCTACACCTCTAAATAATAGTGTCACTACTCTTCCAAATATAAATAATAACAATAATACACCTACCCCAAAGGAGAAAGATCAACCATAGCCCACTAAGTCATATAATAGAGGAGGGTAAAATATTATATAGGATATGAGGAAGATTAAATCTAACATCACCCTACATGATTTGTATTAGATCACTAAATAGAGGTATCTCCTTTCGAAGCTTTAACTAGAATATCTTCTATATACAAGTTTAAGACTACCCAGGTGAATGTAATGATTTATAAGGACAAACCTAAGGTCCTACCCTTCCTGTTGACAATTAGAATGTTTGGTAAGAATGTTCATAATTTTTTAGTAGAATCAAGAGGATCAACTAACATGATGCCCATAACTATATGTTAGAACCTTGGGTTGACCCCAAATAAATAAAAAAGAGTGGTCCTACAACTAGATAAATCTATACTATCTTGTGTCAAGGAATTTATAAATGGACACACAAATTTGGCCTTAGATCCATGTATACAAAAATACATTGATATCCTAGTGGTTGATAACCTATAATATTATGGTTTGTTACTCATTTAGGATTGGTTGAAAACATTGAATGGGTATTTACACACTAATTTCTCACATATGTGGCTACCATAGAAAGGTGTGCCCAATCAAATTAGGCTTGATTTGGCATAGAAAATGAAGTAATTAATCACCAAGTACAATGCAAAAATTGAGAAGGTCAAATTTGTGTCCTCACATGTTAGTATTTATACCTTCACTAAATAACATGGGACTTAATGCTAACAATTTGAAGGATCTTCATAGCTATGGATTGTGTTTTAATGGAGCTTGATCTAAAATTTTTTTTGGTGTTGGTATGGCCATAACTGATCCAAATGGGAAATAATATTTTATTACATACATATTAAAGTTCCCTTACACCAACAACTAGGTTGAGTATGAGGCCCTAATCATAGGTCTATAATTTGTCTTGTAGCATGGCATTAAGCAGTTTATAATATTTGGTGATTCTAATTTGGTGGTCAACTAGATTAGAAGAAAGTATCAATGCAAGATATATTATCTAAATAAATAAAAATATAGATCCTAAGACTTTATTGATTCTTTTGAGGCTTTCAACATTAGAGATGTCTCAAGGGGAGAAATTCAGATTACAAATGCATTGGCAGCTTTAGTAGCCAACTTGTCATCACTCTAAGAATCCAAGATGCAAATATTTTTAGTAGAGCTAGTGACTTTTCCCTTAGTCCATGCCAATGTATAAAACTTCTAGGTATTTAAAGATGATCAACAGATTATCCAATCCATAATTTTTTTGACTATTTTGAAGATGAGATCATAGATGAAAATGACTTTGAATAACTAGTATCAAAATACCTTGGGGATGATGGTATCATCCATATCAAGGATAATAGAATCCCCATGGGGATGGTATCCTTAAAAATGATCTTTAACTTGGATCCATAAGCCAAAAGCAAAAAAACAACCAAAGATAGATCAATCTAATTTTGGCCAAAAAATTGGGAATTGAGGAATACCCTTAGTATTTCAACATTAGTCTGGGTTGCACTTATACTAAAAATATAAATTTTAAGGATATATTGATGGAGTACAAGGATTTTATTGCTTTTACTTATTAATATTTGAATAATTTTTACCCCAAGGTAATCACCCATACTCTCCCTTAAGTCTAGATAGTATACCCTTTAAGCAATGTCAAAGGCCCATGAATCCCATTATATAAACTCTCATTTAGATTGAAGTTCATAATATATTAGATTCCAAGATCATATTTCCTATCAAACATTTTACTTGGGTGGAAAGCTTGGTACTCATCAGGAAGAATATTGACAAAATAAGGCTATGTTTCAACTTTAAGAACTTGAACCAATATTTAGAGAAGGATAGTTATTCTATGCCTTCCTTGTATGAATTAATATATACTATCAACATGTTTGAAATGATGCCCTTCCTGATGGTTTCTAAGGATACAACTAGGTGTTAGTGAAATCAAAAGACTAGATGAAGATAACTTTAACCACAAAATGTGGGACATATGCCTATAAGAGGATGCCTTTTAGCCTCATCAATATTGGGGAAAAATTCCAATGAGACATGGATCATGTATTCTAAGGACTTATTGTTAAATTCATCATTATTTATATGGATAACCTCACTATGTTTTCTAAAAATAGAACAAATCATGTAGATCATCTGCAAAAAGCATTTGATACGTGTAGGAGATATGGAATATACCTTAATCCTCATAAGAACATCTTAGGGGTAATAGAAGGTAAAATTTTGGGCCGAATCATAAACAAAGATAATATTTTGTGTTTATCCAAAATGAGTTGAGACCATCTTGAAGATAATGCCTCCTAATAGTTGAAAAGAGTTGAAATCATTATTTGGCAAGATAAATTTCATTCACAAATTCATTTATGGGTTTGTAAAAATCTTCAATCCACTAAATGCCATATTTAAAAAGGATTCCAATATAGAATGAATAGTAAAGGCTAATAATTCCTTCTAATAAATTAATATGGACATTTCTTAGGCTCTAATATTTATTAGTCCTGACTTCACCAAGAATTTCTATTTGTATTGCTTCACTTTGGAACATACCATTATAATAGTGCTCACTCAAAAGGTAGATGAAAATGAACACTCAATTACTTTTAAAAGTACTAATATGAATGGTTTTGAATTAAAATATTAAATTATAGATATGCAAATATATGTATTGATCAAATATATGAAGAAGTTTAGACACTATATCCTGAGGAATAAAACTTATGTTATAGTTCCAAACCTAATTGTTAAACTCACAATCAATCAAAATGAACTAAACAAAAGAAGGATCAAGTCGATGGAAAAGTTGAAATAGTTTGATCTTGATATTAGTAAACTATGATGGTGAGAGTATAGGGAATAATCAAGCTAATGACTAAGATAGATCCATGCATTTGGGTCAAGTAAGTCAACAAAGATTAAATATCTAGAGGTGAATGGTATGCTTAGATCATTCACTATTTACTCATTGACATGTGCCCTTTGAACTAAATAGAGAATAAAGGAGGTCTCTAAGGCTAAAATATACCCACTAAATGATAAAAATATGAGTCCTTTACCAAAAAAACTATGAATTCATCTATCTAAGATGTGTCTTAAGGGAAGAGGTTGTGGATATATTAGAAAACCTAAACTAGAATATTGGTAGTGCACTGTTCTAGGATTACAAAAGCCCACAAGTTCTTGAGAATGGGATATTATTGGCCCACTATTTTTAAGGATTCCTAAACCATGTTATAACTTGCCACAAATTTCAAGTATTGAACAAGAGGGAGGTTAATGTGACATGCCACTACACCCAATCATTGAAGGTCATCCATTTTCATAATGGGGTCTCGACTTCATTGAGGTAATATATACCAATTATTCAATAGAACAAAATTTCATACTCATATCTAAAAATTACTACACTAGGTGGAAAACATATGTCACCAATAAGAAATACAAAGCTTAAGTTGTTATTAAAATTTTAAAAGAATATACATTGACTAGGTTTGATACCCCCATCTATCTAGTTTGTGATAATGGCCCAACTTTTCAATCTATTAAATTCATAGAATGGGTCTACAATAATTAGATTAAAATTAACTTATCTTTACATTATGATCCTAAAGGGAATAGATTAGATGAGTCTACCAAAAAAAACTTGATGGATTCCATAAAAAAATTAGCTCAAGATAAACAAAGAGAATGGCACCTACTTTTAAAATATGCATTATGGGAACATAGAACATGATATAACTATGCCCTCAAGACCTCTCCTTTCCAATTTATATATGGATGATATCCTATCTTCCCCATTTATTTTAAGCTCCCAACCTATCAGTTTATGCAATATTATATGGAAGAAGATCCAAGGGTCTAGTCTAGATTATTGGATATAGTCTAACTAGAAGATGCAAGGATTGAAGCCTTATAAAACTTAAGCAAACATTATGACATCATTAAAATATGGTTTGATAAGAGATCGAAGGTAAAATCATTTCATATATCAAACCTACTAATCATGTGAGACAAAGTGCATGAAAAGAAAGGCCAACACGATAATTTCGCTCCCCCATGGATTGGACCATATCAAGTCTCTAAAATATTGGGAAATAATGACTTCCACATAAAATATCTTTAAGTCAATGTTTTAGCCTTCCCTATCAATGGATAATTATTGAATCATTAATTTAAGGTATTTCCCACTAAGGATGTTTTTTGATAGCAAGGGACCATGTTAGAGTTAAAGTTAGATTATGTTTTATTACTTTCACAGTTAGTTTTCTTATTTTATATCTTTAGTTCTCATTAGGTTAGTTTTCATGCTTTCTAGATTAACTTTCCCAGCTTTTGGCATTTTTTTCTCTTTAAATTTGCTCCTTATTTTATAGGATAGATGTCTTTTATTTCATAATAACCTGATTAATACTTCCATGAATTATTTTATTGATATCCTTTCACTATCATCCTCATGAATGCTTAAAATGTTGGAATAAAAACCACTAAGAGGGGGGTGAATATTTGGCCTTAAAATAATCATTTAAATTCACTTATCATTCATTAACCAATATAGTGATCAACCAATGCATAGAGAAGCAATCACATAAACATGAATCAAGATATTAACAAAAGAGATATGTGGGAAAGCCTCATGGGGGATAAAACCCATTTAACCCTAAAAATGGGCTAAAATATTATAATGACAAGATCCAAATTTAATGAAGCACCAACATTATAAGGAACACCAACCCCTACTTAGTCAACTACCCACTCCACTAATCTTTAGTAAGCACCAACTTGAAAGGAGGAACCAATCCCCTAAGTGACTCAACACAAAATTAAATAATTTAAGAACATTTTTTCAAACACCAACTCTCACTTCCTGATAAAGCACCAACCTAGCCAAGACCAACTTGATCACCTTAAGACACCTTATTATTCAACCAACAAATGGTAACCTCTTATTTAGATCTCTATCTAATCTATCTAAATTTTACTTAATTTCATACATAAATAACACATATATAATTCATCTCTTATATTATATCAAAATATAATCAATTCATTCATCTTTTATTAACCATCTACCCTTCTCAAAATAGCCTTTAGGCTTCTTCGCTCAACTTGCCTCTTACTAGGCTTATTAGGTCAACTAACCTTGTCATCATACTCAGAACTTATATTGGATATTCATGAATAATCTTATTATTTCATTATATGGTATACATTACATACTTATACTCCTCAAGGTGATCTTTTATTTGCTTGTACTCTCATCCATATTCTCACCCAAATAGGCCTATTATGCCTTGTATAAATACAAGACTCTTGATTTTACCCACCTTGGTCAGCCAAAAGTATATGCATACTTGGATAATCATTTGAATATTTAAAAACACACATTTAAAAATTTAAAAAACCACTACATAGGTTGGTCACCACTCATAATTATCAAAACCACCATTAGGCATAATAGAGACGTAATGCAATTAGGCCTTCTCAAGTAACACATTACACTTAGTCCTATTAAAACTTATTAAACCCCAAAAAATAGATGAAAAACTTAAATTACACCTAAAATATACCCATTATTACATCCATATATATATATATATATAACACCTTTTAGTCCAATTCACTACTTGGACCACATCATTAGTACTGCTCACAACTAGGTATTCACACTCCCATAAAGTTTGCTCTAAATATATGAAGAGTAAACTAAATTTTGACACATAAAAATATCAAAAAATCATATTTTTATAACCTAAATGTCTCATGTTAATTACCATGTTATTTATATTTCACCAAATATGGAAAAAGACCTTAAACTAATCACTTCCATAAACTCACTGAGAATTGCAAGCAGACCTCAAACACCTAGTCAAGAACCTTTGAATTTTCACACCTTCATAGGAGTTTCTCATGAATAAAAATACATTAAAATTAACCTATGATAATTATATATAAAAATTCATGTGAATTATATTCTTTAACTTGAGTAAAATTAGCTAAAACTCGTCTCTGTTAAATGACTACATAGAACTGTCTATATGCTTCAAAACATAGTCATGTAAGAATGTTGTCTTTAGCTCATATAATGAAAATTTAAAGACATATAATTAATATTAATATTTTATATGTGACATATATAATTTAATCCATCATATATATCACAATATATATAGTCAACTATTGGTCTTATAGACCAATTTGTTGAGCATATCTCTCACAATCCTTACATAGCTAGATAAGCCTTTTTAGATTTCATATTATGACCTCTTAAAGTGAATATCAAACTTATATCATGAATTTATAGGTAATATAAATAAAAAAACCATAAAATTTTTAATTTTAATCATCAACATCATGATATAACATTTTAGACTCATCGCTCCATCTTGCATACCCAGAACTATCATTTTATCTTGAGAATCAATCATGGTGAACAAGCATTCCAACACCTATGTAGATATAATAGAGAAGTCATGATGCATTAATATTATCCTTATATACATTTAAAAAATTTTAAAACACAAATATATAGTTATAATATCAAATAAGTAAAATAGAGACCAATTTTTGAACCTTATACCTTCACTATCTCATCTTCACTAGACATGTCATCTTAAGACCAAATGTCTGCTAGTTTATGAGTATATAAAAAAATATTCAAGGGGGAAAAGTGATATAGGTATTTTATAATTAACTGATGAATTTGGATCCATCCCTAATCCATTATAACCCATCCCTAATATCATTCTCACTTCTACCTAGTTTTCTCACTATCTTCCTCACTAGGCCTTTTAGTGACAGGTCAGCTTCCATAATCAGTTTAGAAATTTAGAAATATTTAAAATAATAAAAAACCACCATGTTAATTAATTATAAGTCACAATATTAAACCTCCATCCATTATGAAAATTTTACTTATTCAACCCTACTTGCTATACAGATTCTTTGAGAAACAATGGATTTCCTATAGCTTCCATTCACTCATATGATAGACCAATGCCACCTAGAGTTACCTGGGAGAGTCATATACCTAATAAAAATATAAAAATGGATAATTAAATAAATTTTATTCCATTTACAATAATATATTCCATATTGGGTCACTATGAGGGTTTAGGAGGGTTTTCAACTATTTTTCATTCTTAACATTTGTTCATGAAGTTTGTCCCTAAAACCAAATCATAATGCTTGGAAAACATTTTTAGGAACTTTTTTCATCTCTACCAAAGATATAAACCTCCCATGAAACAACCACATGTGCCAATATGCATCCAAAAGTATTTCTTGGGTCTTCATTTTACACTCATAAGAGACATTCAAACTCTTTTTCATTCTTTCTCCTTCAACTCAGGATCTCAAAATTCACAAATATACTTGAAAAAAATTTAAAAACTCAATCCATGCTCACATGAGCTCACAAGCCTCCAAACTTGATCTTGCTACCTTATTTCGACACCTAGGTTCTTAAGACTAGGTCCATGGGAGGACCACTAAAGAAGAACTTACCCCTTTGGCTCACTATGACAGTTATGTGACTAATTCAACACCTTTTTCACATGATCTAACACTAAATTTAAAAACTTTAAGTTAATACATAGCCATATCATCATAGTTATACCTCTATAACCCATATCCATGCTCAAGAGCTAGTTCATCAATTAGACCTACTAGGCACCATATCACTTTGAGACCTTCCTACCATTCTAGATGCATTCTAAAACATATTATCATGTAAAAAAACCTCATACCATGATTAAATAATACCACACATATTCTCACAAGGCTCATTCTATTATCTCTATCAAGCTTCATTAATCATGCCTCTACCAAACAAAACTAGGCTTCTTAATACATGTTATGCTCACAGACTTGTTCTTATAAATTTGGTAAATCAATGAAATTATAAAAAAAAATTAAACATAATAAACACTTTATTTCTGATTATCTCTCATATAAATATAAAATAACACTTCTCATAAGCTTGTCATATCTCAACATTGTGCCAAGACCATATGTAGAACTCAAAGACCTACTATATCATGGTCAATCCATCATGAATACTTACCATGTATCTTCAAAAGATAAATTATGGGAGATCGATGACAATTAATTACCTTTGACATAAATTACAACATTAATTACTCAACACAACAATAGGAACATACCTTAACAATCTCCCCCTTTGTCATTGACTACAAACACTCTAACATAGTAGATCATTCTCATCTCTCCAAGATAGATCTCTCTCAAACTAATCTTTATCCAAATATATTCCTTTATCCCATTTTTAAATTGATAAAAAAGGGTCATACATATTCTTAAAAGGTCATCCACACATAGTCCATTGATCCTTATACCTAACCACTCATAACCAACAAGCTTACCCTTTGTCTATACATACTCCTCTTCAAGATTGTTAATCCATCATGGCTTATATCAATTTATGTCACAACCAAATTATAATCTAACTCTTAAAACTAAATTTATACCATGGATCATATGATCAAAACTTTATACCTTTAAAGGCATTGGTCTTATAGACCAATCTTCAACTTTCACACCAGTTGTTCTATATTTGCTACTCAGACATCACCTTACATTCAAACAAAAATTTAAAATTTGATAAAATCTATATGAAACATGGTAAAAAATCCATCTAGCACTCCAATGATCTCTATAGGTCAAAATGAGAGCCATTTTCATCATGAATATTCACATTAGGGTTTATAAACACAAGAAGCCTTGAAACCCTCATACCCATGTTTATAATGTCTTTGAGATAGTTCTTCACAAATAAGATTAATATGACCATTTATAAGTAATAAAAATATATTTAAGAAATTAATAACACATCCAATAATTTTGACCATCCATCCAAAGTGAGAAAAAACTCCATACCACTCATCAAGTCACTTATGTCTATCAAAAACATAAACCTTAAGCATGGTCCTCTTGTATTGGGATTTTATTATACAAAGGCACACTTTTATAACTTACTCAATACATGGAATAAGACTACAATGAGGTAAAAACATAATCCAATGCTTAGAACACAAATTTAAGACCAATAGAGAGCTTCTAAATCAACTTTAGTCAACCTAGGTTATCTAAATAAAAACATAGTTAATAAACTCTAACTTTGACCCATAATAAATGTACATGTATGAAAATATAAGTCTCCAAATCATTTTTAGGATAATATAAAAGAATTATAATTCATATTTTCTTTTTACACCAACATGTTTTGACCTCTTCCATGGCTTCTATAGGAAAAATAATGCTCTTGGTCCCAAAAACACATGCACAATCATTTGAATTCAAACCCCAATGGTTATACTTTTTGAATACCCTATGAATATTTCCTAAAGCATAAATTTGAAGATATATGACATGTCACTACACATACAACCAATTTTGAAAGATCATAATTTGAGTTAGATAATACCTCAAGATACCAAACTTGTAGGGAAGGATCTTGGCACTATAAAAAACACCTCCATGAAACCATTTTGACCAAAGTTGGATTTATATATACATATAATAAATTCACAAACAAACTAGTATCTTCATACCTAAAATATTTTCAATGATGTTCTTGTTTTTATTAAGCTATAATGCCACTTTTTATGTCTCCAAACAATTATGATAAACACTAGAAATTCACAAATGCATCTACAGAACCCTCATAACATACTCTATTACCTCAATGACTTGAAAACACTATTTTACACCTAAACATAATAAAAAAGGCTTCATGAATCTCTAAAGCATCTCACACATACTCCCCCTATCACCAATCACACCTTGGCCCACTTTAATTTGATAAATCTAACCAATATCTTGAACCATCATCCATACTAAGATATACCTTATAAACCACCTTGGAATGCCTCTAGTGACCTTAATAATAATTTTAAACATATTAACTACTTCAACCTATCTTCCCAATGTCTCATCATTCAATCCTATATGTAAACCTCAATCATGACCTAAATCATGAAAATAACTATACTTATTAGTTGTCTTTAAATTCTCTCTTTCTATATTGAGACTAATGAAAACAAATTCTTGTCATGTAACATTTTCCAATACTCAACAAGCATCCACTAAATTTTCTTCTTCGATAAACTAATAAACATACTAATATTGAAACTCACCTTTACAAGCTTAGTCATCTTGTACTTTTAGGATCACCTTCAAACTATAAATCCTTGTCTAAAGGACTTGATCTGATACTAATTATTAGAATCAAAACAACTGAGGAGGTGGGGGTGAATTAGTGACCTTAAAACAATCATTCAAATTCACTTATCATTTATTAACCTTTCAAATTAATATAGTGATCAAGAAATACAAAGAGAAGCAATCACATAAACGTGAAGCAAGATATGAACACAATTTATATGTGGGAAACCCTAATGGGGGATAAAACCCAATGAACTTTGAAAATGGACTAAATTCATATAATGACAAGATCCAACTTTAGTGAAGCACCAACTTCATAAGGAGCATCAACCTCTACCTAGTCGAGCACCCACTCAACTAGTCTTTAAAAAAACCAACTTTCAAGGAGGAACCAACCACCTAAGTGATGTAAAACAAATTCAATAACTTTAATAAAATTTATAAAAACACTAAATTTCAAGGTATCTCTCACTCCTTCTTGACAAAACACCAACTTATCCAAGACCAACATGATCATCTCAAGACACCTTATTACTCAAACAATAGATGGTGACCTCTTACTTAGATCTCTATCTGCTCTATATAAATTTCACTTAATATCATAAATTAGTATCACATATTTGATGTAGCTTTTATATTCTATCAAAATATAATCAACTCATTCAGATATTTTCACCCTTCTACCCCTCTCCAAATAACCTCTATGCTTCTTCACTCAACTTGCCTCTTACTAGGATTATTAAGTCAATTGATCTTGTCATCATACTCCAAAAATTATATTGGAAATTCATGGATAATCCTATACTTACATTATATTTTATACATGGCCTCTTTCTACTCCTCAATGTTATCTTTTATTTGCTTCCACTCTCATCCATACTCTCACCCAAATAGGCCTAATATGCCTTGTATAAATATAAAACTCTTGCTTTTACCCACCTTGGTCAGTCAAAAATATCTCCCTACTTGGATAACACTTAGAATAGTTCAACACACATTTTTCACAAGTGAAAAAACTACTAAATAGGCCATTCAAAAATCATAACAACCTAAAACACCATTAGGCCTAATAGAGACCTAATACAATTAGGCCTTCTCAAGCAACACGTTACACTAAAAAAAAGTATGCATCAAAACATGGATGAAAAAAATTAAAACAAACCTAAAATATACCCTTGATAACATACATATAGATCTAGACCACCTTTTAGTCTAATTCACTACTTGGACCACATCATTAGTACTACTCACAACTAGGTCTTCACATACCTAGAAAGTCTACTTTGAATATCTAAAGATTACACTCAATTTTTCCACATAACCATATCAAAAAATCACACACACACACACACACACACACACACACACACACACACACACACACACACACACACACACACACACACACACACACACACACACACACACACACACACACACACACACACACACACACACACACACACACACACACACAAAAAAAAATGATCTAATGGTCATAAAAATTTCCATTATATGTCACAAAACATGGCAAAAGACCTTAAACTAATCACTTCTATAAGCTCATTCAAAACTGTAAATAGGCCTTAAACACCCAACCAAGAACCTTTGACTTTTCACACCTTTATATGAGTTTATAATAAATAAAAATACATTAAAATTAACATATGATACTTATATAACAAATTAATGTGTATTTTATTCTTCAAATATGGTCAAATCACCTCAAACTCATCTCTATTAGATGACTACACAACAACCTATATGCTCCAAAACATAGTCATATAAGAATGTTGTCTTTATCTCCTATAAGGACACTTAAAAGACATATCATGAATATTAATAGTTTATATGTGATATATATAATACCATCCATCATATATATCATAATATCTAGTGTCAACTATTGGTCTTGTAGACCAATTTGTTGAGCTTCTATCTCGTAGTCCTTACACAACTAAATAAGCCATTTTGGATTCCATATTAAAACTAATTAAAGTGATTCTAAGCCTTATATAAAGAATGTATAGGTCATATACATACAAAAAATAAAATGTTATTTGGAAAAATAAAATCTTTATATACCATTTTAGACTTATCTTTCCCTCTTGTACACCCAAAACTATCATTTTGTCTTTAGAACTAGTCATGATGAACTTCCATTCTAACACCTATGTAGATAAAATAAATAAGTAATAATACATGAATATGATAATTATATATATTTATAAAATCTTATAACAATAAAATAGAAAGGTCTAATGTAAAATAAGGAATATATAGACCAATTTCTAAACATTACACCTTCACTATCTCATCTTCACTAAATAGGTCATCTTGAGAGCAACTTTTTGATAGTATATGAGCATCACAAAATATTATATTCAAGGCTTAAAAGTATATATGTCTTTAATAATGACCCCATTCATTTTTATCCATCCTTAATCCTCTATAACCCATCTCTAATCTCATTCTCACTTCTACCTAGTTTTTTCACTATCTTTCTCACTAGGCCTTTTAGTGATAGGTCAACTTCCATGACTAGTTTAGAAATTTTAAAGTATATAATATTATAATAAAACACCATTTTAATTAATTATAAGTCATAATATCAAAACTCCATCCATTTTACAACTTTGACTCAATCAACCCTACCTGTTATACAAATGTTTTGAGAAATAAGAGATTTACTATAGCTTACATTCATTCATATGACATAGTAATACCACCTAGAGGTATTTGGGAGTGTAATATACATGATAAAAAAATAAAAATAGATAAATAAATCCATTCTAATCCATTTCCAACAAGATCTTCCATATCAGGTCACTATGAGGGTTTTAGGGGGTTTTTGACTGATTTCCATTCTTAACATTTGTTCATAAAGTTATGTCCTTGAAACCAACTCATAATTATTTGAATTTTTTTTATTAACATTTTAAATCTCTCCAAAATATTTTAGATTCAAATTCAATAGTCATATGTGCCAATAAGCATCAAAAAGTGTCTCTTGAGTTTTCATCTCTTCATTTTGCACTCACAAGAGACATTCAAACTCTTTTTCATGATTTATCCTTTAACTCAAGACCTAAAACTACACAAAAATACTTTAAATATTATTTTAAACCTTAATATATTCTCACATGATATAACAATCCTCTAAACCTCATCTCGATACCTCATTCTGCCAGCTAGGGTCTTAAGACTAGGTCCATGAGAGGACCACTAAAGAATAAATTACCCATTTGGATCACTACGAGAGTCATGTGACTGAATCAACACATTTATCACATGTTATAACATTTAATTAAACAAATTTAATATCATAATCATCTATATCATCATATTTATACCTCTACAAGCCATATCCATACTCAAGAGCTAGTTCATCAATCAGACCTACTATGCACCATATCACTTTGAGACCTTCCATTATAGATACATTATAAAACACATTCACATGACAAAAAACCTCATCACATGATTAAATAATTCCACACATATTCTCATAAGGCTCAGTCTATTCTCTCCACCAAGCTTCACTAATCATGCCTTTACCAAGATAAGACTAAGCTTCTCAATACATCTTGTGCACACAAACTTATTATTATGAACTTGGTCAATAAATGACCTTATCAAAAAAATCACTTCAACATAATAAAAACTCTATTTTTGATGATATCTCATATCAATATATAACAACACTTCTCATAAGCTTATCATATCTCAACATTATGCCAAAACCTTATGCAAAACCCAAAGACTTACTAGACCATGCTTAAAAAATCATGAATATTTACCATGTATCTTCAAAATATCACTTTTAGGACATTAATGACACTCAATTACATTTGACATCAATGATGAAATTAATTCCTCAACACAATAATAGGAACATACCTCAACATAAACTTGCATATTGAGGTCCATGAATATGCACCCAAAAGAGAGAACTCAAGTAGGAAAAGCCTAAATTGAGTACACTAACTAGGTTATATACATGATTTTTACATCCCTAGGTTTGATATTCTAGGATTAAAGTATAAAAATAGGAATGGATCATATTTATATCACATTTAAATACTCTCATCAGGTATGTAAAAGTCACTCTCATTAATTATTACACATTAATAATATTTTCTCATTCTTTGGATCAAGCATGCTCTTGAAATTAATACTTGTTTGGGATAATAACCATTGAGATAGATGATACCGATACAAAAATTCTAGTAAACTTAAAATTTATATTCTACCTACATTATCTTGTAATTATTCTAAATCCTCTCTTCTAGTCTTGTTCTAAAAGGAGTAAAAAAGTACCAATGCATCCCCAAGGAGTGATCAAATTTGCCTAAAATAAAAATCTAAAGTGATCAAAGACTCACATTATGAAATAAGATCAATGTATCACACATCATGCAAATTTATCAAATGAGAAAAAGAGGGTAATCAAGGGGTATCTCTGTCACGGCTATGAATATTTGGATGGAAATAGAGCATTTACTAAGCTTCCCAAGTATTTCTTTGTGCACTTCAAGAAACCATTGTGAAACATATGGTTGACTCCAAATGTTTGATAAAAGTCTCAAAATAATAATAAAAGGTAATCAATCCATCACACATAGATCCAAGGTATGAGTGAGGCTAGTATGTTGCATGAAATTTCATGGGAATCTCTTTTATGTTTCTAATTAATTATTCCCTTATGGTAGGGTTCATGATCAGTTTCTAGGTTATAACCAAAGGTTATTAATTCTTGAATACTCTAGAGTATTCCCATGAGTCATAATTTAATTTACTCAACTTAACACACTCTTAAATTTTTGTGAATAGGTACCACTATAGCTTGAAAAGAACTCATCCTGATGAGAAAATCATTTTTTACATCTATATGTACACTTAATAGGGTAAAATTGCCCAAAATTTTTACGTCTAGGTTTCTTGTTAAAATCATACCTATCCTAATGTTAATAAAATTCCCATCTTCTTGGTCATCTAGGTTTAAAATACTTATTTTATCCAGACTAACCTATTAATATATTTTGGAAGTATTTGAATGTATGTAGATTTTTCAAATTCATGCAAGGTTTCAAATTTGACACTTTTTTTAGTGTGAAGATTCATCTACACTTTATTCAGTGTGGTAATTAGTGAAATTTTGTTTATCATCATATTTTTTGTTGACATTTTTCTCTTTAAGACTTCTACAGATTCATAATTTCAAAGCATTCACAAACTTTTGGTATTCACAAGGTTTACACTTCAACACTTTTATTCAATACGATGCTTCATTGACACTTTTTTTTTGCATGGTACTTAACAAAATTTCATTCATCAACACATTTAATTTTTAGTAAATTTAAAAATTCATAATTTTAACACTTCCATAAACTTGCAATCTTCATAAGGTTTATACTTCATCACTTTTGTTCAGTTTGGTACTTCATAAACCTTTGGTTCTTTTTTGAAATTTTCATGTGGCATGGGATCTTCATTAACTTTTGGTCTTTGGAAATTTTGCATGACATGGGCTCTTCACAAATTTTATTCTACACATTTGGGTTTCACTAATTTTTTCTTCACAAAAAATGGTGGGTGATGATTTCAACAAAATAATTGGCACTTGACTATCTAAGAAAGTGCCACGTAGCACAATTGTCCTCTTTGAAAAACTAGTGATAAAATGACACTTCACAATGGGATGACAACATGGAAATCATCTTAGCATAGGTGAAGACTACATGTCTTACCAACCAAAACAAAGTGGTAAATTTTCAATCAAAGTAAATGAAATCAAACCTCTAGGATTTCGGCATTAATGGCACTCAAACCAAAATTAAGGTCTTAGCCTCCAGCTATATGTTCTAGTTATGAAGAGACATTGTGTTTTATCAATTTATAAATAACTTTAGATTACTTACATATCTAGAGAAAAATATTTGTCATTTTACTTCACTTATTGATGATAATTGACATTAGAGTAGGGGAATGAGCATAGTCCATGTCTTCACCATTTTATTTTTTTCAACAATGGCATAGATTATTACGAGTTGAGTGATAAATAGTTTTCCTTCCACTTCACAATTGTTTCCACTAAGGTCATGATGTGGGCATGAATAATGTTCATTTTATTTCAATCATGCATTTATGCTATATTAAGTGAATTTGAGTGAACTTTAATGAAACTATAATAAGTTTTTTGTACTCAACATACCCAACTCTCAAAATTTTATGAATAGGGACCCACTAGCCTAAAAGGAAATCATCTTGATGAGAACATTTATTGACATTTATAGGTATACTTAACAAGGTAGATTTCCAAAAATTCTTATGTTGAGATTTCTTGTTAAATGTATACCTATCCTAATGTTAATGAAAGTTCCATTTTCTTGGTCATCTAGGTTTTCACTACTTATTTTATTCAAGTTAACTTAGTAATGGATTTCAAAAAAAATTGAATGTATGTAGGTTTTCCAAATTCATGTAAGGGTTTCACTTCAACACTTTTATTTGGCATCATGCTTCATCAAAACTTTTCTTTCGAACAGTACTTAAAAAAAATTAATTATTCAAAAATTTTGTTTGCTAACACTTTTGATCTTTAGGACTTCTACAGATTCACAATTTCAAAACCTTCATAAACTTTTTGTCTTCCCAAGGTTTTGAAATTGGCACTTTTGTTTGGCATGTTTCTTCATCATCACTTTTATTTAACATGGTACTTAATGAAATTTCATTGAACGATGATTTTATTCATTATCACTTTTGTTATTTGAGACTTATATAGATTCAAAATTTTGGTCTTTGTAAGGTTTGTACTTCAACACTATTTTTTGACATGGTACTTCATGAAATTTTGGTGCTTTGTAAACATTTTCATATGACATGGGTAAAAAAAAAATGGTTTTTCATGGAATGGGATATTTGAAATTTTTTCTAGCACATTTGGGTTTCACTAATTATATCTTCACACAAAATGGCAAGTGATAATTTTGAAAAAAGTCCAAACACCTAACTATCTAACAAAGTGACATGTGGCATAATTGTCCTTTTTATAAAATTAGTGTTAAAATGACACTTGGAAAATGGATGATATTGACGTATTCATCTTATTATATTTCAAACCTATATGGCTTACCTACTAAAGCAAAGTGGTAAAATTTAAATCAAAGTAAATTAAATCAAACCTTTAGCTATTGGGCATTAATGGCACATGAACCAAAAGTAAAGTCTTAGCCTCAATTTATATGATCTAATTCTCAATATAAATTGTGTTTTATCAATTTCCAAAGAACTTGAGCTCATTTTCATATTAATAGAACTAAAAATCCATAACTACCTACGTTTTCATGTAAATTGTTTCCAAAGAATGACCTACCAATTGAATTACTACCAAAATTTCCCAAAAAAAGAATGATACAATGGATTAATCCTCTAGTAATTTTAGGGAATCTCTTCCAACATCAAAGTATTTAATTATGGATTACATGGAATATGTAGACATGATATTTGACTCAGTAGTGGTTGGAAACTAGTATTCCAACTACACTGTAATGTGGGATACCATTAATGGTGTAGAGGCACACTCAATAGAATAAAAAATAACAAAAGAATATAATTAATTAGTGATATATTTTTTTCCACTAAAATGGCAATCACTCCATTTTATATCAACCAAACTAGAAGTGATGCCATGCATTGACTAACTCAAATCCCTCTTCTTTATAGACAAGATCTCTTATGATTTCCTTCACCACATGAACCATAATATAGTTATGGCTTGCATCAATGGTGATGATTTCCATAGGTACATATATATTTATTTAATAGACACCACCTATGATATCCATTGAGTGGTATCATGGAAGAAGATGAATATAACTAAAGGCACCCTATAAAAAAGGATTTCATTAGGGAGAATGCAAAACTTGAAGTTGACACCCTCATCCTAATTACAAATTTTAGGATGGGAATTTGAATTATGAATCCCCTACTAAACTTATTATTCAGGCATCCAAATATTGGTTAACTTTGGTTGGAATGGGTGTCACTTCTTGATTTGATGATGACATCAAAACTAAATTTTACCCTTGGAGAAATCATCAACACCAAGATGATGGAATAAATGATTCAAAAAGACAAGAATCTTAAGGTATTCCACTTTTTCATGATGTCATACCTCTTGGATGATGTCATGGCCACTATTTACATCTAAAATGAATTTCTCTGGAGTCTAGGCTAAGACTACATCAAAAATAGGGTATGTGATTATTTTAAATTCTTACACATCTATGCATACACAAGAAACATCATTAGGGTCACTAATGACATATATATACATGCTTGGAAGGAAATACATGATACCCCCTTCCTCAAAGTATCTAAAATCATCAACAAGGCCATAAGTCTAATGGGAGATTATTGGATGTATCTTGATTACATAGTAATCATGGTGTGTAGAATAAAGGAAACACCCTTATGTCTCCCCAAAGTATATTAATAACAAACTAATAGAATAAGAAATATCCTAACAAATTTGGTGTAACATAGATGAGGAACTAAAAAATAATAACAAGTTTATATATCATGGCTCTTTATTGATGATTGGCAAAATGAGTTATACTGATAGAAAACACTTTAGGGATGTAGGGAAAAACTACAAGTTTTAAAAATTTGCCTCACACAAAAGTATTGGGATCTCGATGACTTATTTAAAAACATCTCAAAGGCCTAGCCATTCCATATAAACATGAGACATTTGAGCATGATTTCATATTCTTAAATGCCTAGGATGATGATGAGGACCATAAGAGGGAAAACATGGTTGACCACACAAAAGACATCTTGAAGGAAATTTAGGGGGATCCCTCCCTGACTATTGAGGAAGTAAAACAAAGTATTATACTTTTAAGTGGATGGGCATATATAGATTATTGGTCTTCAAGGTCATCAAAACATAGATAAGTTCATGGGAATCCCTCTCAACCAACATTAGATGTGATGAAGGATGTTAATCATGAGCATGGTGCTGAACAATCCCATATTACCACCATATATTATGGGAGAGAGAAAGAACCAATTAATATCAATTCATCAAATGATGAGGAGGTAGGTCCTTAGGTGGTAATCTAAGTCCCAATCATGAAAAGCCTGATTTATCAACTTATTCCTCCTTAAAAAAACCATTCATAGAATAGGGAAACTAGTGATACACTAAAAAAAGAGGTCTAAATCTCCCAAAGTTCCTAACCAACCATTAGATACCCCTATTAGTTCAAACACTGATGCATCATCACAATTAAGGACTCATGATTAAGATGTGGATCTATCAGAGGAAGAGATAAATGTGAAAACTTAGAGACTTTATTTGGTGGATTATCTAGTTTATGAATATGAAGGGGTAGAATTGGAAAGGGCCAAATTGTTTAGCCTTAAAAAGCTGAAGGGAAAAGAACCAGTGGAGCCCCAACCATCAATTGACCTTCTATTTCTATTAATATTACTTTAATTCCTATTATCTCTACCACACCTATTATTTCCACACCTCATGTGTTATCTCTTTATTATATTATTTCTTATTTACCCATTTCTCTCTCAATTCCTATTGTCTCTACTAGTTCTTCAATTGTCATTGTCCATATTACTCTTGAGCCTAAGAGAGTTCATTTTGAAACCACCAAAACAACCCTTACCAAATAAAAATTAATCTAAATAGTTCATTTGGGCCTTCCAATGCCAACTTATTATAATACCCTAGCTACTAAAATATTGACATCTAAAAGGGTGGGTAAGAAGACAACTTTCATACTACATCCCCTCCTAGAAATTAGGGATGTGGATTTGTAAAAGATATCTTTCCTTCTCTACTTTCCTCACTCAAGGTGGAGGAATTAATATAATATTATAAGGACATCATAACCTTGACTTATTATAAGGACAATCCATTAATTTATTCCTCATAATTGGTGTCTCCATAATGGGAATAGACCTTAAAGCCCAAGCTACATAGAGGACAAACATAACGATCACAAAGCTACCTATAGTGATCTCTATATTTGATCAAGCCATAGGGACTATGCAAAGAGTGAGGAAGAGGAAGATTCAATATGAATCATGTAGAAAAATTATCTTAGAGGATATATATGATGTATTCTCCTTATCTAGGAGAAAAAATAGGAAGCTAGGTGAGTCCACCTAGAACAAAGACTTTTATGCCTACTTAAAGACCCAAATTGGATCCCTCAATGAATTGCATAGGGGAATTGAATACCAAATAGGAAATTTAGTAGGACTTTAAATGAATAAAATAATAAAAACAAGGTGTGCATGTTCCAAAAAATATATATGAGGATGCTTATAATGTGACCCTCAGATTATATAACATTCTTAAAAATCTTAGGGTAATGAAAGTCAAAATGTCTCCCTTGCTCACTAGTTTATCTAAATTATTTAATTATTTCAAATAAAATGAGTATAAACATAATTTCCTAATCTTAGTTATGACCATTAAGACCTTTATCCATTTATATATAATGACATTAATTGAGGTAGATAATGCTCTCAATTATGTGATAGTTAGAATGCAGGAAGCCAAAAATTGTGTTTCATGTGCATATGCATTAGTCCCCATGATTATGTAGTATGAAAGGAAGTTATTAAAAAATTTGGATGAGTTAAAATTGTCTCAAGTTAGAGACCAAATAAGTAAGCTAATTGTTAGAGATAATTTTGATAACTTATTATAACATGCAGTAGCCAATTTTAAACAAGGACTTCAAGGATGTTCCTTAGAATAAATTGGCCAAGAAATCAACTCTATGAGGAGGAGAGTAAAAAAAACTAGGAATTTTCAAGTAGAATTCAGGCCCACAAAAAAGTAACATAGATGATTATTGATATAGGTCAATATAATCCATAAGACATATTTGATAAACATGCACATTATCCAAGCCCAACACAGTCTTACTAGTAAACATTTTTAGGATTGGAAAGTAAATAATTAGTTATATTCAAGTGTTATGCCCCCACCATTCATTTTAACTATGCCTACATCTAAAACAAATGGGCCCACTAAATGTAATTTCCCTTTCATAGGAAAATTATTTGATTATTTTCTATTGTTGTAGTAACTATAAGTCTATTTTATCTATTTTGTCTCTTACAAATGGTTGACAACATCCTATCCATACATCTCATGCATGTTACTTCATGTTATATTTTGAAAAAAAATATAACTTTGAGAATGACTTGAGTGAAGAGGAATCCCCATTTCAAGATATATATTCATGTAACCTCTACATTTTAAAGGGAGGAGAAATTTTGGTAATCAATATAGATAGAGACCTTTCTAGTTCTAAAAATTCTAAGTTGTATATCTTTATCTTTCATGACCATGTTATAGTTTTTGTGTATTTTATCTAGCTGGTAGCTTAGTTTATTGATATATGCTATAGTAGTTTCAAGTAGCTTGTGGTTAATTAGAAAAAAAATTATCAATTAAACATATGCAACAATAATTTTAGCTTGATATATCTTATTTTCTTGTAATAAGTTTGCAAGGTTACTCTTTAAATTTGTGTAGAAACGTCATTTGATGAAACTTCCTAGATTGAGTTGTAGCTAGTTGAAGGTAATATGCGGGATTTAATATAATATTTTATTAAGAAATTCTACAATAGTCATAATAACAATAACATTTAGTTGATAACTAGGAGTTAATTGCATTGTCATTTCTGTGCATTAAATCAGTAAGTTGAAAGCACTATTCCTTGTTCTAAATTTGGTTATAAAGAATCCATGCTATCTATTTATAGATCCTCTTTATTTCCTTACCATTCCCTATATTTTTGGTTCCTTTAAATATTTCCCACTCTAGTTAAGTCCATCTCCATTCCATTAAACCCAAGTAAATCTAGGAGTCATACCCATATATAAACCATCTGAGTTAATAGTTTCTTCACTCGTCACCATTCCACCAATGGTCACTGAAAGACCCAATATAAAAAACTTGTGCCCTAGAGTGAATTTAATATTCGTCAATATCTCAAAAAATTATAGGTTACCTCATGATTGTTCTCAAGTGTGCATAAAATAGACATCAAAAAAGTTGAATCTATAATCCATCTTCAATGGTTGATTGATTTTATGTAATGCATCAAACTTCAAATATGCTTGACACATTATTCCTTGAACCCAATTTTGGGTTCCATCATTTCATCTTGACACTACACTTCAAATAACTACTTGGAATCTTATCCATTTCCTTGGATATAAAGTGAACAAGACTATAAGTTCCCTCTTCTTTTCCACAATGAATGGGTCAATTGTTAAACCTCAACATGTCCACTCTTCACAACAACAAAAAACTTCATGAGTGATACCATATGACATACATATAGGTGTATTTTTTATTTCAATATATATTTTATTTCTCAATATAATTATACTTTTTATTTTGGTTGAAATATATCTAATCAAATATAACATCTTTTTTAGAAACAATCAGACATCATAGAACATTGGATCAAACATCAAGTATAATTTCACAAAAACCAACATAGTTTTTAATTCTCTTTTTCCATTTTATACATTAACTATAATTCCATTAAAATACTAGATTAAAAGGGAAAAAATATAGATACCTAGATTTGATCTAAGCCTTGTTTCATAATGATTTTAAGAAACTTTACATGTATGGGTCTCAAACTATAAAATAAGTACTTAATGGCACATCTCTCTTGGTATTTTGATTATCTTACTAATTATATTTAGCTATGTGATGCATTTTTCCTATTATCTATAGCTTAATTTTCCATATTATAGAGATATTTAAACCTTTATTTCATCCATGAGTCTTTTTAGGCCATGGGTCAATTTCATCATTTATGATCAGTATTGACTATCAATAGTGACCAAAGATGAAAAAAGTGAGCTAGGAATATTTTTAATTTATTTTTCACACATTTCACTTTATGACTATTATTTAGGCACATTTGAACATCTTTTGGTCAGCCTTGTGTAACACTAGGTTCTTAATTTAAAGTTAGAGTCTCCTATATACTATAAGGTATTTTAAGAGAGGCACTTTACATTATAAAGAGATTAAAAAGATTAAATATTACACCTACATTATTTTTTGAGCTAAATATTCACCTAGGTTAAAGAAGTAGTTCATCAACCTACAATAGAAGCTCTTTGGATTTGCTTTTTGTTCGTTGGTCATCGATTGCCAACTCAAACCATTTACATTAAAAAGGTTAATTTACATTTCATGCTTATACCATGGGAAATATAAGAGAAAGAGTATCTAGGATTGCATCCATAATCTCACACACACACACACACACACACACACACACACACACACACACACACACACACACACACACACACACACGTTAATAAGAGAACTACATTTGAGTTTAAGCCCTCTATGGAATATTATAAATGTAGTGTAATGATTAGTTATTCAACAATGATTGACCTAGGTCAGTCTATATAAACCCTTTTGCCTCATATCCCTATTTGATATTAGATTACTTGTGAAGAATCCAGATTTGAGCATACAGGTGTATTTTCACAATTTTGAAGGCAAATAAAGGGAAAAATAATCATTATAGAATAGGCACATTATCCCAAAATAAAATAATAATTTTTTTATGAAATGATAATATAAACCACTAAAGGTCAATAAAAAATATTGATACTGATCTGACATGATGGAAGTGACCTAGAGATAATAGGTTGGAATGATTTGTACACAGAGAATTTACACAATGCAGAGATATAACAATCAGACATTATAAACTCATAACAATGTGAAAAACAAGATAAGGGTCTTATTATCTCTTATTATACATTATATTATTATGAATATAAATTAATCATTATCATACTAGTTTCTATTTTATTAGGGTTTCTAACACCAAACTAAGGTAAAACATTGTGAAAAAAAACACTAGAACTTTCAATTTGAAAGAGACCTTGTCAAAGTGATATTAGAATATAGGGATATTAGTCTATACTTTAATATAATAAATAATTGGGTTACATACATAATGAAAATAATATAAGGTGGATGAAATTCCATATACACATTATAAAATAGATGCATGAATATAAATCTATATGATTAGACAACCACTAGAGTCTTGTTTGGATTACTTGTCACTCATGTGATGTTGTATGGGTGTGAGTTATGGGTCACTGGAGCTTTGATTTTGAAATGGAGGTAGATACATAGTTCTATAAATAACTAATTACAAACAAATTTAAAATTAACACTTCATCACCCTATAAAATACTACATTTAGAAATATGAACTTTCCTCTTAGAGGTAACTATTATGATCAGAATATTATGCTCATTGAAAAAAAACCATGAATATCATTAATTAGCCTAAGATGATAAAGGAAAAATAATTGTAAAATATTATTTTATGTTAAAGTGGTTTTGCATCAACATTCATTACACCTAACCATAAATAATGTGCAATTTAGATATACCATATTTACCATAATAAAATAGTAAAAATTAGACCTAATTAAAATAAGGAATATTCTAGAGTAATTTAACTATTCAAAGATAGGGTTTTGACATGAATACTAAATTATCATAAATATATAAATAATCAAATAAACTAGTCTAGTAACCAAGGTGAACATAACCCAAAAGTTTGGAATAAATTAGAAACATTAAAAATTTGATCAAGACCATAGACTATACCATAAGTACTAGGATCGCACCATATCTATTAGGAGTGTACAATTTATAGAAGTTCTCAAAATTTAGATGGTCTTTGCTGAATAGATTTACCTATACTTACCTTAAAAACATCACTCATTTTTCCATAATTCACTGATGATCAATGGGAAATTAAGCTCCTTCCTTCAAACACTCAACTCAATTTAACTTTTAAGTCCTTTAAAAATGATGTACCATTAAACTATATATTATAGTTGGATATATATGGCTGACTTATGGCATATATACCCTTTAACTTAATCATTTGATAATATTTAATTTGAATATTGGTAGGATTTGTCATTTTATTTAGGTTTATCATTTTATTATAACCTAATAAGGGTATGTATATGTGGTAGTGTTATGATATTAGCCATGATATATTTATAATTATATTTTTATTGTATATAATTAGGAGGTTTACCCCTTGATGTGGATCCATTATATATTAAAATATTGTGATCTTAATTTTAATTTAATACATGGATATGCTCTTATTTAGGAGTGAATGACTTATTTTGCTTATCTATTCTATTATATTTCAATATGTTGTGATTTTACCTTTGGGATACAAGTGGCATTAGATCTTAGATTTGAAAAATGTTATGTGACACATTAAATCAATGAATGAAAGTGAAAATTAATATTTTTGGAGCACAATGGACTTTATTTTAACTAATTTATGTTTGAAACCCTAATTTTGAATAATCATTCATATCTAATAAATTGTTGTGATTTTTCTAAGAATTTTGAAGGTAGTTGGGAATTTATGAAATAAACCTAAAATCTATTTTTTTATTTTTGTGATATTTTTGAACTAGCCTTATAAAAAAATTATCTAGTCAAAGTTTGGTCAAAGGTGAAAATTAAATTCTACACTAGTTAAGCTACTGCATGGTAGGGTTGCAAACTATAGACACATGAAATAATTACACACCATGGAAAACTCCTAACAAAGAAGAAAAGGGATCATGTGGGACTTTTAATTTTTGGGCACATAACTTAGAGGATAGAGTGCACAAATTTAAAGATATTTTACAAAAATGGGAGCTTACTATGGCAAAAAAATGGATGTAAATTAGGTATAAAAATCAATATTATCTAATGGGGAAAAATTGGATGATATCATCGATGAATTGTTTATATCACATTAGTTAGATTTTCCTTGACCTTAATAAACCCTTGGAATAACATAGTGTCAATGCCAATATTGTGAACCATTAATCAATTAATTAACAATACTAACTTGGGGTATGAAAACTTTCTATCAAAGGAGAAAATGTATAAGTTTTATGGAAAAGATCCACTCAATTCACCTAGATGGTTAATTTTGTTGAGATACATCATGTTCCATCTAGGCATAATTTTACATTAGCATCCTTGTATTTGGAACATGAGAAATTCATTTGGTATTGTTGGATTTGTGATAAAAATAAAATGAAGACTCTCAATGTCACCTAATTTATCTTCAAAAAAGAGCTACAAGAACATTATAGTAGAAGTTTGATAAAGAAATAATTTAGCCAATTGGTCAAGCTATGATAAACAAGTCTAATGAAATGTTATATTCAAAAATTTAAATCCATATCCTTAATAATGGAAAAATCATAGGGTAGAACATGAATGACCTATTATTTATAACACTTAAGGAAAACATTTAGTATGATGTATAGATATTTAATCTACACATTGTATGTGAGACTATTATCTTGGCATGTAAAGTGGAGGAAAAACTTCTAGTAAATAGGACCCATGCATCCTCTATCATCATAAATCATAGCACCATAATGCCATAATTCACCCAAACAACTAGATTAAATCCTAAAAAAATTAAATAAAAAAGGGAAAAAGGGTTATGTTTTAAATATTATATCAAATATAATAGAGGGCATAAATATGTATATTAAAAATTCTTCTACATTTAAGGCACCATAGAAGAAGAGGAAGTAAAAGTTGTAATAATAGATGAGCTAGAGGAAACATCAAAAAATCCACATTCAATTAATTATTTACATGTGATATCAAGTATTAGTATGTCAAAAACACTCAAGGTAATGAGGTTCTTGAAAAAATAGATTGTGACAATATTGACTGACTTAACAAGTACTCATAATTTCATCAATAATAAATTGGTTACATGTTTAAATTGTTTTTCATTCACAACTTAAAAAATTAGGTCATGATTATAGATGGGGGTACAATTAATTATTCTTGTAGTCACCTAAATTTGGTATTAAACACTTGGAAACATAAGCTTTCACACAATTTGATGTACCTACACTTTACATAGTCATTTTAATCTTTTGTACACTTTCCTATATCCATCTACCCACCCACTACCTTAGATAATATAATTTATCAAAACATTCCAAAATCCTAATTAGAGTGTCTCTATATCGTAGATAATAGATTTTCACTCTCAAAAGAATAACAATAATACTCAGATAATTACAAATTATCACAAGTGTCAACCTTAGATGATATTGTATAAGAACACTCAATGAACAATTTTCAAATTAAAACACCTCTATTAGTCCATCCTAGACACATTTAATGGGTTAGTCATCATAGGAAATATCAAAGAGTCATTTATAAATACACATCAAACCTAAATTCATAATCATGTAACACTCATCTTAAAAAGTCCTATCAATCTTGAGAAATTGATTAACACTCTCTTGAGACATTATCATAAAGACATACATATCTAAATATTACTTAAAATAAAAACCTTATATTCAAATATAAATACAAACACATGTTAATGTTTCATGTTGACAAGTGTCAGAATCTAAACATTGCATTGCATTCTATCATGATCATGATGGTACACAAAAACACTTAGTGGGATAACTACATGTGGTTTGATCCCTCTTTGGAATATTAGAACATAGAAAATGCTTAGTCACTAAGAGGGGATTGGTTTAGGTTGTCCAAACCATATTTACAACCTTTATTTCAAGGTCCATCTTGTGTTTAACATCTAATAATGGTTTTAAAGGAATGAGAAAAAATAAGAGTTAACAAATAGGACAAAAGAGGAGTGTATATACTAAAGTCATCTATAAATGTAACATACATACTAGGATCTACCTATTTTTTTTAAATTAAACACATTTATCAAAATAAATTACCCACAATAATATAATAGAGATAAAATATAGTATGCATGCATAATAATGGTAGCCAAATAATATTACATTATAAATCATGGATCTCTAACATCATGAGAGTATGCCAAAATGCAAATATAGATTTCGTAATTATAATAATTCAGCCATAGCTAATACAAATGTAGAATCACCAATGTCAAATAAATAATTATAAATCTTCATGGTAACTTTCAATAATAAGTACAATATATTACAATGTACAAATAAAATACATGGCTTCCCCAAAGCATAGTTCTCAAACTTCAAGTATTTATGGCAATCTCAAGTGTCATATTGATAAGTAGTATTGTTGTATGGAGGGAGATCATCACCTGAGCACTTTTCCACACCAACCACATACCAAAAATCCCTCACACTAATCCCATTAGTAAATTTCCCTCCCTTCATGGATGAGTAGATAGTGATGGCACGGAAATTTAGAAAGATAATCAAGTAGCCATGTGTTTTATGATTTCTAACTAAACTAAACATGTAGTATATCATAGAAGACAATCTATTGCAAGATATCACACATACATATAAACCATAATAATGAAATTTAAATGTCTCACTAAACATACTTTGGCCAAAGCTTTATGAATAGTAATATAAAAGAGATCTATAGATCTATCAAATTCATACACACTACTTTATCGGACTACCTTCATCTAATTTTATAATTCTAGTAAGCTAGTGAAGTCAATATCACTCCTTACTCCACATTAGCAATCTAAATTGGTCAAATACCAATTCAACCACAAGATTCATATTATTTACACCCTAATAGCAAACACATCATGTACCATGCTAAACATAGGAGTAATAACAACATACATTTAATTTGTTAAACATATGCATAAATATTACATTATATTTTATCCCCTTATATAAATAATGACTACAACTATACCATCTAGGTAAATACACAATTAACTACAAAGTTCAAACAATAAAATTTATTTCCAATTAACTACACCCCATGGTAACCCATATTACCATAGTCCCATGTTTAAACATAATTACCAAGCATTGAAATCAAATTAATGAAGTAGTCATAAATACATGAAAACACACATTTGTATTCAACATCTAGAACATATAGAACTTAATTTTCCTAAAACATAAGAAATTCATTCTAAAATTTGGTTTACATTTAGGGGTTTATATGCAACATTTGATAAGTTATCTATAAGTAATTCTTTCAATTTTAAAATATTATTCCACTCGAGGACTATAACTACAATAATATACCCTTAAGTTTCTAAATACACAAATAGGCTTGTTTATACCTATTTTCAAAAAGAACATTATGCTAATAGTCATAAACACATAACTTGTTATAACATCAAATTCCATATGACAATTTTCATATAACAAGTGATTTAAATGTGTTACAAAGTGTATCTCATGTTAATAGGTTTAGTTTATTTACCTATGGTACTTATTATCCTAAGTAAGAAAGATTATAATAAAAAGTATATTGTTTCTACATAAGCATAAATCACCCATCAATGAATCCATAAGTAGAACAATCTACTATGATTTTAGGTAAATCAAATACATTTATGAAATATAATAACATCACCTACTTAGTTGAAGTCTAGGATTTTATAAATCAAGAATCTCCTTATATGTTTTTAATTGATATTTCATAATAAATGATAACATCTTAGTATTGTTAAAGTTTTTATTATAATCATTTCTTGCCATTACAACACTAAAGAATCATGCCCACATGTACATTAATTGTTATAGCTTTAGTATATTCTACATATAACCATACACCATCCGTTTAGCAATTTGGGGTTATAACAAACTCATTATTTTCTAGCATAACAAGGTTATTTCCTCTCACCAAAAAGGCAACTTCACCCAAATACATGATTGAAATTGTTAAATTCAGAAAACTTCCAACAACAACAATTAAGTTTAAATGGAGTGAGGCAATGACAAAACTATATCAATGTTTGGATAATAATTTGTTTTCCTATTTCACATAACTATACTATGTTTTAATTTAGGTGGGAATACATATATATAACTTATGACTTAAGGAAAAGCTTTAGACATGTATATGGTGGTACCATAATTAATACAAGAATAGATAATATACTCTTTCTTGTGAGACCATTGTCAATCACTTAAGTGTACTACTATATCTATGTGATTTTAAGGCACAAATCCATCATATAGTCATATAACACATCCCTATAGTTTCTAATATCTTAGTATACCATATGATATTTAATCAATAATAACATGTTATCCATAAATGATATTCATTCTAAAATGCAGGTTTCCTGACTAAAACTATAATTTTGTAAATGTAAATAGTGTTTGAATTTATTTTATAATTTATTAACAATTTTGGCTAACCATTTAAATACAACATATATTCAATACTTGAAATTATCTTCCATATGGCAGTGCCCAAGTGACTGTAGACTCCTCCTCACCAATAATTTTGTCTATATAGTCCCTAGCCTGATACCTTACACTTGTAATTATTTTTAATAAGCTATAGGTTCAATACTATGTTTCACTAGGTCTCGATGTATGTATAAAATATAGAAAACTACAAATTAGAGACCTCCTTATGGGATTATATGGGTTTTCAAACAAGACATATCTTTTAATGTGATCTATTTGGCTGGTAGTTAAATTGTGATGGTATATGAGTAGCTATCTACCAAAGTGTGATGCCTAGTGGAAAAAATTATGATAGAGGAATAATGGTGGTGGCTCTATACAGTGTTATGGGAGCAAAAACTCCTTTAATTTTTATCAAGAACTCCCTACCTATCCAAATCAATGATGCCACAAAATAATTTTGGTT
The DNA here is from genome assembly GCA_037957365.1 of Torreya grandis. Lineage (NCBI taxonomy): Eukaryota > Viridiplantae > Streptophyta > Pinopsida > Cupressales > Taxaceae > Torreya > Torreya grandis. The sequence goes on along the minus strand of JARHVA010002167.1, from coordinate 1,436,295 downwards.
TCAATAGAAACTACAATAATTTAGACTAAATATTATTTTATCCTATTATTTATCTATAATGTGATATGATTAATATATAATCTAGTTCGTCAATGTAGTGGTTATGGAATTAAGACTATACATGTCCTTAATATTACCAGTATATATTATACATAAAGCATACCAAAGGTTTAAGGGACTTCATATATGTTTTCATTTTTGACTAGGAAGCACATGAATTAATTATGACTCCAAAATATAGAAAAAACATTCAAGCATTCCACCAACATACAAATCAAATAGGGTGAGTAAATATTGAACAATCAAATTACAACACCTACTTGATAATTCTTTGTCTTATTTTCTACTATTACATCTCTTGATTTTTCTTTGATCTTCTCTCCAAAGTTTTTCACCTCTCTTTTCTTTCTCTAATGCATAAGATAATCCCCCTTAGAACTCTTTCCCTTATGTAAAAATAGGAATATCATCCACTTTTTCAATATTTGTTTTTTGTTTTATTGCTATTTTAATACCTTTAATTATTATTTTTTATGTTTATAAGTTTTTAATTATTTCTTATCTTTAATTTCATTATTTTTTTATTTTCAAGATATTCCCTTTTTTATATATATTTTAATATGAAATTCACAAATTCCATATTTTTTAATTAATTTATCATCAAATTATATTATAACAATTTTAAATGATACTTTCAAAATTTACAAATAACCCATATTTTAAATTTTATTTTTCTAAAATTGTTCCTACAATTATTAATGTAAAAACATGCTAAACACACAAGGAATTCATTTCTATATTATTTACCTACTCTAGCAAACCACAAAAAATAACACTCCAAACAAGTATCAAACACACCATCCATAATTATTTTTAGTGCATTTCTACCATGACTAACTATTATGGTGTGTGTAGGGTTTCGCCAGCTCTCTGTCAACCTTTGACATCTCTGTTTACGTCACCCTCTCTGATGATGCTTGTTGGGTGAATATTTTGTCACCAACTGATTGATGAAAAAATGGTAACATCAACCACAACATAAGGAGATTTATGCGGCAAAATGGGTGTGGTGACCATAGCCAAAATGAGATAAAATCACTCCTCTCAGCAAGGGGAGGTTCCCTATATATATATATATATATATATATATATATATATATATATATATATATATATATATATATATATATATATATACACACACACATATATATATATATGTATATATATATCTGTATATATATATATATATATATATATATATGTATATGTATATATATGTATGTATGTATGTATATATATTTGTATATATATATATATAAACATATATATATGTATATATATATATATATGTATGTATGTATGTATGTATATATATATATATATATATATATCTGTATATATATATATATATCTATATATATATATATATATATGTATATATATATATATATATATATGTATATATATATATAAGCTGAAAATAGACATAGGGGTGAAATCATACCATCCATCTCTCTTTTTTCAGAGATGATGTTCACAAAATAGAGGAGAATTCTTGGGTAATTATTGAAGGCATTTCTCTTCTTTCAGAAATGATGTTTAGAAAACCAGAGGAAGACTTCCTAGGTAGTAACTGTAACCACAAAAAACCCATGAAAGCACAAAGTCTTTCATTACTTCTCTCACTGATTAAGATAAAGGAACACAGTAGTTTGAAGCATAGCCCAAAGTCTCCACTGCATACTACAATAGAGTGAAAGATTACAAAGGATAAGGAGAGCTCAAAGTCTCTCTAGTATCCTTTACACAAAACACAGACTAAAGATAATTATGGTAGCATAAATTCTCCCACAATTGGATTCAAGACATCTTCTAGCTTATTTCCATTTGTTCTGCTTGTTTGATTAAATAGGCAAGACTATATTTAGGAAATAGACATAAGAATAATTTCCTAGATGACACAAGCTTATTCCAACACAAAGTTTGAAAGGTCATTTTCTTTCTCATTCACTTAAAAAAATATGATTAACAGTCTAAGCTCAAAGTCTCAAGAATGCCTTTCAATTTGGGTAGAGCTTCACTTCTGATAACAGAGAGATCTCCCTTATACAAAATGAGAGATTGCAATATATAACATCACAAGAAAGACTTGGGCACTTGTTTTCATGAAAATGGCCCATGTTGAATTGAATGCATTGAATATATGTGAAAGGGCCATGCTAGAATAGGTCATCGGCCTTGACTTTAGCATTATGAATCATCTCAAAAGTCTCCTTCTAAGCATGGGTTTTTTGGTCTTCTTTATGATGCTTACATGGCTATCTATTCACCTTTACTTAATGTAAAAAAATAGGCCGTGCCTTTGAATGTCTGCTCTTTTTAATGTCCATCGGGTGGACTATTCCACCTACTGGAATAACTCTTCTATAAATATTTATAGACTTTATATAGTTGTTCCCTCCTTCCTTGTCACATTTTGTCTCTTCCTAGTGATTTAAGCTCTCAGGGCTATCTTCTCACTTTCAGCTGGCTTCTTTGGCTCTTTTCTTGGTTGGTCACTAATTTTGTTCTCAGGTCTTTTGAAAATCAATAGTTATTCCATCACCTTGAATTTTACATCTATGGGGATGTCACCAGTCACTTGAACCAATTTGAACCTTTGAACCTCAAACTCTTTTGGTTCAAAGGTTCAATGGTTCAATGGTTCAATAGTTTAGCGATTCAATGTCTTGTAAAGGGCCACGTTCACTTGGTGTTCTTCAATTGAACCATTTGGTTGAACCTCTTTCTAGAATCTTTCACTTCATCCATTCACTCGAAGCTTCTGCTCAAACTTTGAACTCTTTAAACCCTTTGAACTTTTGAACCTTTAAACCTTTCGAAGTTCAAGGTTTAATAGTTTAATGGTTTAGATCTATTTCTTTGAATCTTTTGAAGCTTCAAACTCTCTGGATCCTTTCATTCTCTAAGTCTATTGAACTTGTTAACCTCATTGAACCTTTGAACCTTTGAACCTTTTGAAGTTCAGGGTTCAATGGTTCAATGGTTCAATCTTAACTCTTCAAATCCTTTTATTCTTTAAGTCCATCAAAGCCATTGAACCTTTGAACTCGTTAAACTTTTGAACCTTGTGAAGGTGGGGTTCAATGGTTCAATGGTTGATTCTAATTGTTTGAAGCCTGCCGTTAAGTCTTTTGATTAAACCTCAGTGTTGAACCATCCTCAAAACACTAAGGAAATGCCTTAAGTGTTTTAAACTTCCCTTTGAGAAAGCCTACCTATTGAACTTGTGACTTCTTTAGCTGAAAAGGCTTGAATATTTAAAAAACTTAACTGCTCAAAACATTTTGAAAGAAAGAAAGAGACCATTTTGTCCTATAGGACTAAAATGATTAGCATGTTGTCCACAAAAACAAGTGACAAATTTTGGGAACAATAATGCTCTTCCTCTAGCACATTTTAGGGATGAATTCTCTTGCATCCACCTCACAACACGTAGGTAATTAGATCAGATCACATGATAAACATAAATAAATAATATAAATGAAATAATACATTAATATACTCAAAATTTAAATGCCTACATTGACCAACTGATAGTAAGACATAATGTATCATCATTTAAGAAATATTCTACTATCCTCTATTAGCATAAATATCAAGATTAGTCAAAAATATAACTAATATCATGTGTGTCCACTATACCCATCCATAAATAGTAAAATAGTTTACTTAGCAAGGAAATCAAGTTGCAACATCCTTCTCCCCTAAAGCTAGTCATCATCGAGTATGACTCTTATTCAAACATATGTTCTAAAATAAAATAATATTTAATTGAAAATAACATAGTATAATAGTATCTAGTAAAGCAAATAAATGTGTAAATATCCTAAATAAGTCATCATAGTCCTCAAATATAGTACTATCCTTAGAGTGTTGGACCTAATGGACCTTGCACTATGACATCTCTTTGTTATGCAAATGAATTTTGCATGTGTCAATTACCCTGATTGGTTCCACTATGACCATCCTGAGATCCAAACCTATAAAGCATTATAGTCCAACACAAGTGTAAGATCAACTATATATTTTTTAAGATATGAAACATGGAAGACATTATGTAGAAGATCTAGGGATGTTGTCAACACAAGCTTATACGTAATATGATTTACCACTTCTAACACCTCAAAGGGTCCCACATATCTCAGTGATAATTCTATAGACTTCCCAAATTTAATCAAGTTATTCTATGATTTTACCTACAAAAACACTTTATGACCAACTAAAAAATGCCTTTCTATCCACTTTCAGTTTGCATAACTCTTTTATCTATCATTGGCCTCAGCCAATCTTTGCCTAATTAGTTTAACTTTCTCTTCTATCTCTAAGATCATCATGGGTCCAAAAACTACCCTATCCAATAACCTATCCCAACTAATGGGTGTCTTACACCTTCTCCCATATGGTGCTTCAAATGGTTCCATCTTAAACACTAAGTGGTTTGAGTTTTTATATGTAAATTTAACCAATGGAAGATAATCTTCCCACTTATACTATTGGTCCATGTAATACATTTGGAGAAGATCCTCATGTACCTAATTAACTCTCTCAGTTTGTCTATCAGTCTCTAGGCGGTAGGCTATAATGAAATTAAGTTTCATACCCAAAGGTGAATTTAGAGTCATCTAAAACCTTAAATTCATCTTCAAATCACAATCTAAAATGATCTTTTTTGAAAAATAATGCAACCTATACACTTCCTTTATGAATCTCTTCACAAAGTTAGGTGCATCATTTGTCAAATTACTTGGTATGAAGTGAGCCACCTTGGTTAGTTTGTCAACAACTACCAAGATTATATCATGCCTATTATATGGCATTGCTAATTTGAGAAAATCTATGTTGATCACCTACCATTTCCATTCTATGATATCATGTGGATATAATAATCTAGTTGGATGCACATGCTCAAATTTTACTCATTGACACTCTAGACAATGTGACACATAATCAACTATATATTTTTTGATTCCTTTCCATAAAAATAGTGGTCTAAGATCTACCATGAGATTGGTCACACTTGGATGTCCTAAATAAGGGGCATTGTGAAATTCTCTTACCATTGTGATTCACAGATTCTCTTGTTTTGGCACATACACCTATTTATTGTAATGCAATAGACCATCAGTCTCTAAATTAAACCCTTTATACCATGGATTTTGAGCTTTATCTAACAATTATTTTTTGACATGATCATAAAATTCATCTCCTATAAATCATTCAATCACTTGATCTCTAAAGGTACTCCTAATAAGAGTTATAACTACTATGTACCTTCTATGACTGAGGGTACCAACTACTATATTCTCTTTGCCTTTAATATAACTAATATCAAAATCATAGTCAAATAAAAACTTGAGCCAAAATCTTTGATAAGAATTCAAATTAGGTTGGGTGAAAATATACTTGAGTGCCAAATTATCCATCTTGAGCTTAGAAGGATTCCCTAACAAGTAGTGCTACCACACTTGCAAAGCATGAACACTCGCTTTAAGTTCCAAATAATGAGGGGAATAATTCACCTCATATGGCTTTAAATTTCATAACTCATAAGCCACCACCACATTATCTTGCATAAATAATCCACCTAGCCCATCCCCTAATGCATCCATGACCACTAAAAACTAACCATTAGCGTCCAAAATTCTCAACACTAGTGCAGATGTAAGCCTTGTCTTCAACTCCTAAAAAGCTATTTTGCACTTCTCTAACCAAACAAATCTATGATTATTCTATGGTAAGGAATTAATTGGGTTAGCTATCTTGGGAAAGTTTGAAACAAACTTCTTGGAGTAGCTTATCACCCCCATGAAGCTTCTAACCTCATACACATTATTTAGTGCCAACCATTCCATAATGGATTTAATCTTCCCTAAATCTATAGAGATACCATCTACAGAGATAATGTGTTTCAAATAATAGACCCTTTCCTATAAAAATACACACTTGGATAACTTTCCATATAGCTTATGCTTCTAAAACCATTGTAGAACTAATTCCAAATGTTGAAGGTGATTCTCTTCATTATTTGAATATATAAGAATGTCATCCAAAAAAACTAGTAAAAAGTGGTTAAGGTAATCTCTAAATATGTTGTTCATGAGATTCATGAATGTTGTTATAGCATTAGTTAGTCTAAATGGTAATACTGTAAACTCATATTGCTCTTATTGAGTTTTGAATGATATTTTTAGAATGTTTTCATTTTAAATCCTCAACTGATGATATCCCACTTGAAGATCAATCTTATAAAATATTGTTTCTCATCACATTTGATCAAAAATATAATCTATACAAGGTAGCAGACACCTATTTTTTATGGTTTCCTTGTTCAACACTCTATAATCAGTACATAACCAAAGGGTACCATCCTTCTTTTTGACAAAGATAATTAGTGCACCCCATGGTGAAACAATTGGCCTAATCAACCCTTTAGACAAAAATTATTGAAGTCAAGCCTTCAGTTTGACCAACTCTATGGTTTTCATCCTGTACGGTTCCTTAGATTATAGTTTTTAACTAGGTATAATGATGATAAAAAAATTAAACTCATGTCTAGGAGGCAAACCTGACACCTCTTCTAGAAACACATTATGAAAATATTTGAAAAATGGATAATATTTGAGATATGGTTCCTTGAGTTCCTCCATTTAATTTATCTTAATGATAATGTTTCGCACCCTTTTCCCCAGGCCTTCTTAAGTTGTAAAGCTGAAATCTACCTCAACTTCAACTCTCTCTTCGTTCCTTGAATTTGTGTTTGATTCTTGACATCATCAAGACACTAAAATTTATTCAAGTAATAGTCAACCTTGGATATATGTTTTGTGAGCTAGTTCACTCCTAAGATCACATCATATGATCCTAGAGGTGATACATACAAATCCATAACTATTGTGAATTTAAGCAACCTAATCTCTGCTTCAACTAAACACATATCTAATATGACTTTTGAATCATTATCATACTATAATGACCATGCATTTTCCATTACAATAGATCTTTTGGTGAACTTACTAATCATATTAGGAGGTATAAAACATTTAGTGGCTCTTATATCTATCAAATTGGAAACTGGATGGTCAAACAAAGTACTTGATAGGTTAAAAGGTAATGCCTAATATTTAGGCTGATGATTGTTGATTATTGCATGAATCCACTACTAAAAATTGACCTATTGATGGTTAGGGACTTTTTCCTTTGGATTATCCTATAGACAATAATGAGTATAGTGATCCTCTAAATAAATAAAACATCTTCGTATAGGTCTTTTCTTGACATTTTGTTGGTTTCCCTTGAAACCATCTTTGGATTCATTGCCCTATTTCTTATTTCTTAAATCTTTGTTGAACTTGGAATTCTTATTTTTGAACTATTTCTTGGAGTCTCCACTCCTCTAATTCCAATTCTTATTTTTAAAGGTTGACTTAGAATTTATAAACCTTTTCTTGAACTTATTCTTAGACTATGAAAGAGACCTCATCTTTTATTCCTATTTGACCACCTTTTCAAAGACCTGGTCCATGGTAGAAGGTTTATGAACATCTACCTCTCCACCAATATGGGGCCTCAAACCCATGATAAACTTCCTAATCCTAAACCACTCATCTCCCTAATACTGAGGTACATACTTCAATAGATTAGTAAACTACTCCTAGTACTCATTCACTAACATGTTACCCTACTCCAGATTCTAAATATTTGAGATTCTGATCAAAATATAGTTATGGAAGCTACCATGATCTAAATAAAGATATAAACTAATCCTAAATGGTTGTGGTTAAATTTATATTCATTTTTAACCTTTTATTAACCCACCACATAGCTTCTTCATGAGCCAACTGGTATGCTCCCCATACTACCTTGGTGACCTTGAAGTAGTTTTGAATTTTGAAATACTTCTCCATATCTATCAACCATGCCTTAGCTCTATCACCTAAAATAGTCCCATAAAACTTAGGTGGTTCACCTTCTCTATGTCTCTAGACAACTCCATAATAACCTATTCTCTAGCATCCTAAGGATTTTATTGCTCAATTAAATGTTCTTCAAGTTCATCCTATTGTTCCACATCTTCATGGCCATGGACCACCTGCTTTAGATCCATAATTTGATCTCTAGTCTCATTCATAACTACAATAATCTAGTCCATCTTTACTGACTTCTTAATGATAAATCATGTAGGATAAAATATAGGTTTTCCATCATTAGAATTTAAAGGACCCTCTCTATAAAATCTAGCTTTCACCATCATTATTTATGTCATTAAAAGGATATGAAAATGTTGGTGGACTCATTAGGTTCTAGAGTTTGAGTCATAGCTCTGATACCACATGTAACATCCCCACTACCCACTAGGATCTACTTAATTTTTTAAAATTAAACACATTTATCAAATTATATTACCCATGAGAATATAACAAAGATCAAATAAATTATTAATGATTAATAATGACAATAAAATAATATTACATCATAAATCATGGATCTCTAACATCATGAGAGTATGTCAAAATAAAAATATAGATTTAGTAAATATAACAACTTAGCCATAACTAATACAAATGCATAATCACTACCTAATAAATAATTACAACTCTTCATGATAATTTTCAATAATAAGTATAATATATTACAATGTAAAAATAAGATACATGGCTTCCCTAGAGCATAGTTCTTGAACTTAAAGTATCCATGACAATCTCAAGTGTCGTATCAATAAGTAGTACTACTATGGGAAATGAGAGAATCATCTAAGTGATTTTCCACACCAAACACAAATTAATGATCCCCCACACTAATCCCATTAGGAAATGACCCTTCCTTCATGGATGAGTAGATAGTGATAGTATAGGAATCCAGAGAGACAAGCAAGTACCTTGTGTTGTATAATTTCTAGCTAAAATAAACATGCAATGTATCATATAAGACTCAATATATTGCAAGATATCACACATACATGTAAACCACACTCATGAAATTATAATGTCTCACTAAACATACTTTGGCCAAAGCTTTATGAATAATAATATAAAAGTGATCTAGAGATCAATCAAATTCATACACAACACTTGATTAAACTGCCTTCATCTGGAATTGTAATGTTATTAAGCTAGTGAAGTCCATCTCACTCCTTAATCCACATTAGAAATAAATATTGGTAAAATACCAATTCAAACACAAGATTCATATTATTTACACCCTACTAGTAAACACATCATGTAACATGCTAAACATAAGAATAACAACAACATACATTTAATCTATCAAACATATGCATGAATTTTACATTATATTATATCACATACTATAAATAATGAATATAGTTATACCACTCAAGCAAATAAATAATTAATTATAGATTTAAAATGATACAATTTGTTTCTAGTTAACTACACCCTATGGCAACACATATTACCACAATCCAATGTTTAAATGTAACTACCAAGCATTGAAATCAAAATAATGAAGTATTCATAAATACATGGAAACACACATTTGTATTCAACATCTAGAACATCCAAAATTTTGTTTTCCCAAAACATAAGAAATCTAGTCTAACATTTGGTTTACATTTAGGGGTTTATATGCAATATTTGCTAAGTTATCTATAAGTAATTCTTTCAATTTTTTGTTATTCTTCCACCCAAGGACTATAACTATAAGAATATACCCCTAAGTTTCTAAATACACTAATAGGCTTGTTTATACATATTTCCAAAATTAACATTTTGCTAATAGTCATAAACACATAAATTTTTATAATATCAAATTCCATGCAATGGTTTTCATATAACAAGTGATATAAATGTGTTATGAAGTGTATCTTGTGATACTGGGTTTACTATATTTACCTAAGGTACTTATTATCCCAAGTAAGAAAGTTTATAATTAAATGTATATTTTTTCTACATAAGCATAAATCACCCACCAATTAATCCATAAGTGGAACAATCTTGTATGGTTTTAGGTAAATCAAATATAGCTATGAAATATAATAACATCAACTACTTAATTAAAGTCTAGGATTTTCTAGAACTAGAGTCTCCTGATATGTTTTTAATTGATCTTTAATAATAAATGACAACATCTTAGTATTTCTAAAGTTTTAATTATAATCATTTCATGCTATTATAGCACTAAAGAATCTGTCACATGCCCACATGCACATTAATTTTTATAATTTTGTTATATTTTACATATAATCATACACCATCAGTTTAAAAATTTAGGGTTATAACAAACTCATTATTTTCTAGCATAACAAGGTTCTTTCCTCTCACCAAAAAGGTGACTTCACCCAAATACATGATTGAAACTATTTAATTCAACAAACTCCCAACAATGACCATTCAATTTAAATGGAGTAAGGTGATGCCAAAATCATATCAATGTTTGGATAATAATCTCTTTTTTCTATTTAACATAACTATACTATGTTTTAGTTTAGGCGGGAAATATATATATATATATATATATATATATATATATATATATATAACCTATGGCTTAGGGAAAAGCTTCATCCATGTAATGGTGGCACCATAATTACTACAAGACTAGCTAATATACTCTTTCTTATATGATCCTTGTCATTCACTTAAGTATAATACTATATCTATGTCATGTTAAGGTGCAAATCCATCAGATAGTCACATAAAACATCATTGTAATTTGTACTATCCTAATATACCGTATGATATTTAAGAAATAATAACACACTCTCCATAAATGATATTCATTCTAACATGCAAGTCTCCTGACTAAAACTGTAAGTTTATAAATATAAATAGTGATTGAATTCAGGTTGTAATTTATTAATTTTTTAGTAAACCATTTAAATAAAACATAAATTCAATACTTGAAATTATCTTCCATATGGTAGTGCCCAAGTGACTGCAGACTCCTTCTCACCAATAATTTTGTCTATATAGTCCCTAGACTGACACCTTGGACTAATAATTATTTTTAATAAGCTACAAGTTTGATACCATGTTTAACCAAGTTTGGATGTATGCATAAAAAATATGAAACTATAAATCAATGACCTCCTTATGGGATTATATGGGTTTTCAAACAAGACAAGTCTTTTAATGTGACTTATATGGATGGTAGTTGTTAAATTGTGACATTATATGAGAAACTATCTACCTAAGTGTGAAACTTGGTAAAAAAAAAAAGTATGTTGGAGGAATCATGGTGACAAATCTATACACTATTATGGGAACTAAAAATCCTTTAATTTTTATCAAGAACTCCCTGCCTATCCAACTCAGTGATGCCACAAAATATTTTTGGTTTTCAATATAAACTACAATAATTTAGACTAAATATTATTTTCTCATATTGTATATCTACAATGTGATATGATTAATATTTAATCTAGCTCATCAACATAGTGGTTATGGTGTTAAGACTACATATGTCCTTAATATTACCAATATATATTATACATAAAGCATACTACAGGTTTAAGGGAGTTCATATATGTTTTCATTTTATATATGGAAGATCATGAATTAATTGTGACTCAAGAATACAAAAACAACATTCAAGCATTCCATTAACACACAAATCAAATAGACTAAGTAAATATTTAACAATATAATTACAATACCTACTTGGTAATTCTCTATCTTCTTTTTTGATATTGTGTCCCTTGCTTCTTCTTTGATCTTATCTCCAAAGTTGTGCATCTCTCATTTATTTCTCTAATGCATAAGATAATCCCCCTTCAAACTCTTTCCCTTATGTAAAAATAGGTGCAACATCTACTATATATATATATATATATATATATATATATATATATATAAAATTAATATTTTAATACCTTTAACTCTTTCTTTTTTGTTTGTCTAAATTTTTAATTATTTTTATCTTTAATTTCATTGTTTTTTTCTTGTTTTTTTATTTTACAGTGTAATTCCTTTTTTTTTTTAAATATGAAATTCCCAAATTCCATATTTTTAATTAATTTATCATTTGATTATATTATAATAATTTTAAATGATAATTTCAAAATTTACAAATAACCCATATTTTAAATTTTCTTTTGCCAAAATTATTCCTAACATTATTAATGGAAAATAAACATGAAAGGAATTATTTTCTATATTTTTACCTACTTTGGCAACCATAAAAAACAACACTCTAAATAAATATCAAACACACCATAAGAAATTATTTTTAATTTATTTCTACCATGAATAACTACTATGGTGTGTGTAAGGTTTCACCAGCTCTCTATCAACCTTCAACATCTCCATCTATGTCACCCTCTCTGATGATGATCTACCTATGATATGCTTGAGGGATGAATTATCCTAGGTCCATTTCACAACACATAGGTAATTAGATCATATCACATGATAAACATAAAGCAATAATATAAGTAATATAATACATTAATATGCTAAAAATGTAAATGCATACATTAACCAACTCATAGTAAGCAATCATGTATCATCATCTAACTAAGCAACATTATACTCTCTCATAATAGCATAAATCTCAATATTAGTTAGCATACAATCAATATCATGTGTGTCCACTATAACCATCCATAAATAGTCAAATAGTTTTCTTAGTGAGGAAATTAGGTTACAATAATAAATGCAGGCATAATGATTTGAAGCATCATAAACCTACACAGTCAACTAGAAATATATATATATATATATATATAGCTTGGATAACATTGTTCATCACATGGGTTTGAGCTTCATCGATAGTTTTTGTGCATGTTTTAAGCTCTTATTTCCTGATTTGAGTAATTATAAAGTAGATAGATAACATTTTTCAAATATTATGATTCATGGGGAAGGAAATATAAAATATAAATAAAATAAGTTCATTTTTCCTCCATAGCTATATTAATTTAAATTTCATAAGTGCAATATAAATCTATCTCTTTCACATTCATTTTTGTATAATACTGCCATGTTTTAAAATATTTAAATATTCGAAGTTTTATATTATTAGAGCACATTAATCCAACATAACTAAAACTTTTTATTCAAGTTGATCACTCACTCAAGTGCATCAAACACTAAGTATTTTCTACATTAGGGTTTCATATTTTCTTTTTAGGGTTTCATATTTATCTTTTATTAGGGTTCAAATTTTGGATCTCATTTATATTTTTGCCTAATTTTTCACATAATCATAATATAAGATATAATAAATGTGGATACTCATAAGGGAAATCATTATACTAAATTTCATGATAATTTAAATGATTTAGATCAACATGAACTTACATAATATCTTAAAATGAATCCACATATGATTGGTGAATTGTTACATGTAACTAGAGATGATATTAAAAAGCTTGTTAATGAACTTACAATTAATGAACAAAAAAATAAAATTTTAAATTACACTAATCCACCTTTTATAGGTATAAAATCTACAAAGGTGTTCAGACCTTTATTCATATCACTACTATTCATGTGTCTACACCTATGGATACATAAGTGACATCCAACCATGGTGTGGTGATAACATAAATTTCTCCTTAGATTTCTCTAGCTCATCTTACACAATACAATTTTATGCCTCATAGACTTGTTACTCATGTGACATCATATATTTCTAATCCATATCCTATGCCTACTACTCATGCACTTATACAAATTCTTCTTGATATTTGAGCCAAGGTTTCCAAACTAGAAAAAGGTTTTTATATGGTGGGTCATTTGAAAAAATATCAAACATTATCACACAACCCTTTGGCCCCAAATATTTCCATGTATCATTTACTTACAAGATTTGTCAAACATGTTTAACCCTTTTTGGATATATGTGGTGTAAAGGGTGAAGGGGGTAGAATAACCTATACATAAAGATAGATACAATTATTTTATATTAGTCAATTAATTACAAACTTAGATAAATGAATATTCTAAATTAAAATAATGAGATGTGCTAAATATAGAAAGTACCAAATTTGAAAGATGTTATATTGATTGTAATACCAAGGAGAAATGATATTGAGTTAGATTTATAATAGACATGTAGATTTGAGTTGTACATAGGAAAAAGTTTTTAAGATCAAGATTTTGAGATAATTTTCATATTTTAGAAGTTATGCTTATGGAGATGCAAACACTACGATAGACCTTTAGACACTACTGCCATCACTACCTTATGTTCTACGATGCTACTATTTGGTATAAAATATGCACTAGATTTCAATGTGATCAAATATGTTGTTTTGGATTTTTTACCTTTCTTCTAATTTATTCATATTTAGAACATAGATTGTATATATGTGTTTATGCATAAAACCCTATCTCTTCACCCTTTTCAACCTTGTGGTATGTTTACCAAAAATGTGTTAGTGTATTCACATTATCGAGCTAACCTCAAATACCTATTTATCAGTGATCGCTACCTACATAACATATTATCTAAGGAGGGCCTCAAAATTATATATTTATCTTCTATGTGTGAGAGTGTGTGTGAACAGTTTGATATTATATATGTAGATGCATGCACTAATATATCTTGTAAATTGACAAATAGCACTCTTGGGATATTATTTGGATGTTCTAAACCTTTTATATGATTTCTCCTATGTTTGATAAATAAATAAGAGAGAATAACTTAGTTTAATGATTGTTTGGTATTTTCTAACTGATCAATGAGAAGGCTTAGACCTGTATTTATACCACACCTTTTAAAAATATATGATGTTAAGATTTAATAAGACAAATAATCCAACTCATAGGTTTGAAATAGTTTACAATTTGGATGAATTTTGAGTACTAGAAACTAAATAAATATCTAGACACTAGCATTGGTGCTAGTGTCCCTCTATGGCTAGTAATGTTAAAAATCATAGAAAATAGGTATACAACTCTAACTAACCATGAAATATGTATATCAAGTTTTAATATTTTTGTAGTGTATAGGTGATTTAGGTCATTATAATGATAAGGTTTAAACTAAAAGACAATCGTTTAGGCATAGTGAGATGGTGAATGTGTGCCTTTCAGCAGTGAGAAGGTTCAAAACTTAAGGATACAGATTTGATTGGTATTTATCAAATGTACAAGATGAATATTCTACAAATATTTAGTTTTAGTATCTAAAACACCTAAGCTTACACCATACTATGGTGAAGTTGATCTATAATAACATCTTAGACCCTTACATGCAACATGCTTAGATTATTCCTCTAATGATAAGTTATTAACTAAGCCTTTTCCCAAGAGCCTTAAGGACTAACTTATGATGGTTTTATGAAATTTTGTTCCAATAAATACATGTTTTAATCCTTTGTTTGATCAAATATTAGCTCAATTTTATATTAATATTAGTTACTATGCTCAAATTTTATTATTTAATCAAAGACCTAATGAGCCCATTAGTGATCATGTGCTTCATTCTAAGACTATGCTCTCAAAAATGAAAAATCATATGGCTGTAATGAATTGAAAGACATATACGGTAGGGGCCCTAGCCTAGTTGGCAAAGTATTTCTGCTACAGCTTTGCTGGTCTTAAGTTCTAGTCTCCCCCCACCCCGTGGTACCAGTATTAGGCATGTCTAGCCAGTGCCATCGGTCACATTAAAAATTTTACCAGGCTTTTGAAAAAAAAATGAATTGCAAGACATATTAAAGTAAAGCTTACATGTGCTTATCCATTAATGAATTATGATTAAATGATTCCAATCTTTTGATGATATATGGAATAATTAAAGACATCAAAGTTAAACTACTTGCTATAAATAAGCTAAAGTATGAATCTAATCCTCAAATATATTCTAATGTCATGTTTCAAAGCAAAACAAGTTTTAAATCTAAACAAAATGACACTAAGGATGAGGATAAAGCAATGGTTAATGTAATTTCACCACATATTCATAGGTTTTTTAATTTTGACTCCTCAAAGGGGAAATTTACATATTATAACCTACACATAATGTGTTAAAAAATATACTCAAGTATAATAGCGTATCTTTCCCTATGCTAATGAAGGATACTATGAAAAAGGAACAACCTATGAGGTTAAATATCAATGCATATTGTTATTGTCATAGATGCATATGACATTATAAAAATTGATCTATACCATGGGGCCCAAGACCAAGCATGTGGGGGACAATTGAGTTGGTTGTGAAAAGTGAATGAATAGTACTGTATTTAGATAAAATAACTAGAACAAATTCATTAGAGTGAAAGTATTACTTGTAGGCAATACGACTTATATTCATTAATGAAGAATAGGGGAAATTGGTATAATGGGTTACAATGCATGTGTTATAGATTAGATATATGGATCATGTTATTTGTGTTATGACTATATTGAATTAACCCTTGGTTAGATACATATATTACATATTTATATATAAATAATAAAAGAGTAGTTAAAACTATTGTTAGTTACCAACAAGATGGTTGAGTCATTTCATCTTCCAGGTTGGTGGTGACTAATGATTCAACTAAAAAGATACCTGACTAAAAAGTGCCACATAACAAGCCATGTAGTCAAAGTAGGATAAAACATGGGTGTGTTCAAGAGAAGGCATGTGTGGGTACATGAGTGTGAAGGTGAGTGCTAATGAGGTGCACAAGACTATGAGTTGAGTAGTGTGTAGTGAAGTGTGTAAGATTATAGGGGTGATTTGACTGTGAAAGTTTTCAAATAACTAAAATACTTATGAATGAGAGTGAGAGAAAGATTTATTAATATTAGTGTGACCTATGAATATAGAAATAAGTTAAAATATTGTTTGACTATATAAGATATGTGCAGAAATTATTCACCCTTTCTTGAAGAGCAATGGTCTCCATTACATCTATGTATAACTAAGGAAACTACACACAAAGTTATTGAGAATTGTAACACTTAGCTTGATCAAAATATTATCCAACCTTGACCACTTGAATAATTTGATATGTTCCATGGTGGGTTTATGTGTATATCACTTAGAAGATCTAGTCCTTTTATATAGGTTACAAGTGTTTCGGATTTTAATTATAAAGATGTGTTATTACTAGCTCAAAAAGTGGTAGAGTTTAAGGATTTAGAAGCTTCATATTGAAGATTAGGTGCATGCCCAAGTACTAAGGTAGATTAAGAATGAAGACATTCTCACCATCTACATGTAGAATGGTGTAATGACCATAAAACATAGGCTTGATCTTTTAGTGGGACCTTTGCAATGCTCCTTTTAAAGGTGTAACTAAAATTTACTATCAAATTAGATTGTGTGAGGTGTGCGATGTGCATGATGGCACTCTTTGTATTTCACTTATGTGTGAGAGAGAATATACTAAACTTAATGATGAATAAATTGGATGTGTAATAAAAAAAATATTTTTTATCTAATTCTTATTCCTATGTGTATGACTCATTTCCTAATGATAAGTGATAGGAAATGTCTAGATTTATCATAGGTTGAAACCCAAGACATGTCTAAAATGGACTCTGACTTATAGAGCTATGAAGAGACTTATTGTAGGAATGTTGAATGTAAAATATATTATCATTATAAGTGAGAGAATGTTCATGGTTTTACATTTTTAAAAGATAAATGTGTGTAATTAAAAACTTCTATTTATCCATCTATATGTGGATGAAAAGTTGTCAACTAGCCTAACTGCATATCCATTAATTCTCATAATGATTTCTAAAAATGAATTACAATGCATGGATATTAGTCAAAGATGATGGATGTTAGAAGCACAAAATGAAACCAAACATGATTAAATAAATTATGAATAGTGTTTGCTACATTTATGTCCTTGAAAATGATCATGATATCCATCTTAAAAAACATATCCACTACGATGAAAACATCATGATATTATCATCTAATCACAGGTAGACTGGTCATGAAATCCATGTTGATAGATTCTCATGGTTTGAGTAGAATTGGTAAAGGTCTGTAAATTAATAGCTTTATATTTGTGGGCTTGGTGATTTAACAAGGAATGCAAGACTTGATTGAGTACTCCACATCTATTTGCATATGAATCTAGTAGAAGTGTGAATGCAATGCAACTAGATATTTGTCACATTGAAGTGTCTTGAGGTCTTTGTCACTTTGTTTTTTTAGGTAAGTCATCCATTTCACATATCACACATTATCTATCTTATTTTACATCTATATAAATTAGAGGGGCTTATGGTTTAAATAAATAATTGTCTCCTTTCTGAGAATGCAGTGGCACCATTACTTGATTACTTGAATAATAGGTTATAATTATTTCTCATAGTTGGAGTATCTTTGAACCATTACAATCAAAATTTATGAGTGGTATGTGACCAAATGTACATTATGCATGAGTAATACACTAATTTTATAGGCAAATATAAGAGTGTGAATTTCAAAGGAGTGTGCAATGTTAGGCATTATGAGAATAAGTGGTATGTAAAGGTGTTGTTTGAGTGCCTTAAAAGTGTAATATTACATATGAGTCCAATTGAACTTGGATTTGTCATGTGTTAACTAGTTGAGATCCCAAGATATGTGTGAAAAAACAAAGATGAAATTTTGGTAAAAGTTAGCAAGTCTAAGAAAAATCCTCAATTTTGTGAGATTGCATGGAGCAGGACAATATTGGATTACTTTGATCTTCTTTGGATATACTCTAGTGTCAGTGTGATCAATGATGTATCCTAGGTACTAAATTTATACAACACTAAATTTACACTTTATGAAGTTTCCTTGCAACTCATGCTGACACAAGGTATCTAGGACACATGAGACGTGTTTCATATGTTCCTCCAAACTCTTGCTAAATATGATCATGTCATCAAAGTAGATGATGACTAAGGAGTTAAGGAATGGCATAAGTATATCATCCATCAAGCACATGAATGTGGTTGGTGTATTGATAAGGCCAAAAGGCATGACCAATAATTTATACAATCCTTCCTATGTCTTGAGTGTTATCTTCCATATGTCTTTAGGATAGACTAGAACCTGGTGATAACCTGACTTCAAGTTGATCTTGGTAAAGTATTGTACATGTCATAACTAGTATATAATGTCATTAATATATGGTAATAGATATCAACTACTCATTGTTATATTGTTGAGTGTGTGATAGTCAATGTAGAGTCACCATGACCCATCCTTCTTAGGTGAAAGGACTATCAAACTTATGTAAGGCAAAGATCTAGGGTTGATCTTGCCCTAGTGAAGGAGCTCTTATATTTAGCACTAGACTTCATAATTTTCCCAAACTAAGGGTATCCATGAACCAAATCAAGTTACTAATACTATGATGACGTGAAAGTGTTGTGTACTACCAGAGTGTGATTTATATTTGGTTGTGAAGTTGTATTAGGGTGGAATATGAGTAACATGAATTTATATGTATGTAATATGAAATTGAGACATTTTAAGTAGAGACCCTACACATTAATAGTCCATTATTGTGGATTGGATTGATAGGTAGCTTCTTAGTCATATAAGTATGGTCTTCACAACAAGATGTTGTAGACTTCTAGATCTACAATGTCATAAGTGACATTGTCTTCCATAGACTTGCCTTTAATTTAAAATGGCATTGTCACCAGAATTATATATCTTTACCATGTGTTAACCACCCAAAATAATATGTCTTTGGATGTGTAATATTGTAAATACCAAGGTATTATTCTATGGATTACATAATGGTGTTATTTTTAATGAAACTATCAATGATGACATGAAGAGGTTAAACCTTCACCTTGAATTTGGTGTGGAAGAGACGTTCACACTCCTAAAATATGTCAATCATAATGGTGATGGTGTTTAGATGAGATGAATTTGGATAAGTTTCATCCATTTATGTGGGTCTTGATGTCGACTATGTGAGTAAGGATTGTTGTGCATGGCATTTGGAATTATCATGTGTGGATGAGTGATGGTGATGGAATTACTTATTAGTAGACTTCTTTTTGCCTTTATCTGAAGCATAAGGTGGAAGAGATTTTTAATGTTGAGTATTTTTTTGGTGTTACTCTATTTTATGATAAGTGTGTTATTATGTATTCTACATAGAAGGATGTGATATGGAGTTATATGAGGGATGGACCTTACAAACTGCATTAGATGAAGAAGTGGAACATGACTTCATCTTTACATTATCTTTGATATTGGTAGTGTTGAAGTATAATTTACCAAATGTGTAAGAAGTTAATAAATCCATATTCACATGGATTTAAGGTAATATTCTTATGATTTAAATTAACACCTTATTTTGTTCACTCAATTTATCTTGAAAGCACATATTTTATTCATTGAATATGTTGGTGTAGTCTTCCACTACCATTTACTTGTGATGACACAGTTATTATAACTTGATGTATTCATATTTAAGGTGTTAGAGTAGGTAGTATTCCTTATTTAGTGCATCAACAAAAGTCTTTAACGATTCATTTAGAACACACTCTTGCACATGTTATCCACTAAAAATCTCCCATCAATGAACAAATAGGATGGACATCCTTAGTATTGTGAAGGTGATATTCTTAGCATCAGTGAAGTGATTGACTAATAAATATGCCTCAAGTTTTCAAATATAGTCATCCAATACTTTAACATTGATATTGAATTTGAATAGAGGAGTGTCAAGATTGATTTGAACTTTGAAGGAGGTTTCTTGTTGAAATCACTATTGATTAAACTATGGAGGTGTGTTAGAAGATGTTAGGTTGAGCTATATCTAGTTTATGTAATTGGCCAAAACATTTGTGCACTATGATTCTAGGGTATTGATGATGGGCCTCTAAACCTATGGAGCTACTTTAGGTTACTTTTGGGTGTCAACCATCTTACTTTTGTTGTGGCATCCTTTCAAGTACTTTGAAACATAACCAATTGATAGACCTTGTTTCTCAAGTTGCACTCATGTGTTTATAGGCATAGAAAGGAATCAATATTATAAGCTATGATACTAATAATCTACACCATGAGGCCTAGGACTAAGTGTGTGGGGGAAAATCAAGTTGGTTATGTAGAGTTAATACGTAGTGTTGTATTTAGAAAAAATAAATAGAACACATTAAACAAAGCAAAATTATTACTTGTAGGAAATTTAAATTGTATTCATTAATGAAGAATAGGGAAAACTATTACAATGTGTGATAGTGCATGTGTTACAGAGTATATATGTAGAGCATGATATCTGTGTTATGACTATGTATTGTATTGAACTTTGCCTAGATGCATATATTACATATTTATATAGAATGAATATAAGAGTATTTATAATTAATGGCAATTACCAAGAAGATGATTGAGTCATTTCATATTATATTTTGGATGATGGTCAAGTTCTTAGGTTGGTGGTGAATAACATTTCAAGTAAAATGATCCCTGATTAGAAAGTTACACCTAATAATCCATTCCACCAAATAAGGCTAACACATGGATGTGTTAGAGAGAAGTCATGTGTGGACACATGAGTAAATGGTTGAGTGCCAATGAGGTGTGTAAGACTAAGAGATGAGTAATGAATAGTGATGTGCATAGGTTATGATAGGGGAAATTTGAGTGTGAAAATATAATAATAAGTGCAAGACTTATGCATGAGAGTGAGATCAAGATTCATGAAGAGTAAAGTGAGATATGTGTATAGAAATAAGTGATAAGCTTGTTTGATTATAAAAGAGCTACACGTGAATCACAAATGGATGCTATGGTTTGAGAAATTATATACAAGATTTAATTTGGGATAATACTATTGAGGTTAATCAGGTTAATACATAGGAATTATTCAATTACACAACCTAATGCAAAAGTTATGGCATTTATCCATTTAAAAATCACACAACCCAAGAAAATAAGGCTAATATTGAGTTACATATGACTTATAATACACATCCTCCTCAAACTTTTCATGATTATTTAGCTAAGGAAGATCATACTATAGATGGTATAATTGGTGCACTTAAATATACACATATAAATACCTAAAATAAAATATGGATGACCATAATAGTATTGATCCACTAGTATGCCTTTTTCATATGTTATTTCATTGATTCATATCATATAGATAGTGTTATGGTGGAAAATAACTCATATGAAAACATATGTACTATGTCATTGCTTACTTGTCTTGGGTACACACATAGAGATTTGTTTGGCACAACTACTATGGTAAAAGGACTTGACGGAAAGATCCAAAATCACCCTCTTGGGAGCATTGTGTTACAAGTTATGATAAGGCTTGTATTTGTTTCTACTTAGTGCTTAGTTATACCCAATACTAGGCATTCAACATACTATTAGGACAGCTATGGATACATAAGATACATAAAATACATCTTTGGTGTATCTATGATTAAACCATATTTACCAAAACTAAGTGGTTATAGTTCTAAGTATCCCATATGAATAATGTTTTATAATTAGTTTTCACCCTTTGAAGGGGTTATTCAGGCTCCCTCCAACTAAGTCACACAATGGGAATAACCTCAAGCTATGGTTATCTTATGGTGAGGTTGAACCTATGGATAATGTCAACTTCCTCATAATGGATCACCTAGACTAAAGATTCTACTAGAAAAATGTTTAGAGAAAGGGTAAAGGGTTAATAAGAAATATAAAAGGGTGATGCACCAAATTTAAATGAGACACTCACATAATCTTGAAACCAATACTAGATTAATATAAGACATTATTTTCTCACACAATCTAATAAAATAGATAATTTCATAATTATTTCGTGAACTAGGCTCACCAAGAAATCAAGGAAGCAAAGAGGAATTCTAAGACTCACACCAAGCATCCATTAATGGAAAAAAAACACAAGTTCAGACCTACAAATAGCTTGAAAATAACTTAAAAGAGGTAAGAAAGAAGGATAATGGTCATGGAATAATCCCGTTAATAAGGTCATCATGCACAAGTTTAATAAACACTAATTAAAGGCAAGAGATAGGTAAAGAATCATCTTATTAAATCAAGAGGTAGTTCTTACAAAATTTGACAAGGTTTAACCTTGTCAAATGAGAGTCTCTTACTCTTTAAAACTGAGAGAGTCCTTATGAGAGTCCAAAATTAGAGAGAGAGAGAGAGAGAGAGAGAGAGAGAGAGAGAGAGAGAGAGAGAGAGAGAGAGAGAGAGAGAGAGTTATAATGATGGAGAAAAGAGGGAAGAGAATTAAAGGCAAGAGATAGGTAAAGAATCATCTTATTAAATCAATAGGTAGTTCTTACAAAATTTGACAAGGTTTAACCTTGTCAAATGAGAGTCTCTTACTCTTTAAAACTTAGAGAGTCCTTATGAGAGTCCAAAATTAGAGAGAGAGAGAGAGAGAGAGAGAGAGAGAGAGAGAGAGAGAGAGAGTTATAATGATGGAGAAAAGAGGAGATATAGGAGAAAAAGGGAAGAGAGAAGATAAACATGTAATCAAAATAAAAAATGAGATACAACCACCCTCCAATGAATTCTCAACCATATTTTTATCAAATCAAGACTAGTCCTCCATCAACAAATTGACCTCTCATTTTTATCTCTTTTTTAACCTCATTTGTGCCATTGATCTTCATCTACAGTCAAATGTATGCCATTGATCTTTGATCTAATTGATCAAATACACACCATTGATCCTTTAATTAACCATGATCTTACCACTTACCATTCCTACATTCAATCCTAGGATCCTCTAACTTATTGACCTTGTGTTCACATTTGATCTTTGATTGCATGATTAAATGTACACTATAGATATCTTTGGGCCCACTAACTCGATCTATTAATTACGTACCATTGATCTTGATTGAATCACTCAATATCTCACCACTTGTTAGCCTCATGTTTATTATAAATATATTTTGAATATTTTAAATTCAAATGTCTATTTCCAATGGCTATAAATTGGCATCCCCAAGCACATCCTACTCTACTAGTTCAACTGTGAAGGCTTATATCTTGAGATAGAAAACTCATCAAGATTCCCAATTTAAAGGGAATGGTCTTGGCACAAAATACATCATCTCCATGTGATCTTTTTGATTTGATAGGCCTCTTAAATGAATTTATTAAATGCACCACCAAACTAACATGTTATTTCCTACATGGCATGCTAAGATGGCACAATTTTTCTAGGCCTGTGCTTTTCATGTTTTAGACCCATCAAGGTTATGATAAAACATTAAAACTTTGATAAAACCTACTTCATGGCTCCTAAATTCCATAAACACCATGAAACATATTAGATTTATAGAAATTATTCTCAAAAATAAATAAATTCACCTTAAGGCTTGGTTAAAGTGTTTCAAAAGCTTGCAAGTGACATGTGATTTTTTTTTCTTCCCCCATTTAATTAATTAAATAAACAAGAACTTTGCCTAGGCCCTCACTCCACACTAGGAATTCTAGAACATTTATCCATCTAGGCAAAGTTTTATATGTAGGCCAAAATTGGCCAATATTTTTGGTAACTTCTTGGGATTGCATGCCTACTATGTAATAGATTAATAGCCTTAGCATATACATTGGGCATGTAGATTAAAGTCTTCAATCTGAGATGCTATGAAACTAATAAAAGTTTGTCCCTTTATAAAACCTTCTCTTGAAGTAGAAATGAAAATAATAATAGAACAAACATTGTGACTAAAAACACTTATGGAAGGGAAACACACAACTAGAAATAAATGTGCACAAGGAACTTAGAGGAAAACATAAAAATCTGCTCTAATATATACAATGGATGTGAAATATTATAATATCAAGGCTTAAAATGAATTCCATTGACTGGGATGGGTAATACCTCTCCATCTAGCTAGGAAAGCTAAAAAGCATTATGTTACTTGCATACATGAATCAAATAAGGGCCACTCCATAAGTTGTCAATCTTGATATGGTTGCCTAGCTTGGCCTTATTTGAATCCCATGTGAGGACTAGATCCCCTTCTTTGAATTCCCTTTTTTGGATCTCTTGTCAAAGGATTTATTAACTTGATCTTGATGTGACTCTAGTGTCTTCATTACAAGGTCCCTAGTTTCTTCAAGCTCCATGAGCTCTACCATCCTCACATTCATTATTCACTCTTCATCAACTAAAGCTGATGGGATAACACCAAGGTAGGAAGCTCAAGAGAAATGGGTAATTTCTTTCCCTTCCATATATAATAACATATGGTGAGTTTTTAATGGTAACTTTGGGAGTCACTCTATCAGCCCATAAGGTTATCCTTAGTTTTGTGGGCCATACTCTTTGATTCTCTTCCATAGTTCTCATGATAATCCTTATCAAGTTCTTATTTGTGGACTTTGAAAGTACATTACCTTAGGGGTAGTAATTTGAGGATGTAATAAGGTATATACCTAGAAAAATTTCCCACTCATCCGCATGCTAATAAATTCTAAAACTTTGTCTAATATTATTATTGTTGGTACACCAAACCTAGTGACTATGCTATCATAGAAGTCTAACACTAGTGCTTCATTGGATTTTATAAGGGAAATTTATTCCACCCCCTAATGAAGTAGTTAGTAGTAATGATTACCCATTTGTGTCCTCCACTAAAAGGTAGATTGATCATTTATATGAAGTCTAAACCCCACCACATGAAGGGTTGTTTCACCTAAATTGGGTTGAGAGGAAGGGATACCAATATTTTATTTCTTGCAAAGAGAGTACACTTTTAACATTTTCTAACCCATACATAGGCATCCTTTAAGAGGTTCAGCCAGTAATAAATATCTCTCATTACCTTTGATGCTTTAGTCCTTGGAGAAACATGGGTTCCTGAAGTCCCATCATGAAATTGATCCAAAAGCTATGTCACTTGGTCATCATTTATGCACTTGTGAAACACTCAATTGAGGTCCTTTATAAATAGAACCCCATTAACCAATACATAAGGTATTGACTAAAGTCTAAAATACCTTATTTTTCCCTATCAATACATTTATGACATTCACCTATTATCAATAAATGTGTCATATCTTGGAGCCAGATAGTGTGAGCTAGAGGCAAATCTATTTGTGAGTTGTCTTATGTCAAAAAGACAACTTATTTATCCTCTTTAAGGTTATCAACCATAAGGTCACATAAACATTTACCTCTCACTAGCTTAGTGACCTTGATCTCTATGTCATACTCCATGACCTTGGTAATCCATCCAACCCTCTTCTCATTCAATTCCTTGTTAAGAAGGAAATCTTTCACTCCAAGATGAGACATAATAAGATGAATCCTAATATTGGAGAGCATTGGTCTAAATAATTTGAGGCTTCTCAAAAATGGAAGAAATTTATTTTATATAAAAGTGTATCTTACCTCATATCCCTCAATCCCTTGATTTAAAAATGTAATTGGCTACTCAAGTCCTTCAACATTCTTCTACATCAACATAGTTTATATATTTTCAACATTAGCAAAGGTATACAATATGAAATCCCTTGAGAAGTTAGGATTTATGAGTGAGGATGATTGGGAAATGGATTTCTTGATATCTTCAAATGCTACTTTACCTTCATTAGACCAAATGAATACTTGGTTCTTATTCAACATGGTAATGATAGGTTTGGCCAAGTTGGAAAAACTAGTATAAATCTTCTAACAAAGTTTATTTTTCCAAGGAAACTTTAGAGTCTCTTCTTGTGCTAGGTAAGGATAGTGCCATGATAATCACTTATTTTATTAGGATCAATAGTTAATCCCTAATTTTAGATAATATGTCTCAATATTTTTCCCTCATGAATATAAAACACACATTTGTTAGGATTCAATGAGATCCCATATTCTCTGCATCATCCAAAGATCAATATCAAGTGATCCAAGTGCCCACTAGCCTTCTTGGAGAAAACCGTGATGTCATCTAAGTAGACCAGTGCCATTTTATTTAATAATTCTTCTAAAGAAATTTACATTTCTCTTTGGAAAGTTAACCCTAAATTTGACAAGCCAAAAGGTATCTTACGATAAGCATATGTGCCCCACTTTGTGGTGAAGGTAGTCTTATATTGATCTTCTTCTCTTACCAGTACTTGGTGAGTACCCATCCAAAAATGAAGCATTCTAAACTATTAACTATTTAAAGGAGTTTCTCCATGGATGGTAAGGGGTAGTGATATTTAAAAGACACTCTGTTCAAGTCTCTAAAGCCATCACATAATCAAATCTCCCCATTCATCTTCCTCACAAGTACCAAGCTGGCTACCCATGAGGAGTGCTTGATGGAAAAAATGATATTGGTCTCAATCAATTTAGTCAATTATTTCCTCATTATATCTTCAATTTTAGGGTTGATAGGATTTTTTTCTACTTGATTGGCTTGGCATTAGCCTCCAATTCTATAGTGTGTTGGGATAACTTGGGATAAAAACCTCTCAAGTCACTATATTCCCAAGCAAATATGTCTACATAATCTTTATAAAGCTTAATGAAATAATGATTTTTATCCTTAGTGATTACCTTTCCAAGATTGAAGATTTTATAATTGAGGATAAGAACTCTTTCATAGTTCTCCTAATCAGTTGAGATTAAAACCTTGTCTTTATTTATATGGTCTCCCTTATGAAAAAACCTTCAAGGGTGACCATCCCTTTAGGAACTTTGTTGGACCTCAACTAAACAATTTAATCTTCTTATTGATGTTAGAATTTTTCTTGGTTTAATGAGGAAAACTCTATTTCTTATTGTAATAAATAAGCAATTTGCTTGTCACTATCAAAGACCTACCAATGAGCTTCATTATTTGGCACTGATGGTATTACCACTACTTTAACATGTAGTTTCACTTTAGACATTTTAAATTCATTTAGGAGGTTGAACTGAGATCCTACAACCACCAACCTATCAATATGTTGATTTTAGTTCCTTAGATTTGCTTGGATGTTGACAAAAAAATCCTTAAGGATGTCCCACACTCTATGCTTTTAGAATTTCATCAAGGGATTATTTGTGACATTTTGGACTCTGACTTGATGCACTATCATGTCACTATCACCATATTATTGTAATTTCTTGATTCCTCTCTTAATATCCCATTGAAGGCCATTGATAAGGCCCTCATACTCTACTTCATTACAAGAGGAGATAAATTAGAACCTATAATAAGATAAATACTTATCATTAGAGGGAGATACTAGCATTGCACCTACGCCTAGCCCATGTTTTCTTGTTGAGCCATCAAAGAATAATTTTCACAAACCACGGGTATTTTCTTGAGGCATAGTGAGGGATGGAATGTATTCATTCTCCTCATGCAAGTATTATAGTCCCATGTATCTTTCTTATATACCTTGAAAAGGACCAATCAACTAATTTTCACTCCATAACTCATCCAAGAACATATCAAGTATCTCCTTGAGATAAGTATTTAGTTATTGACCAACTAGGTGGGTATATTCATTAAGGATGGTATAATTAATGTCTAAGATATCTATCCCATAAGGCTTTATGTGAAATTATGTAATATGATCAACCTTAATGGATACTTTAGTCCCATGCCTTGTCTTTAAAGCCATGTAAGACCAATCTGCTACTAGATAACCCCCAATTTTTTCTATGAAATCTCTAGATAAGCATAGAGAAAAATGAGAAGGCACATCTAGAATCAGCACATATTGATCCATAAAAACACTAAGAAACCCTTTTAGGGTCAATTTTAGACCTTTGATGATTCTAGTTTGTTTGATAGAAGATCTGTCAAGATGTAAAACTCACTCAGATTGGGGTTCATACTTCAAACCAAGCTGATATGATATGGATTTTAGCATCATTATAGTACTTGATCTACTATCTACCAAGAAGTTATGTACCAAAGATTCACCAATGATTACAAAAATATATAAGGGAGGAGTTTTGACCACCTTATTTGATTATTCTTGATTAGTATCCTTGGTCGCATTGGTGAGGACTACATTTTCCTTACTTAGTGTCTTGTCTTTATTCTTAAAGGATGTCCATTTATCCAAGTATGGAAAACATGTCCCACATTGGAACACTCACATTATAATTTTTCATTTTTTCCACTATGTTGATGGGAAAACCATCAACCTTTAGTTATGCTTTGGGAGCCACACCTATAATTTGCACTTGTGAGTTTTATGGTACAAAGGCATTCCCTTGATTCTAATTCTTTGGTGTAGTTGGAACCCTTGGGGAAATGATTGGTTCATTTAGATTTGATAGTAAAGGATTAATGGTAGGAGGCTCTTTGACTAATCCCTAGTTACCATCCATATTCCTTATTTTGAACCTTGTATTATTTGTCATTGGAATGTAGGCTTGGCTAGAACTAGCTTACTAATTAGATGCATAACACTCTTTTTACTCATAGTTTACCATTATAACACCCAATTGGCTTGGTCCTTCATTAGACCTTCATCCTTTTGGAGGCTCATCTATTTTTTTCACATATTTACCTCTACACTTTAAGCCATAAGAGATTGATTGTACCCATAACTAGCATCTTGATGCCATTTCTCATTGAAATCCTGATTGAACTCAACATTTGGGATAATGGATTGATTGAAAGATTGATTCCAAGGCATGTTACCTTCAAATTATTGATCAATGTTGTTCTGAGTAGGGAAAAAAGTCTTAGAAGTTATTTTATTCTTTGGGTTATAATTATTTTTCCAAATATTGTTAGGCTACCCCTGTCCTTGGCCTTATCCTTGGAAATTTTGTTTGTAAGGTGGCCTATTTGCCTGATAATATTTCTATTGAGGTTGATATGGAGCTTGATAAATATTATTGAATTGAGAATTTTTCCTCTTCACATTCACCAAATAATTTACAAATTATTGAAACATACTCTTAAGCTCTTGGAAATTTTTGCTTTCTTAGCAATCACTAGATTGACTAGTTGAAGCCTTTTCCTGCTTTGGTGTAGGTATGGTAAAAAGTGTTAGAATTTTATTTATGAAAATAAGGGGAGGAATTATGATAGGAGGTGGTTGAATCTTAGTAAATAAATGCATTAGTTGCCTAAGTGTAAGCTAAGTATTAGACAATTCTCTTCTTTGATTACCACCTCATGATCATTTGGTAGTGTGTTCTCTCCCATAGATGGAGTCATTACTACAATGTCACTATGAAGTGCCTTCAAGTAGTAAAGGAAATAAAAGTTAGGAGTAAGTCTAATAGAGACTATGATCCTACCCCATGTATTTTTAAACCTATTATTGAAATCTTGCATAACCTCATGAGGAGCCCTCTTGATTATTTTTAGCTACTCTACAAGTGACAAATGGTCACTTTTGTCTTCAAAATGTCTACAAAATGAATCACCTAACTAGACCCATGATGTGATGGATTTATCAATGATGTTTCTATACAAATCCAAGGCTTTACCTTTGAAAGAGATGGAAAATAGTCTAATAGTCAAATTTTCCTCAATTATATCATGAATATTATAAAAGTTGGCTATATCCCTTAGGTGTTTAATAGGGGTTGTAGATTGGTCTTCAATGAAATAAGGAACACCTTTAAGATCTGTTACTAGGATAATATCATACTAATGGAGGTCTTAAGGACTCTATCCATTGAAATCCACAAAAGGGAAAGTTTTAGGGGCTACCATGGAAATGAAAGGAGTTAATAAACATCTTCTTACAAAGTTAGATTTTGAAATTGATTTAGGAGGAAATATTCCTTTATATGGATGTGTATTAGAAAATCTTAACCTCTTTAATGATTTTAAAGTTAATTCAAAAAATTCAAAAGGAATACCTATAGAAGATAATCTTATATTCACCTTTGGCACAAAAGATAGCTACTACTCTACACCATAATGTTGAGTGTTGCTTAGAGTTACTAGATACTACTACATGAAAGCTATAACTACTAAAAATTGATCAAACTAGCATCAAAATTAACAAATATTCTTTGAAAGTGGTCCCATCATGTGTTCTAAAAACTATTATAGCATTATTTTTTACCCTTGGAGGGGGTTCTTTAGGATCCCTCCAACTAAGTCACAAAATGGGAACAACCTCAGGCTGTGGGTATCCTATGGTGATGTTGAACCTTTAGAGAAGGATAGCTTCCAATTGATGGATCGCCTAGACTAAAGATTCTATTGGGAAAAGGGTTAGAGAATAGGTAAATGGTTACTAATAAATATAAAAGGGTCATGCACCAAATTTTAATGAGACACTCACATAAGCTTGAAATTAACACTAGATCATCATAAGATAATGTTTTCCCACACAATCTCACAAACTAGCTAATTACATAAGTATTTCATGAAATAGGAACACCAAGCAATCAAGGAAGCAAAGAGGAATTTTAAGACTCACATAAATCATCTATTGATGGAAAAAAACACAAGTTTAGACTTGAAAATATCTTGAAAACAACTTAAAAGAGGTAAGGAAGAAGGAAAATGGTCATGGAAGAATCTCCTTCACAAGGCCATCATGCACAAGATTTCTAAACACTAATCAAAGATAAGAGATAACTAAAGAATCATCTTATTGAATCAAGAGGTAGTTCTTAAAATTTTTTATAGGGTTTAGCCTTATCATATGAGAGTCTCTTGCTCTTAAAAAATAGAGAGTCCTTATGAGAGTCCAAAATTAGAGAGTTACAATGAGGGAGAAAATAGGAGATATAGGAGAAAAGGGGAAGAGATGAAATAAACATGTAATTAGAATAAAAAATGAGCTACCACCACCCTCCAATGAATTCTCAACCATATTTTTATCAAATCAGGACTAGTCCTCCATAAAAAAGTTAACCTTCATTGTCCTAATAGCTTGAGAACCTACTCATTGGCTGATATATACATTAGAAGATAGGAATTTGTTTTGAAGATGATGAGTCATGACACTTCCAAGGAGGAAAGATCCTTAAGAATATAAACAAAATTTAATGCTCCATGTAAAATCTTCAACCACAAAATCTCTCTTTTAACTTCTATGCCACCTTCCACTTAATTTTCTCATAAGGATAAAATATTTATATCCATAGATCTGATAGAGACATGACTATATCTACTTTTACAGGCTATAAGTACCTATTTTTAAAGGATATTATTATGTAAAAAGACAAGAAAATCTTCCATATCTTATTTATATCTACCCCTACTCTAAAACCTAAACCTAGGTCTACTATGGATGAAAACCAATCCCTAATCATCATATCAATGAAAATCTCATCAGGCCTCTTGATCTTTAGTATGTCTAAATAGACCTATTCTATCTTTGAGCATCATAGAGGCCAAGATCTCATTTTACACATGGATTCACTTTAAATAACAATGAACATAGTCATGAAATAACATTGTAAACTCAGATAATAGGTCTTGCAGGTCTTGATCTTAAAATACCTACTATAGGTCAACCTAAACCATAATTGGATCTTATATATTTTAAATTACATGATTTGGTTCACAAAACCCTTTAATCTAATGTGTCTATGTTTCATCCTTGCCATGATTTTTATCATATTTTAAACATATGACTGATGCATATTCAGACATGTGTCCTTATCTCATGCCATTTGAAACTTGATTGACCAAATTATGACACTTAGAAACCCTACATTCAATATATGGATCTTCTTTTTAGTATTCATTTGGTTACCACTTTTTCACCATGTGGTGGCCTCACATTCAATCTAGGCTCATTGACTTATTGACCTCATTCACACTATCAATATTCATCTATAGTCAAACACATGTCATTGATATTTGATCTTCTTGATTAAATGTACACCTTACCATGATCATGCCACTTTCCATACCCGTGTTCAATCTTAGGATCCTCTGACTTATTGACCTTATGTTCATCATTGATCTTTAATTACACAATTAAACATGCACTGTAGATATATTTGGCCCCACTGACTTGAGATATTAACCACATGCCATCAATCTTGATTCAGGCACCCAAGATCTAACCACTTATTATCCTTGTATGTTGAGACATGGACTAGCTAGGACTCGAACCTAGGACCATCCATACACTGCTAGAGTGCTCTACCACTGAGCTATTGGCCCCTCTTGGACCAGTCCATCTTTGGTCTAAGTGTGGATTAACACCAACACCCCTCCTTCAACCACACATCTTGTATGCTTGGGGCTCCTAGCCTGGGCCTGGCTCTAATACCATGTTGAGACATGGACCAGCTAGGACTCAAACCTAGGACCATCCATATGCTGTTGGAGTGTTCTACCACTGAGCTACTAGCCCCTCTTGACCTAGTCCATCTTCACTCTAAGTGTCACTTATCACCAACATTGTATTTATTCTCAATATCCTTTGAAGATTTTTAATTCAAATGGATATTTCTCATGGCTTTAAATTAATGCCCCCAAGTACGTCCCACTCTACTAGTTTAACTTTGATGGCTTATATCTTGAGATAGAAATATCATCAAGATTATTAATTGTAGGGAATGGTCTTTTCACAAAATACATCATCTCTATGTGATCCTTTAGATTTAAGTGGCCTCATAAATACATTTATTAAATGCACAACCAAACTAATCTATTCCTTCTTACATGACATGCTAAGATGGTCTAATTCTTCTAAGCCTATGTTTTTCATCTTTTGGACCCATCAATGCTCTGATAAACCTTTGAAACTTTGAGAAAACATGTTTCATGCCCCTTAGATTCCATTAACACCATGAAACTTATTTTATCCTTTCACTTGTAATTATAGACCTACTTCTAAAAAATCAACAAATTCACCTTAAGGATTTGTTAAAGTATTTCAAAAGCTTGCAAGTGACATATGATTTTTATTCTTCCCCCATTTGATTAATTTAATCAATAAGAATTTTGCTCAGGCCCTCACTCCACACCAGGATTTCTAAAACACTGATCCATCTAGGCAAAGTTTTATATGTAGGCCAAAATTATCCAAAAAGTACCCCATTCGACTATAAACATTTAATTTTACACATCCATGACAAAATATTATATAACATGTATAGTTTCATCCTATGAAGGTAAATCATAGATATGTAATTAATATTCCTCAAATACCAATTTTCTAATGTCTATTACATCAATGATATATTTGAGTTTAATAGGTTTTACCTAGTTTGTCATGTCCTAATATTTTCAACAACAAACACTGACACATTCTCCTTACATATAATGAATTCCAAAAGTTAGTATAATTACTATATCTAAGTAGTGTTTACATTATCATGTTGAGTATGATTATGATGATGGATTTTTTATAGAACTAGTCATTTCTTTGATTTGGATAATGATATACATGTTATTACTCACCCATGATGTGTGACATTCTCATTGATAAATTTAGGACCTCCACATGAACATCCTAATGATGGGTTAAATGGTTAGTTGGAACATAATTAAACTTAAATAATTTTAAAAAAATTACAAAATAAATTAAATCTTCAAAGAATAAAAAAACATGACCTATGCATGCTAGGGTTTGCTAATATATGTGATTGATTGATGTTTTTTATATTATTTGCGGTGAACTACATAGCTATTTTATATGCACATGATTTTCACATTATACATGAGTGGGATGTAGGACATACATGTTACATATGATATATATACATACAAATTCATGACGTTATTTACATCCAAGGTCAACATTTATACATTGGGGACATGGCTACACTAGGGGCATGTTTGAACACTTATCAAGTTGTATCTTTTTATACTAATCCATTGGTCATAGTATATTGTACACATTACTTGCTATTGAATTTTATTTTTAAGGTGTTATTTACTATAGATATATTATGCTTTTTATACTAGATAATAATATTATTTGATTATATAAACTAACATTGATTACT
This sequence comes from Torreya grandis, assembly GCA_037957365.1. Taxonomy (NCBI): domain Eukaryota; kingdom Viridiplantae; phylum Streptophyta; class Pinopsida; order Cupressales; family Taxaceae; genus Torreya; species Torreya grandis. Next base: position 1,401,521 of record JARHVA010002167.1, on the reverse strand, counting down.
AATACATTGTGTGATCATAAATGTGTGTTATACTACATGTTATGTGAGTTCATTAATTATGTCTTATCATTTCATGTGTCAATTATGTTATAGGATGATCTAGTTTGTATCATAACCATATTGTGTCCATGTTGGGATAGATTCAAGTTAAATTCATGTTGTGTCTTGAGTGATTTTGGGCTTCATGATCATGAGATTTTTTTCATATCTTTGTGTGTGGTTACATATATGATTATTTATAAGTTCTATGTTATGATTCTTATCACACATAATAAAGTAATTTCATTATTTATATCATGCATCTATTATGATGTTTAGTATTGCATTCCTAATTTCTATATTTACTTAAGATGACACTTTTATTCTCATTATCTTGGATTACATATTTCATATGTGCTTGAATGATAAACTATTTATATTATGGCATATCTTATCATGTTTATATAAATAATATATCTAATTACATTTTTATATATAATACATGATGTACATAATTATTTATTTTGAGATGAATGATCATAGGCTTCATCCTTAATATCGAAAGGGGACATATAATGGACTTGTCTTAGAGATTCAAGCCATGACATATAAATAGTTCATACTTTGGGTTATAATATGTGATATATATGAGACATATTGATCATATTGAGGCATATATGTGGTATTTTACATGATTTTGAGGAATAGTTTTGGATATTATATGACATTATATGATAAATTATGAAAGCTAGATTGAGTAGATTTATTAGAATGAGAAAATTGATTAGATTGAGAAAATTAACAGAAAAATTATGGAATTTTATATCACTTCAAGGTAAATATGGATTAAAGTTTGGGCATGAATGTTGTTCATGACAAAAAAATCTATTTCTATATTGAGGATGAATGGTACTACATAAGCACTTTGGATCTAAAATCCATGTACAATGATTTATTCAAAGTGTTAATCTACACAATAACCTATTTTAGGGTTCCACCTTTACATACATATCTATATTGGGGTTCAAAAAAAGATTTATGATGATATTTAGAGTAGAATAATTAAGGTTCCTATAGTTCTCAAATTATATAGTTTTTAATCTTTATTGATGGTTGAGGCATTATCACTACTTGACACTTGTCTCCAATGGTTGTGTCTCCTTAGGGTATAATCAACCTATGGCATTATATAAATTTGTTAAATAGATGGTGGCTTAGATTGCATATCCTCAAGTGTATTCATTCCTTAAATTTTCAATTTCAAATACTTCAATGATCTATATTATTTTAGATTTCATAGAATGAGTGGACAATGATCTATGCATGTCTCGTTGCAGGGTTTTCTTGGAGTAAGTGGGAAATTTAGTGTATGCATGTCAAAACTAGGTATATTTAATTAGAGGTACCAAATTTATTATTTTTATCATTTTAATGTATAATTTTAAAAACTAGACTAAAAAATGGGAATTTTGCACACCTAAATTTGTTATTAGACACTTGAAAATATCAACTTTGGCACACTTTTACATACTAGGAGTTTACATACACATTTGAATATTATGCACACTTTCACCTATATATCCTTAGCTATTATCTTAACTAACCAATTTATCAGATACACATATTATCTTGGATATGATTCCTATCACTCATAATTTTACTATGTGAAATTCCATTATTTCTATTATGCATCTATTGTAGTGCTTATTATTGCATTCCTAATTTCTATATCTACTTAACATGACACTTATATTCTCATTTTCTTGGATTACATATTTCATATGTGCTTTAATGGTCAAATATTTATATTATGACACATATTGTAATGTTTTTATACATAATGTATATGATTATGATTTTATATACAACACATGATGCACATAATTCTTCCTTTTGAGATGAATGATCATAGGATTCATCCTTCATATTAAAAGGGGGATATATAATGTACTTGTATTAGATATTAAAGCCATGATAGACAAATAACTCATAATTTGGGTCAGATTATGTGATATATATGAGCCATATTGAGACATATATGAGGCATATGTGGGACATTTTAAATGATTTTGAGTAATACTTTTGATATTATATGACATAATAAGAAAAATTATGTAGGTTAGATTGAGTAGATTTTATCATACTTATTATATTGAGACAATTTATTAGATTGTGAAAATTGACAAACAAATTATGAAATTCTATGTCACTTTGAGGTACATATGGATTAAATTTTGGGATTGAATTTTGTTCATGAACAAAAAAATTCTATATTGAGGATAAATGATACTAAATAAGCACTTTGGATCTAAAATCCATATACAATAGTTGATTCAAAGTTTTAATTTACATAGGAACCTATTTTAGGGTTCAACCTTTGCATACATATCTATATTAGGGTTCATTAAAAGAGTTATGATGATATTTAGAGTAGCATAGTTGAGGTTCCTGTAGTTCTTAAATTCTATAATTTTTATTCTCTATTGATGGTTGAGGCATTAACACTCCTTGACACTTGGTTTCAATGTTTACATCTCCTTAGGGCATAATCAACCTATGACATTATCCAAATTTAATTAACAAATAGTGGATTAGTTTGCATATCCTCAAGTGTATTCATTCCTTGAATTTTCAATTTCAAATAATTCAATTTTCTATATTATTTCAGATTTTATATAATTAGTGGCGATTTATCTACATATGTTTACTTGTAGGGTTTACATGAAGTGGGACATTTAGTGCTTGCATGTCAAAACCAAGTGTAGCTAATTAGAGGTAACAATTTATTATTTGTATCCTTTTAATCTAGAATTTTCAATACTAGACTAAAAGTGGGGCATTTGTAGAAATCTAAATTTATTATTAGACACTTGGACACATAAAATTTGGCACACTTTGACATACTAGGACTTTACATACACATTTGAATCTTGTGCACACTTTCCCCTATCTGTCCCTACCTATTGTTTTGGCTAACCCAATTTATAATATACACATATTAAGGATCAACCTAGTCTATGTAGTAACCTTTCAATCTAAATTAGATTATCTATATATCTTAGATAATTTATTTTCATTTATTGGGAATAATTATACAATTTTTGTTTTATCGTAGATCTGTGCCTCTATTAATAGCATCCAGGAATAATCAATGACTATTTTTAAAATTTAAATATCTTTTCTAGGCTAGCTTAGACAAATTTCATGGGTCGGTCATGATAGGAAATATCAAAAAGTAATATATAAATACAAATAAATTGTAATTTAGTTATCATCTATCACTCATCTTATCAAGTATTATCAATCTTAAAAACTCAATTGGTAATCTCTTGAGAAAATATAAAAAATACATTCATATATTAATATTCCTTGAAATAATGGCTCTAAAGCCAAGTTTGAACATAAACAAAGATCAAAATTTCATGTTTTAAAGTGTTAAAAGTTAAATAATTCATTTCATTCTAGCATGATAAAGATGATGCACACACACACCTAAGTGGGAGAGATAATTTAATTTCATCCCTATTTGAAAAATTATAACATAGGTAATGCTTAGTCACTCAACAAGGAATAGTTGGGGATATTCAACCCATCTTCATAACTACTTTTCAAGGTATAACTTGTGTTGAAAGTGTAATTAGGTTTATAAAGGAAGACAAATAAAAATTAGGACCAACACACAAGACTGAGAGAGAACACATATGCATAAGTCATCTATAAGTGTAGGAGCAATGATTTGAGGTGATACAAACCTACACATTCAACTAGAATAGTACCTATAGATATTGGATAGTACCAATTTACATAGAAGTATGAGCTTCACTAGTAATGTATATACAAGTTTTGAGCTCTTCCTTCCTCATCTAAAAATTTATAGAGTAGACATACAACATTTTAGAGACTATCACATGCAGTGATAAAAAATAAGCTAAGTGCATCTTTCCTCAATAGCTTTATCAATTATAAATTTACTAAGTGAAATGTTAGTCTATCTCTTTCACATTTAGAATTCTATGATTAATGTCATATTTTATAGAATCTAAATATTCATAGTTTTATCTTAATTATGTCACACTAATCTAAAATAAGTAAAATACTTCTAAAAATATTATAACATTTAACTCACCACTAGGGAGTACATGTATAATAGCTTTATATTTTTTATTCCCATGGGAAGATTTATTATTGTGTTGGGAGTCCAATGTCTCACTACTTTTAGGAAAAATAGAGTTAAAATTATAGGTCATGTTCATGTTTTTTATTTGAAAGAAATACATTAACATTTTGAGGGTTACTAAAATGTCACCAAAAATGGTAATATCTGATCAATAGTAAAAGGTGATAAAAATTGGTCCATTAGAGTTTGAGAACAACTATTTTCATTAGAAGCAAAATAGTCAAACATACCAATAAGTAAATATATTCAAGTGATTGTGTAAAATCACTAATTAATTTTAGGAATATGCCAAAAGGGTTTCCTCCAAAAATATATCATGATCATTCCTTTCAGTTTATACTATAGATACGACCACCCAAAATTTAGACTTTATAGGTACCCATATGTGCAAAAGAATGAGATTGAGAAGAGTGTACATGAAATGTTGGAAGTAGGTATCATTCATCATATTTATAGTGCATATTCTTATCTAGTGTTATGCATGAAAAGGATGAAACATGGATTGTGTGTCCAAACTATATATAAATCAATAAATTATCTATCAAATATAACTTTATTGTTACTATAATTGATGATTTGTTAGATGAGTTATATTGTGTTATTTATTTATAAAACTATATCTTTGATTAGAGTATCATTAAATTAAAATTATAAATATTCCCAAGAAAATATTTTGAGCACATGAGGGACATTATGAGTTTTTGGTGATACCTTTTGGTCTTAAAAGTGCCTTATTATGAATTCTAGAGTTGGATGAATTCCATATTTAAGCCATTTTTATGAAAGTTTGTGTTGGTGTTCTATGATGATATATTGATCTACAAAACAAAATGGGATAACCATTTTCACCATGTGAACAAAGTTTTAAAAATTAAGTAGCATTAGATTTATGCAAATGATTATAAGTTTTTATTTGGGTCAAAGAAGTAGAATACTTGGGTCACATTGTCTCTCATGAAGAAGTCAAAGTGGATCCTCATAATATCAAAGCCATAGTGGAGTGGAAGGTACCTAGGACCCTTAATACCCTATGAGGATTATTAGGACTTGTAGGTAACTATCACAAGTTTATCAAATATTATTATAGCATAGTATTACCATTCATAACTCTCTTTAATAAGGACTCCTTCCATTCTAATGTGGATGTGACTAAGGAATTTGATAATCTTAAGGAGGTCATGTACACCACTCTAGTTTGGATACTTGAAAATTTTCTAAAACTTCCATTATAAAATGTGACACATTAGGGCATGGTATGGGCGTATTACTTGTGCATGTCAACAAACCCATTGAATTTAAAATTCACCAACTCAAAGGTATTAATTCATTTTTTTTATTTATGAAAATAAAATTTTGGATATTATTTATGTAGTCAAGTAGTGAAGGCCTTATCTAATTGTAAGACACATTAACGTGAAGACATATCAAGACAATATAAAATGCTTCTTAGAGAATAAGTGTTTTAACCTATTATGATTATGAATCTTAATAAGATAGAAGTATTAATTCAAATCGTATAATGTATTAAAATTAAGCACTAATTTGAATGTAAAAGATAGAAACTATTTTGATATTTTCACTTAATAAATATAGAAATTACTAAGAAGGATAAGATACTTAGTGTATTACTATATTGTACAAGCATAAGATGTAAGGAAATTGACATAAAAGGCAAGAAAGTGGACTGTGAGTTACTCAAATCAATAAATGTAGTTATTAACTCAATTAGGTAGTAATGTAAGCCTCTAGTTGATATTGTGTGATGATGTGTTATGAACCTGATGGTTTCATCTATGTAAATATTTATCTTATATTCTGGTATAGGTTGTCATTATTGCTTCTCTTATGTTTTTATGTGCTATATTGAGTTTTGACTATGTGCACAATACCCAAAAAGTTGTCTCCTTATCTCAAAACCTTAAGTCCACTATTGACACTATGTTTTGACCTATAAAAAGAGGAAAAAGGTGGGTTGAGTTGTTTCCAACCAATATTTATTGAATGGTTGAGCATATTATACATATAAATAACTTTGAAGAGGTAGGTCAAACTAAAACTAGTTCTCCCCATTAGGTAAGTGTGTGTAATCATGCACCTTAAATTTATGCAACCTTCAATCTAGATTTTTGATACTTGGAAAATGATATATTTGGCTTATATTTTAGGTGCTTAATACTTTGCTAGTACCTATTCCTTGTGACTGATTTTAAAATTGGAAATAATATGGAAGTGCCTTTGAATGTGCTAGTGTTTGAGCATGCTTGATATATTTTTGATAGATGGATGATATGCTTGGACCTATTTTATAATTATATGATATTATTTGAGTAATTTATCACACCATAGACATGTGAATTATAAAAAGTGACCCATATAATTATTTGAATTTGAATTGTGACCATTTTTTGGTACTTGATGAAACTACCAGGTTTGGATTATACCAGAATTTTAATATTGTTTGAGTGTGGTGGTTTTATCTAGGAGACATGAACACTAATATTCTAATCTAGATATGTTTTAGTATGATAATTAATTGTTTTTTCATATACTAGAGGTACTTTTTATGTGATTGATACCACCTAAAGAGGATCATATGCATGAAAGACATGTAGATGTTGTATATTGATGAATAAGAGTCATATACATATGAAAAATTCAATTAGGGTGAAGGTAAATCAATACTAACATATCCATATATATAATAAAAAAAATTAGTATCTAAAAATTACCCCATTTATTTTAGTATTGAAATTTAATACAAATATTAGAGTAAAATGATAAATATATGTACCCAAGTGTGTAAAACACTCTTTGTCTTTGGGATATGATTTGAATGTCTAGAATTCTCTAAGAAAAATTATAATGAACATGTAGTAATCCATGCCAATGAAATTAAAATTTTAAATGAATTAACTGAATATTTTAAACTTAAGAGAAAAGAATGACTACACCTATAAGTGGGTTAATCATTTTCGATTATAACCTGTTAGAGATGGTACTTCTTTGTTAAAGCATTGGAGACTTGTGCTTTCCATTCAAGAACATGGAGAATGGTTCCTATTGTTAAATTATTTGTATAATTAGGGGTGATAATATATAAATTTATGTAACTAAAAAAATGAAATGGGTTGGGAAGATAAATTTCCCAAACCTCATCAAAAGGTGAGTATTTCCAAATCCATTGAGTGTCATAGAATACTCTAACATACTAAACCATGTAACTAATCCTACACTTATATATTAACTCCAATATGAAATATGTGGGACACATATTTGGTTTGTGGAGTACTTAAAAGTTTTTTAATGGTGTTTAATCTTAACTTCATACTCATTTAAACATGAATCAACCACTATACATGGAATTATATATTTAAGGGTGCTCACTACTAAGTACCATCAAATGTGTTTGAAAATATAAAATATAAGTGTGTATATGCATGAACAAAATTCATGACCCACAATTTTTTTTTAATATGTATCTCATGATTTTTTAAATTAGTGCATATACATTTCATATGACCCTAAGTGTATCCAACTATGTGTATATTCTAAAACATCTAACTCATGTCCCTATAAAATTGTGTGCATATGCATGGCATATATAATCAAATGTATTTGAATATGGAAACTTGTAAATCAAGTATTTATATATTAATTATATATGCATGGTTAATATTCTTAAAAAAAAAATTCCAAAATATATAAATATTTATCCCAATATGATATCTGAACCACATTGAAATCTCTAAATCCTATAAACTATGTCAAAATCTAATTTTATTTTCTCATAGAGGCTTAATTATCTAGTCGCCCATTAGAATGCCCCCCTTTTGAGATTAATGATGTAACTTGTAAGTGACTCATCTCAAAATAAAGAGTTAATTATATCATGTTATGTATATAGATGTAATCATGTAGAATATTGTCAACATGTGGAGAATATGCCATCATAGTAATAAATATTTCATCAAAACATGTATGACACATACGTAATGTAAGGCATATAAGTGTGATGTCATTTTATAATATTTGGGATTAAGATAGTTTTAATATTAATTAAATAAAAAACTATGTAAAATCATAATGTATAAAATAAACATAAATTAAAAATTTATGATTTAGAACTTAACAAATATAGAAATATGCTTAAAAATGAAAGTATAAAATAGGAATAACTTACCTAGAAATAGAACATGCAAGACTATGACTTCGACTATGAAACTAATTATGTGGATATAAGAGGTCATTATAAACTAGGAATAGAGATCTACATCCACCTAAGAAAAAACTACACTATCTAGATGAGGTGGGCGTGCATTGGTATCTATAAGAGGTGCCAATGTCTGATAGGGTTTTAACTCTTTGTATAAATTACATCCACGTGACTTCACCTTTAGATCATGTGTGCATGATTTGATATGAGTGATTCACTATAAAAAAAAATTTATACACCTTATTAACTTGGAACCCTAGCTCAATATAAAATGATGAATAAAGAGAATAAATGGGGAAAATGGGTTAATGGCTAAAGTTGTGCTTGATAACAACACCTCTTATGTTGAGCACTACCACATACCAATAATATAAAAATGGTTCAAACTCCATGTAGTTATCTTATGCTATAATGGTGTTTGTGAAATATTAGTGTATTTATATATGTTGTTATAATCATGGTGTAATTATGTGATTAAAAAATGACTTGTGATATTTTAGGTGTATATAAGGGTCATTAGGTTTGTGTGGACTCAAAATTGGGAAGAATATATGATTTCCTCTTAATGTTTAGTTATATGTTCTAGTTATTTTTCATTATATCATCCTCTAGTGAGAAAATATTTTTAAAATGTAGGTTTATATAAAAAGAATTAATTTCTTGGATGGGACTTATGAAACATGTAGGATGGTCCACTAGATGAATTTATATTTGATAAAATTATCATTATTTGGTAGGAGGATGTAGTAAATGGATTGAGACACTACCAATAAGTGGGATAGTGAGATTAGGTTGCTTGGCATGGTGGAAAAAAATATTCATAATCAAAATTTGCTTAGAGGAAAGGGACATGCACATAGAAATAGAGGAATAATGGCTTAGATCTATGAAATTGGGCATGATCTCATTATGTAAAAAGGGATGGTCACAAGTGCATTATTTTAGTGATAAATATTAATTTTAGTGATAAATATTAATTTTAGTGACTAAAATTTCACCCCTTATATTATAGTAATTGTAAAAAAACCAAAAGTAATAGAGTAAAAAATAAAAAGTTATACCTGAACTTACCTATGAAGAATAGTCTTGAATGTAGTCAATGTGTTGAGTTGTGCCTCATGAAAACCTAAAATGAAACATGTTTAAATCAATCCTTAATTATTATGGAAATATGAAAGTAAATACAAGAAACTTATAGATCAAAATAACAAGAAATAAATACACCTATTTGGGTATGTGAATTATTATGTTTTTTTGGTGTAAAACTGGTGACTATAGAGGGTAAGATCTTTGGAGATTTTTTTCATTGAAACACTTTGATTAGATTTTGCATGACCTAATTATCATTGGAAATAGAGTGTGCTTAAGAACTCAATATGTGCTTGAATTCATAATTTCATACCAAAGGTAGTAGAGTAGCTTGTAATCCTTCTATGAATTCTAATAAATCATTTTAGTGAAAAGTTGGTACAAAAAAAATGAATCAACCATTGGAGATGGAATAAGATTAATTTTTGGTTCAAAATTGGTGAAAAATAATATGATATGGGTTTGGTGTATATAACATAGATAATGACATGATTTTATATCTCTTATACAAAAAATTAGTGCAAAACTAATTAAGGGAAGTGACCATGTGCCACACACATAGTCCCAATCTGATATTTGAGTATATAGATCATGTAACTAATTAATATTAAGTGATTTTATAATAAAAAAGTGTATAAAAATTGTAACACATGTTGTGCATGATGCCCCCAATTTTGAGTAAGATATAAGACAAAAATAACACAAAGTTAGAAAACTATTTTTGAATAATATTAAAATTTATCTGTAAATTGAGTGTTAATATGAGAAACCTAGAAAATTATATTTTTAACTATTGGGATGACAACACACTATTATGGACACAACCAACTTAAACTTTTTTCTAAATGGAACACTATTGTCTAAAAGTATTTTTTGGTGTAAACTGAGTATGAACTATGATTAGATAAGTAAATCCTATGTTTTCTTATCTATGTATTGGGTTTTTTTATCTTAATCTATAAGACAAGACATTGTGTATGCTCCATATTTTGACATGATTTGGGAATATTGTAAAATAACTTATCTCAAAATAATAAAGTTAAGTAAATGATATAATATAAAATATTGAAATCTAGAGTAATAATTATAACATTGGAGATCATGGAATCATCATAGATAAACTATCAATATAATAATGTAAGATGCATTTATAACCTAACATACATAGTGTTATGTCAATATATATGTTAGAAATGAGAAACATAATGAATAATTATCATATATAGATTAATTATATATAACATAAAGAAATTGGGGAGGATGCATTTTATTCATTAAGGCATCAAAAATATGTGAAGATGCATGATGTCTATCATGGCATCAAAAGACTAAGAAAATTGATCAAACAAGAGTCATGTCCATGACACACACATATAATTAGTACACATAAATATCTATAAGACATGGAATAGAATGACAAGGGGTCACATACAAGGTAAATGTTAAAATATCATTCATATGCATGGAATCATACATAAAGTCTTAGAGATGCAAAAAAAGACATGTTAAAATGTTTGAAATCCAAACAAGTTAAATACACACAAGACATGAATCAAGAAAGAAAACACAAAAAACATTCATGAGTAAGTGAAATTGATCTATATAAGCAATTGGTAACATCATTATATTAAAACACTTAGAGATATATTAATATAACAATGTGAAATTAAGTGAGCAATAACAATATGTTTTACACAAGGTATTGAGTTGAAGTATGAACAAGAGGGATAGTCATAGAATAATAAAAATTATGTAAGAGGATGCCCCTAGTGAAATTTTATAGATGTAAATAGGTTGTAAAATTATAGTGATAATTTTGAATCTAAAAAATTAAAGCCTTTGTTTAGTGGGTCAAGTATGCTAAAATCAAACATGAGAATAATGCATTATTGTCTATAACATAATAGTTTTATTTGTGTAATTTTTCTAGGTCTGAAACAATATCACCACTTGTAACTATATCTAAAAGTGAAACCTATGTGTTTTGAAACTCACTCAAGTACACTTATTAAGTATATTTTATATAAGAATATATAAAGAGAAGTATTGGATATACTGAGCATAAGTTAACTGATGTAAATGAGCTACACATATCATGCATAGGTCTTGTATAGAATAATGGAATGGTAACCCCCTGTAAATGGAAAGTATCATGCCATTGTGAATTATCTATTCTCAACTTGGAATCTAAAAATTTATTTGAATTTGTAACATAAGTACCACTAACATCATGATGATCTACAATATCCTATGTATGTGTGTATAAAAAACCAACTACCCCATACTATGGTATTGACTTTTCTAATTTCTTTTGTATAATATGTATAATATCATTTGCCTCTACTATCTTTCTATTAGTTTTATTTATTTCTAAACTAGTTAATAATGTTTTATTTTTGATACTCTTTCTCTAAAGAGGTTCTATATTCTCTTGAATCTATAATCATTGCTTTTCATATTTAAATGTGACATGTTTATAATATTTACCCATTGTTCCCCCATTATAATGATCCATGATCTTCCTAATTCAATTTCATATTGGACCAAACTAACACATATGTGAAATACCATTGAACATGTATTTAGACCAATTATGAAAAGGTATCTCGATAGATCTAAGACATGATTTATATACAATAGTTTAATCAAATGTTCATTATCATATCCAAGGAATTGTAGGAGTTTCATGCTATAAATATTCATTTTAATAGTCTTATGAATTAAAAAAATAGTACTTTACTTGCCATATATGAGGGGATTAATAAGCAAATGCTCTAGAAATGATGAGCACTTTTGGGTTGACACCATTGAAACCACACTTGTAACGATATACTTTTTTGGCATTTCTTACTTTTTAACCTCTTTTGTTAGAAACCATTTCTTAAATAGACTTTACTACTTAGGTTGAAATTATTTTTTCATCTTTTTTTTTTTTTCAACATTACATTTGTGATACTTTAATTTCATAATTTATCTTTATCATCTTTTTCCTGTTATAATCTTGTTCTCTCTAATTTGGTCTCCTGAATATTTTCTTTCTCTAATCATTCCATTTGAAATTGTTTTTTATTTTAATTATCCTTTTGTATTCATAATTTTTTTCTTTGTTCCTTTTGTACTAATTTTCATTTTTCCAATTATCTTACTTGAACTTGTTCCTTAGGAGAAGGAATCATAATGTATTCATGTTGTTTGATTAATGTATTTATTATAGAATCACTACTATCAATGATAATTTGTATTTTATTATTTAAATCCAAAAATGTATTTTTTTGTTGTAAAATTGGATGAGATCATCAATAAATTAGTCATATCACATTAGTCAAATTTTCATCAGCCTTAAAAACCCTTGGAATAATAGAGTATCAATTCCAATATAGTGCACCATAGATTAATGACTAATACTAACTTGGGGTCTGAAAATTTTCTATCAAAGATGAAAATGTATAAGATTTATGGAAAAGATCCACTCGATTCATGTAAATGGATAATTTTATTGAGATACATCAGGTTACATCTAGGAATAAGGTTACATTTAAATCTTTGTATTTGTAACATGAAAGATTCATCCAATATTTTTGGCTTTGTGATCAAAATCAAATGAATACTCTCAATGTCACCTAATTGATATTCACATAAGAGATACAAGAACATTATCATAAAAGTTTAATAGAGAAATAATTTAACCAATTAGCCAAGATATGATAAACTAGTTGAATGAAAGGTTATATTCAACAAGCTCAACCCCTATCCTTAATAGTGGACAAGGTTATAAGGGAGAACATGAATGACCTATTATTGGAAAGTCTTAAGGAAAAAATTTAACATGAGGTACACATATTTATTATACACATTGTATGTGAGTTTATTATATTGGAATGTAAAATGGAAAATAAATAATTCTAGTAAATAGAACCTATGCATTATCTATCATCAAAAATCATATCACCCTCATGCCATCATTTACCCAAACCACTAGATTAACTCCTCAACAAATTAAATATAAAATTGAAAAAGGGTTATGTCTTAAATATGATATCAAATATAATATAGGGCATAAATATGTATAAAGGAAACCCTTCTACATTTAAGGCACCATAGAAGAAGAGGAAGATAAAATTGGGATAGTAGAGGAGCCAAAGGAAAAATAAAAACACCCACATTCTATTATATATTTACATGTGCTCCTAAGTATTAGTATGCCACAAACACTCAATCTAGTTAGGTTCCTAAAAAAATAGATTGTGATAATATTGATTGACTTAGGGAGTACTTATAATTTCATCAACAATAAGTTGGTTGCATGTTTGAATTATTTTGTATTTATAACTCCAAAAAAATTAGGTCATGATTATAGATTGGGGTATAGTCAATTGTTCTTGTAGTCACACAAATATGATATTACACACTTGGAAACATAATATTTTACACAATTTGATGTATCTAGACTTTTCATAAACATTTGAATCTCATACACACTTTCCCATATCCATCTACCCACCTACTATCTTAGATAACCTAATTTATCATATACACATATTCAGGTTCACCCTAGTCTATGAAAGAACATTTAAAACTCCTAATTAGAGTGTCTTTATAGCCTATATCATAGCTTTTCACTCTCAGGAGAATATTAGTAATAGTTAGATAGTTACAAATTATCATAAGTGTCAACTTTAGATGGTATTATACATGAACACTCAATGAACAATTTTGAAATTAAAACATCTCTATTAGGTTAGCTTATCCACATTTCATGGGTCATTCATCATAGTAAATATCAAAGAGTCATATATAAATTCAAGTCAATCCTAAATTCATAATCATCTAACACTCATCTTAGAAAGTCCTATCAATATTGAGAAAGCTATTTTCACTCTCTGGAGACATTATCATAAAGACATACAAATATTAACACTCCTTAAAATAAAAACCCTATATTCCAATGTAAATACAAACACATGTTAATGTTTCATGTCATAAAGTGTCAAAATATGAACATTGCATTGCATTCCAACACGATCATGATGGTGCACAAATAACCTAGTCAAATAACTACATGCAGTTTGAGCCCTCTTTGGAATAGTGAAACATAGGCAATGCTTATTTAGTTATTAAGGATTAATTTGGGTCATCTAACCCATATTTATAATCTATATTTCAAGTTCCATCTTGTGTCTAAAGTGTTATAAGTTTTTTAAAGGAAGGAGAAAAAAATAAGGATCAACACAGGATAAAATAGGAGTGCACATATTAAAGTCATCTATAGATGCAGGCACTTGCACAGTCAACTAGAAAAATATCTATAGATATTGGATAACATTGGTCATCACATGTGTTTTAAATTCATCAATAGTTTTTGTGAATGTTTTTCTCCTGTTTTGTGGTTTAAGTAATTATAGAGCAGATAGACAACATTTTTAAAATATTGTGATGCATGTGGCAAGCAATAAAAAATATAAATAAACTAAGTGCATTTTTCCTCCATAGCTTTATTAATTCTAAAATTATTAAGTTAAATATCAATCTCTCTCTTTAAAATTCACTTTTGTATGATTAAATCCATGTTTTATAAGATTTGAATATTCATAGTTTTATCTTATTATAACACATTAATCCAAAAAAAGTAAAACCTTTTAGTTAACTTGATTACTCACTTAAGAACATCAAACCCTAATTATTTTATATATTAAGGTTTCATATTTCCTTCTTAGGGATTCATATTTATCTTTTATCAGGGTTTGAATTTTGGATCTCATTTCTATTTTTTCCTTATTTTTCACATAATCATAATAAAATATATAATCAATGTGGATGCTCACAAGGGAAATCATTATGATAAATTTCATGATCATTTTAATGATTTAGATCAACATGAACTTACTAAATATATTAAAATTAATCCACACATGATTGATGAATTTTTACATGTAAGTAGAAATGAAAATAAAAATCTTGCTATGGAACCTATAATTAAGGAACAAAATACTAAATTTTTTAATTACACTAATCCACCTTTTATAGGTATAGATTCTACAAAGTTGTTCAAACCTTTATTCATATCACTAATATTCATGTTTCTAAACCTATGGATATATAATTTATTTCCACCCATGGTGTGGTGACAACATATATTTATCCTCAGATTTCTATAGCTCATCCTACACAATAAAAATTTGTGCCTCCTAGACTTGTTACTCATATGACATTACTAATATATATCCTATGACTACTACTCATGAGCTTATACAAAATATTCATGTTATTTAAGCCAAGATTTACCAATTATAATAAGGTTTTTAAATGGTAGGTCATTCAGAAAATATCAAACATTATCACACAACCTTTTGGCCCCAAATATTTCCATGCATCCTTTACCTACCAGATTTGTTGAACATGTTTAACCTTTTTTGGATATATGTGGTGTAAAGGGTTAAGGGATTAGAATAACCTATACATAAGGATGGATACAACTATTCTATATTGTGTGAATTAATTTCAAACTTAGATAAATGAATATTCTAAATTAAAATAATGAAATGTGCTAAATATAGAAAGTACCAAATTTGAAAGATGTTCTATTGATAGCAATACCAAGAAGAAATGATACTAAGTTGGATTTACAATACACATGTATATTTGAGTTTTACATAGGAAAAAAAGTTTTTATAATAAAGATTATGAGACAATTGTCATATTTTATAAATTATGTTTATGGAGATATAGACACTTTTATTGACCTTCAAACATTACTGTCAACACTACCATCCATTCTACGATGCTACTATCTACTAAAAAAATGAACTAGATTTTAATGAAACCAATTTTGTTGTTTTGGTTTTTTTTTACCTTTTTACTAATGTATTTATATCTTGAACACATATTGTATATGTATTCTTATGGATTAAACCCTAGTTATTCACCCTTTTCACCCTTAGGGTGTGTTTGCCAAAAATGTGTTAGTGTGTTCACATTGTTGAGCTAACCTCAAATATCCCTCTATTAATGAGTGCTACATACATAGCCAATTATCTAAAGAGGGCCTCAAAATTATGTAGTTTTCCCCTATGTGTGAGTGTGTGTGTGAATAATGGTGTAATATGTTATATGTAGATTCATGTAATGATCTAGTTTGTAACTTCACAAATACCACTCATGGATTATTATTAGATGTTTTAGACCTTTTGTATGATTGTTCTTATGATTGATAAAGAAATAGGAGAGAATAACTTAGTTTTATGACCGTTTGGTATTTTCTAGCTAATCAATGAGAAGGATACCTTTTGTAAATATATCATGGTAGGGTTTAATAAGATAAATAGGCCAAAATATAGGTTTCAAATATTTTAAAATTTGGATTAATTTTGAGTAATGGACACTAAATAAGTATCTAGGCACTAATGTTAATGTAAGTATCCCTTTATGGCCAATGTCCCTCTATGGTCGGTAGTGTAAAAAAAGATATAAAATAGGTACATAACTATAAGTGATATTGAAGTATTTATATCAATTTTTAAGATTAATATAGTGAATAGGTGTTCTAGGTTATTAAAATTATAAGTTTCAGACTATAAGATAATCATTTAGGCACACTGAGATGGAGAATGTGATCCTTTCAATAGTGGGAGGTCCAAAACTAAAAGGTAGAGCCTTGATTAGTATTTATCAAATGTACAAGATCGAGATTATATAAATATTTATTTTTAGTATCTATAACACCTAATATTACACCATACAATGGTGAAAGTGATCTAGAATAACATGTTAAATCATTACATGTAACATGCTTAGATTATTCCTCAGATTATAAGTTACTAACTAAAACTTTTCCCAAGAGCCTTAAGGACTATGACTTATTATGGTTTTGTGACATTTCATTCCAATTGATACATGTTTTAATCCTTTGGTTGATCAATTTTTATCTTAATTTTGTATCAATATTAATTCATATACTCAAATTTTATCACTTAATCAAATACCTAATGAGCCAATTAGTGTTCATGGGCTTCATTATAAAACTATGCTCTCCAAAATTACAAATATTATGGATGATAATGAATTGTAAGACATATTAAAGAAAAAATTACTTGTGAATATTCATGAATGAATTATGATCAAATGCTTCCAATATTTTGATGATATGTGACATGATTAAAGAGCTTGAAGTTAGGATACTTTCTATAAACAAGTTAAAGTATGAAACTAATCCTCAAATATATTTTAGTGCTAAGTTTTAAATAAAAACAATTTTCAAATCATTCAATATTTCTTGAAGGAGACTATGTTTTAAAATAAGCTTTTTTGACTACATAGGATATGCACATAGATCATTCACAATTTATTGAAGATCAATGGTATCCATTGTATCTATGTGTAGGTAAGTAAATGACACAAATTTTTTGGAGAATTATACCACTTATATTTATGATAATATTGTATAACCTTGATGATATGACCTTAACCTATAATGCATCTATGGATATGTGTGGCCAGCTTGTGTCTCACACATCTTCATATTAGATTATTTTGTTTATCAATTTTATTAGTATGGTTAGTCTATGGAATAACCATGGCTAAGTAGAGTATATATAAGAGGTAGTTGTTAGTATTTGATCATCATATTTTGAATTCTATTCTTATTGATTTTTTATGGAGTTAAAACCCTAAAAGTGGCTTAGATATAATATTCAAGTATTCTACTCTTTCACCAATTATTGTTGTGGATCTACTCATTCTACTCTTGATTCTACTATTAAAAATCATCTAAGTAATTTCCTTACAAGTAGTATTAGAGCATTGATTTAGGAAATTTTTTATGACACATTTTTTTCTAGATCTAGCATCCTAAGCACTAGAAGGCTAAAAAACATAACTTGTGATCTAGGAGGATTTTTTTTTACATCACCATAGTTTTCTTCATGAGGTTTTCTTAAAAAATATAATAAACATTTTTTTTGGGTAAAAGAATCTCTGGAATTTTTTTTACCTTTTGCAAATTAGAAGTTGTTGGAGTCATGTTTGTGATATGATCACAATGGTAAATTCTACTAGTACACTTTTTTGGGTCATAATTTTTCACCCCTATGCATAATAGTAGTCATTGGATTCATCTCAGTGAGATGATCAAAATGGTTTATTCCACTAGTACATTTTTTAGGGTTGAAACCCTCATAGGGTTTACGAATGTCTATCCCAAACACTCACTTATATGGGAAAGGGTAGGAAACTCCAAAAAATCCTCGAAAGGATGACATAAAATTTGAAAATTCTGATCCATCTATTTCAAAGGTAGTTCAATAACTTAAGTTAGAGTTGTAGGGCATGGTGAAAAAATATGATTTTGATATGGTTCAAAGGGATGTTATAGGTTTGAGATGGGACTTAGATAATATGAAGGATAAATTACAACATATATCTAGGAAATTGTCTAACTTATTAGCTCAACCACTATAAAATAATCCTCCACCACTTTAGTTGGGTTCTCCTACTCTAAATAATACCAACACCAATTTTGGCCCTAAGTCGATGTTTCCAAATGTGGACCTACATAAGTTTGATTTTAATGATCCACTCACTTGGCTTAATAAAATTGAAAATTTATTTAATTTGCATCAAAATTCATGTTTGTAAAATGTGGTTATGGCCTCTCTATATATGGAACCCAAGCCATTCATTTGGTATCATTGGTTGTGTGTTAAAAAAAGAAGGGTGTCCCAATTTCATGGTTAGTATTTTTTGAGGAGTTATAGCTCTACTATCATAACAATGTATCTAAAAACTACTTCAGTCAGTTATCCAAGTTGCACCAAATTGAAACTATCAAGGACTACATTCATCAATTTCAAAGTCTCTCCTTATGTGTGGGACACATCACTAAGGAAATTTTGACTGACCTATTTTTGGGTGGCCTCAAAGATAGCATATAATTATATTTTTTCATGTTTCATCCTAGTAGTGTATTTAATGTCATACCAAAGGCATGCATGGTTAAGGAAAAAGAGTTGATCAAATAAAGAATTTTCACTAATGTTTATGAGTGCACCTTTCTAGCACATCATTTCATCAGCCTACCATATTGATACCTCAATAAGTGGAAGAAAAATGTGCAAAAGGTTTATGTTTTGGATGTGATATAAAATGGAGCAAAGGTCATCCATGTGACAAAAATAAGTTGTTTTACATTGATGGTGCCAGTGCAGAGTAAGAAGATGAGGAAGCTTTAGGGGAAGAGTTAGAAGAACCTGGGGATGAATCTCAAGATTCTCAACCTACTATTTCCTATGATGCACTTTCAAACATCATTACTCCTCAAACTCTTAAGGTGTTGGGGTTTCTAAAAAAATAAGGGGTGACTATGCTAATTGACTTTGGGAGTACACATAAATTCATCAATAAGAAGTTGGTTGATCATTTGACTTTTTTTCATTTGCCCAGCTCTAGACTTTTAGGTCATGATTATAGATGGTGGTATGATAAATTATTTTATAAAATTCTAGAGTATTAAGCTTGTTATGGGAGACTATTTGTTAGATTACCCTATGTTTGTTATTCCCATGAGAGGATCTGACATTATTTTGGGAGTGCAATGGATCACCACTTTGGGCACTATTGAGATGAATTTATATGAATTATTCATGATATTCCATTCAAAAAGAATGACTTTTTAACTGCATGGATTATGAGCTAAATCTCCACAACTGGTTAGTTCCCACTAGATGATGAATATTCTCAAAAAAGGTGTAGAAGGTTTTATGGAACACTTATTTTCCATGGAGGTTCAACCAACCCAGGAGTCTACATATCTTAATTTGAAAAAGGTGTTAAATGACAATTCTATTGTTTTTGATGACATGCCAAAAGGACTTCCTCCAAGTCATGCACATGATCATGACATCAAACTCATTCTAGGAAATACACTACCCAATATCAGACCCTATGGGTATCCCTATGCCCAAAAGAGTGAAGTTGAAAATATGGTCCAAGATATGTTAGAGTCAAGAATCATTTAACATAGTCAAAGTGAATATTCCTCCTCACTAGTCATGGTATAGAAGAAAGATGATAGTTGAAAGATTTACCTATAATATAAAGAACTCAACAAATACACCATCAAATATATGTTTCTTATTCTATCAATTGATGATTTTCTAGATTAATTAAATAGTTTTATTTATTTTACCAAGTTAGAACTTTGCTATGGATATCATCAAATTTTCATCCACAATGAGGATATACCTAAAATAGCTTTCAAAGCTCATGAAGGCCATTATGAATTTATGGTCATGCCTTTTGGCCTCATAAATGCACCATATACATTCTAGATTTTGATGAATACTATTTTTAGGCCATTTTTGAGAAATTTTGTATTAGTGTTTTTTGATGATATACTCATCTACAATAAAAATTGGGAAGACCATTTGAAACATGTGAAATAGGTACTTTTAGGTCTAGAACAACATCAACTTTATTCTAAACCTTATAAAAGTGATTTTGGTGTCCAAGAGGTGGATTAATTAGGTCATATTTTTTCACATGAAGGAATGATAGTTGATCCTAATAAAATCCAAGCAATGATGAAGTGGTTGATTTTAAAGACCCTTAAGAACCTCCATGGATTTCTGGGGCTAACTAGTTGCTATCATAGGTTTGTCAAAAATTATGGTAGCATTACATCCCCAATCACCTCTTTTATAAATAAAGACTCCTTCCAATGGATTTATTGAACTACCAATTCATTTGAATAGTTGAAAATGATTATGTTCACAACTCCAATTTTGGCTACTTCTAATTTTTCAAAAACTTTTGTTGTGGGGTGTGATGCATCAAGATATGGCATGGGGGATGTACTCATGTAAGAAGGCATACCATTGGCATTTTGAAGTTTCCAACTTAAGGTAAAAAATAATCTCAAACTAATATATGAGAAAGATATGATGGTTGTTATGCATGTAGTGAAGTAATGGGGATCATATCTAATGGGTCATCACTTTCAGGTAAAGATTGATCATAAAAACCTCAAATATTTTTAGTAACAATGATTATCATCTAAAGAAAAACAAAAATGGGTGACTAAAATGATAGGCTATGATTTTGAAATAGTGTATAATAAAGGAATATATAATGTGGTGGTAGATGCCCTCTCTTGGTGGGATGAATCAGTTGAGGAATTATTATGTGCCATGACCATGTGGTAGGAATAATGGATAGAGGAAGCAAGATAAGAATGGGAGAATGGCAATGTTACTAAGGATTTGATTCATAATATTCAGTAGGGTTATAATGAATCTAAAAAAATTCAATGGAAGGGGAACACATTATGGTATTAAAATAGATTATACCTTTGTAAGCATTCTCTCCTCAATTCAATAATTTCATGTCTCTCCACTTGGAGAACACTTGGGATTTTTGAAGACATCATAGAATCAAGCAAGATTTATTTTGGGAAGGACTCAAATGGGATGTTTATAAATATGTGGCTGAATGCAAGGTATGCCAACAAAATAAAGGTGAAACCATTAAGACCCTAGGTCTTTTGTATCCTTTATCCATCACTAGCTAGTGTTGGGAATATGTTTCCATGGAATTCATTATGGGGTTACCAAGGTTTGAGGGTAAAAATGTTATCATGGTAGTTATGGATCGACTCACCAAGTAAGCTCATTTTTTATCCTTATCATAACCATTTGTTTCCAATATAGTATTTTCTTCTTTCCTCAATATATTTTAAAAATTGAATGATATTCCAAAGATCATTGTAAGTGACTGAGATCCCATATTTAATAGTAGTTTTTGAACTGAATTATTTACATGTTTAGGTACCTAGACTATAGTGAGTGAAATTTTGACATAAGTGATTAGGTCTTTATGCATTTAAAACCATATAAGAATATTTCCTTAAATTAATATAAAAAGGATAACAAGCTATCACCTAAGTATTATGGCTCTTACCATATCTTGTAAAAAATTGGTAGTGTCACCTACAAGTTAGAATTACCTCTAGCCACTTGCATACATATAATATTCCATGTATATTTCCTACAAAAAGTAATTAGACATAGATTTTTCACTCAAATTAAGTTACCTAAATTATTTAAATAAGGTAGAGTCATTCTAGAACCTAAGGAGATATTTCACATGTGCACTAAGCAATTATAGACTAGATCCATTAAGCAATATTTAATCAAATGGAAGAACCTACATTCTAAAGATGAAACAAGAGAGGATGAAGCATTCTTACAGAAACATCTTGGTTTGATTCAACATTGAGGAAAACATTATTTTTAATGGGATGGGTATGTTATGACATTAACCTATAGTGTGTCTAGGGATATGTGTGGCTAACTTATGGCGTACACATCTTCATATTAACTTGTTGCATTTTTTGATGTTCTTAATATGGTTGGTTTATGTAATAACCATGGACCAATAGAGTATATATAGGAGGTAGTTATTAGTATTTTATTATCATATTGTGAATTCTATTCTTATTTTCATTATTATGGAGGTTACTCGCTCGAAGTGGCTTAGATATAATATTGAAGTATTCTGCTCTTTCACCAATTATTATTATGGATATGCTCATTTTGATCTTAATTCTATGATATATAATTCTACTATTTTGAATCATCTAAGTAATTTGCTTATACTTGACCACTTAAAAATGTTGATATGTGTCCTTAAGGGTGCATATGTCTATCAAATTGATGATCTAGTCCTTTTCTATGGGGTACAAGTGTTCTAGATCTAAATTATAAGGATGTTGTGTCACTAATAGCTCAAAAAGTGGTATTGTGTAAGTCTTGAGAAGCTCCATGTTGAAGACTAGGTGTATGCCTAAGTACTGTGGTAGATCAAGAATAAAGGTGTTCTCACCATCTATATGTAGAATTGTGTAAGGGACATATCATAGAGGATTAATATTATAGTGTGGACCTTTGAAGTACTTCTTTTGAAGGTGTAACTAGACTTTATGGCCAACTCAAAATGCATGATGTATGAGATGTGCATCATGGTTCTCTTTGTATTTCACTTATGTGTGAGATAATCTAATAAATTTATTGATTAATATAATAGATGTGTCATAGCAACTTATTGGTTTTGTCTACTTGTTATTCCTATGTACATGACTCAATGCCTAATGGTGTGCAATAAGAAATTTATAGAGGTACCATAGGTTGAAATCTAAGTCATGTCTATAATAGACTATGGCCTATAGATTTTTGAAGAGACTTATTATAGGAATTTTGGATGTATAAGATATTGTCATCCAAAGTGAGAGCATGTGTGTAGTTTTATATTCATAGAAGATGAACAACTATGTGATTGATAACTTATGTTTATCCATATATCTATGGATGAAAATCCATCAACCAATCTAGATGCATACTGATCAATCCCACAATTATTTCTAAAAATAAATTATAATGCATGGATCTTAGTTAAAGATGATGGATGTTGGAATCCCAAAATGAACCCAAACATGGTTGAAACAATTATTCATAGTGATAGCTACGTCAATGTCCTTATTACAAGTGACCATGATATCCATTTTCTAAAACTTATCCACTAAAATAAAAACATCATCATGTTATCATCTTATCATAGGAAGACTAATCATTAAATCCATGTTGATATATTTTCATATTCTAGATAGAAATGGTAGAGGTGTGAAAAGTACTAGCTTTCATTCTATGGGCTTAATGATGCAATAAAGAATGCAAGGATTGATGTGTCACTCCATCTCTATCCACATGTGCGTTCAGTAGTAGATAAATTATAATCTTGCTAGAGTGTTTGTCACACTAAAGTGTCCTAACGTCTTAACATAGTGCACCTACTAAATGATTCATTGGTGAGGTGTGCTAGTATGAACATAGATATGTCCAAGCTTGTAGATAAGATGGTCAGATAATTAGAACTTATGAACTTGTTTACCTTGCATGAGGTTGGTGTGAATCACTATGAAGTCTTGGTCAGCTAAGTAGAGGGGTGCTTAGTCTATGAAGTTATGGTTACATGTGTCCAAGACTATGATGAGTGCATGAACCAATGATCAATTAAGGCAATCTACTACCTTGTTATCCTTCCCTCTCTTGTTATTAAACATGAGATGTAAATTCTATAGGTAATTCATCCATTTCATATGGAATAAATTTTATAGATTGTTCTACATCTATAGGAATGATAGGGGCTTATGGTCTAGATGAATAAGTATCTTCCTTATGATTATGTAGTGATAACATTGCTTGATTTCTTGAATAATAACATACAATTATTTCTCATAGGTGGATTACCTTTGAACCATGTAATTTAAATATGTACTCATATGTGAAAAATAATGAGATTGAGAATATTATACATGAAATGTTGGAAGTGGGTATTGTTCATCATAATTAGAGTGAATATTCCTATCCAATGTTATGCATAATAAGAATGACATTTGGCTTGTGTGACAAATTATATACAAATCAATAAATTATCCATCAAATATAAATTTCATATTCCTATAATTTTTTATTTTTTAGATGAGTTATATGGTGTAATTTATTTTATAAAACTAGATCTTTGATAAGGGTATCATCAAATTGAAATTAAAGGGAAAATATTCCTAAGAAAACATTTGAACACATGAGGGCCATTTTGAGTTTTTGGTAATATTTTTGGCATTACAATTTCCTTATGATGTTTTATACAGTTTGATGAATTCCATATTTAATCCATTTTTACAAAATTTTGGTTTGGTGATCTACGATGATATATTAATCCACAAAACAACATGGGATGATAATTTTCACCATGTGAATCAAGTTTTAAAAATTATCAAGTAAAATTAGATTAATACAAAGGACTATAAGGTTTTTTTTGGGTCAAAGAGGAGGAATACTTGGGTCACATTGTCTCTCATGAATAATTCAAAGTAGATCCTCACAATATCAAAGCCATGGTGGAGTGGAAATTACCTCGAACCCTTAATACCCTATGAGGATTATTAAGACTTACAAGTAACTATCAAAAGCTCATAAAAAATTATTATAGCTTACTAGTACCATTAAAAACTCTCTTGAAAATTATTCCTTCCATTATTATGAGGAAGTGAGTAGGGAATTTGAAAATATTAATGAGGTCATGTGCACCACTCTGATTTTGGCTACTTGTGACTTTTCCAAAATTCCATTATATAATGTGACAAATTAGGAAATGGTATGAGTGTAGTAATTATGTATGTATATAGACCCATTACATTTGAAATTAACAAACTCAAAGGTAATAATTCATTTTTATCCATTTATGAAAATAAAATTTTGGATATTCTTTATGTAGTCAAGTAGTAGAGGCCTTATCTAATTGGAAGCAACTAAATAGAATTCAATTTAAGGAGAAGACACATCAACTCAATATAAAATTATTCTTAGAACATAAGTGTTCTAACCTATTTTGAATCTTAATAAAATAGAAGCATTGATTCAAACTATATAATGTATTAAAATTAAGCACTAATTTGAACTTAAAAGATAGAAACTAATTTTATATTTTAATTTAATAAATATATAAATTAATAATAATGATAGGATACTTAGTGGTTTTATATACTATGCAAGAATAATACTAAAGGTAGTTGACATAAAAGGCAAGAAAGTGGACTATGTTATAGAAAATCTAGGCACACAAAGTTGCCTAAGTTAGTTCTAGACTTTTTACACTCAAGCACAAACATGGGATTATCTTTCTATTCTCAACATTTCATATTAAATTGTACTAAAACTAATCCACATAAGTCACATGCCTTATGTGATCACCAAAAGTGAAAATGAGAAGGAAATTGGTCTTGTGTTGGGATAGTTGTGCCATGGCACATGACATTAATTATGGAACTTGGTAATTTTAGAGGAGGCCTTAGATAGATTCATAGGTGCAATCCTTTTAGGTAATAAGCCTAGTGGTCTATAAGAGAAGGAATTTATGTGGATTATTCCTAAAAATAAGGGCACAAGCCTTTGATAATATTATCAAGGGTAGGAGAACTCAACACATGACCCTCTCTACACTTAGTATTTTCCTATAAGTATGGCTAAAATCATCAATATCTATAGGGATGACATTAATGGTACAACTAGAAGCATGTATAAACATGTCTTAACATAAACACATGGAAATTACAATATTATAATTAATATCACATTCAAATATCCATGCAAAGGATGCATAAACTGCAAACATCATGTTTACATTAAACATTCATCACCATTAATCCAAGCTTTAAAGAATATATAGTTCATAATAGGAAACATGTTTAAATTTATACTACTTAATGGCCCAGATGTTCATAGACAAGCTTGGGCATATATAAATAGAGCCTTAATGAAATCTAAGATTCTTCTAATTATATTTTTGGCCATTTCAATGTATATAGAGTATTCTCAAATTGATAGAGCTTCACTACATGATTTATACATCATCATATCACCTGGTTCAAGATTCTTTTATAGCCTTTTAAGAACATCTCTACCAAGGTAGAGTGCACATGTTGGGTGTTGAGATAGAGCCTTTATTGATCATTCTGTTGGCTCCATATCCTTACAAGGTTTTTAATGTAACTACCATGTATCACCCAGCATGGAAGATGCCCCAAAAATCTTAGAATTGGGTAGCCACCTACCAGATGGTGCAAGGTGTGTGTTAATTCCTCTAGCTAGTGCCAAGATGCAAAAATGTCATCATCATCAAAAATGATGCCTTATTATAATGTGTCTATCATGATATAATGAATCCTTACATACTGAATAAGGGGCCCAACATTATCCCATACAAAATTTATAATCCATCCTTGGACTAGGCTATCAAAGTATTTAGCACATAAAACTCAATCATGTTCTCCTTAAGCTCATTGCTAAAGTCATTAAAGCCCTTTAAGGTGAGCTTGATTTCTTCAATATCACTATCTATTTAGGTGGAGGCCACATTAAGCAAAAGTATGTAAATCTTTTTTAGATCCTTTTTGAAGGCCTCTACATTTTCCTTTGCCTTAGTCATATTCCCATCTAGGATTGCTCATTGCTCACATGCCTTAGTCTACAGAGCATGGAAGAGTGCTTCCAAGTTTTTCTCTTGGTTATTTATCTAGGTGCTTAGTGCATTGACATTCCCCATGATCTGTGCATGCTCTAACTTGCTTTTAAAGTACACCTACACCATCAAATTTTCATTTTCCTCTTTTTCTAGCTTAATTTATACATCTATGACTTATGCTTAGTTTAAAAATCTCAAGAATATGGCATCAGTTGCATCTACATCTGCATCTTCCTATAGTTTCATAAAGAGATCTTCCACCTCTTTAATTTTAGCAACAATCTCTTTTTGTAGCATGGTGTAGGGTTATTTTTCTTATTCTTCTTACATCAGCTTAGGTTTCATTCTTGGGATCATATTCTCCACTATCGCACAAATATTATCAACCTAATATAGGTTTGAAGTATTAATACTGACTAGGAGGGATGGTTTGACCATATTTATGCACTCACATAGTTGTTATATCTTAATTTTTTTGGCTTGTACTTCATCTTTGACTTTTTTATAGATTTTCTTCCATTTTATTTCCCTACCATCATTGATGACATTTATACATGCAACTTTAGTGGCCATTCCAATAAGCACATTCCCAAACTAGATTAGGTTGATGGTGAGAGGTTTATGAGGAGAGAGTCTTGTCCCTCCTCATGATCTTATGCACCCAATATAGCCTTTGAAGGTAGCTCAAATTAAGGCTCATCCATATAGTGATAAAATTCAAACATAAGTTGTTTGTGAATCCTAGTTGTGGCAACTTCGAGGGGCATGGTGTCAAACATGTAAAAAACTTAATCCTTTCACCCCTTCTACACCTTCTCTCTTATGATTAATTCCATGTCATCCTTCTCGATGATAACCAACTTTATTTTTTCTTATTCTTATTCACTATCACCACCAATTTCTTTAGTGCTTTCCTTAAAGGACTCATCTTCTTATTACTTAAGTGGTTCTTCATCAAACTTTTCCCTTTCATCCACTTCTTCCTGGGGTTTCTCAATGTTTACCTCTAGGTTTATTCCCTTTTCACCAACTTCACATTTTTACTACTAGGGTCCTCAAGTGTCTCCATTTATTATTTTGAGGTGACAATATTGCCTTCCCTGTTTTAGGTGCCCCTTCACTACTTGGGTGAACCTACTATGCAAATTAATCTATGTTTTTGGTGGGGATGTTAGGCACCTTATTTACTTTTTTAATGTTTGGTCCCATGCTTGTGGGAACCTTATTGGTTATCTTCTCTTCTTTGGTTTCTTCATTTTCTTTTGCACATCTATGCTTCTTTTCAAGAGCCATTCCCATCTTAATTTCTTCTTTGTTATGGCCCATTTTCTTCCACACCATTCTCTTCTAGGCTTCTACTTTTTTATGGGCCAGTCTACACTTTTCTTTATGTGCCAACTCCTTCTCAATATCTACCTCACTCAACCCAATTTTATTATATGCCTTTATTTTCTCTTCTTCTATTTGTGGAGGTAGTGTGGAGGGTTCCTCTCTAGATGAGGATCTTTCCAACTCCTCTACTTCTCTAAACATGGAATTTGTGCTAATTGAGATGGCCTCCTACACATCCTTGGTTCTTAATTCCTCGTATTATTCTTCTTTCAAGATATATGATATTTCATTTTATTCTTCTTTAGTCTCTTCCTTCATCCCATGCACAAGGGTATCTTCCTTTTCCATTTATTCTACAATTATAGTTGGTAGTGCAATTGGTCCCTTAGACTTCTTCTTTTTCTACTTCTTATTGGAAGAAGAATTCTATAGCACAAACGTTACATGTTTCTTGGGAGATAAAGGTGTAGCTTGTTCATCATAGGCAATCCTCAACCTGATGTACTCCTTAATCTCCTCAAGTGTCTCTCCCCACTTATTCTAGGGGATCTTATCCTGCATCTTCGATACTAGCTTCCCTTCATCATCGATCAAGAGGGGAGATCATCATATCTTTTTGAATAAATACCTTTATTACACAACTTCATCTCATAATACAAATTGAATATGTACTCAGTTATTATTTCCATCTTGAGGGGATGAAGATATGTTTGGTCAGAGTCATCTTACTCATCCTTAGTGGCCTTTGCTCTTGGATGTACATAATAGTGCCTTAAACTAATCCTTTCATGATCCATGGTCTTCACTAGGATATATAGATACTATGCATTATAAATCCTTCTAAGCACCATTATGAAAAAATTAGCAAAAAATGCATAAGGTAGTTTGAGCCAGTCATACAAGTTCCCATTTATGAGTACTAACTTCACTACATAGAAGTATTACATGATGATAAAGGTCATCATTCCTACCATGTGATGGGATAAATATTGAGGGATGTGCCATTTAATCCCAAATCCATTGATGTACTGGTCACACCACCCTTGTACTCTCATTTTGTACTTTTGGGATAAGTTGGGTGGGAAAATAAAGTCTTGGTACTTCAGTTACAGAGAATCATTATGAAATGAGAACACCCAAAGGATGTCATCATCATCATTGGGCACACTAATATATTCCATTGTAATCAATATCATCATATACCCCCACTAAAATTTCTCACACACCTTATGGCATTTTAGTGCCTTCTCAATAATCTCCTCCATAATAAACTTGGAGATGTTAAACTTTTACACTTGCATCATGTGGTGAGAAATGCATAAGTAAGTCTTACTAATCTTGGACTAATGGTCTCCAAGATAAAGCTTATAGATAATGAGTCATGCTACTACCTCATACCAGGGTCTTGAATGTCCTTAATCAGGAACATCAACCCTACCTTGTAGTAGCCAAGGAGTTTCACAACCCTCTCTACCTCTACATCATCCTCCATCATTTGTTGGATTTTGGTCATTATGCTCGGTAGCCCTATGATTCTAATCATGAGGCCTAACAATATTCATATTCACATCCCTATGAAATAGAAGGGGTTACCATAGATGCACAAGAGGAGAAATTACACTAATTATTCTATCTTACCAAAGCTTGAAAACTCATAAAATTAGGTTGTGCCTATAATCACATACTTATCTCAAATAGATATGTCAAATAGTGTCATTTCCACCTTGGTTTTCTTCCCTATATCAACCATCTAATCTTGGTTGACCTCTTGTGCATTACTCAATGTTTGATGGTTGTACTCCTTCAATATACACATGTGTGTGAAGGACACCCATTTCTCCCCCATTATGACCTTAGCAGGAACTAAATTTCTCTATATGCAAGCTTTGCACTTGCTTTCAAGTCTACCACCATGAAGCTCACACCTTCTACTAGTTATACTTATTTCTTCATAATGACTAATTATTTTACTATCCATGCCTTATTGAAATCCTTATATGCCTATGGTGGACCTAAACTTAATCATTTCTTCCCCATTAATAACTAGATATTATTCAATCATAGTTGGTTGATCTTCTTGAAGCCTTTAATCTTGTTTGGTGCTTCTTCACATTCATAAGGTCTACAACTATGATTTTAGATCTCAATATTTATTCATAATTAATGGCATCCTCTATGTCTTACAAAATTATTACTTCTTGGTTTCTCTCTCAATCTCTCTACTTGACTCATATTCAATTTCAAATTGAACACAATCATTTTGTGGTTCAAAAGTTCTCTCTTGGGAATATGGATGCTCTGGTTTTCACTTGTGGTAAATTTTTATCATTTTTATAGGATTCAAATTTGTTTCTATGTTAAATTTGCATAAGGTTTGTAACCTTTCATTTGTTTTTCACCCATTTATACCTTAGTTTTATCTAACCCACTAATGGGTGGTGAGTAATGGCATGACAATTTGTGGATTTCTTGAAATCTATTAAACATATAAAATCTATGAAAATACACCACCACATTCTCATTTAATGTGGATATTTATGTATCCACTATCATAGTAATTAAATTATCTTAACTAATTATTTGATGAAGTGACAGGTGATTCAAAATATCACTTCCCACTGACCTTTGGGTGGGTGCCATCTATCTAGACAATCTTCCTCTTTTGCTTTGTTCACCTTGGCATGACCTTCGACCTTCTTATGGAAACCTATGTGAAATTATTCACATGCACATGATTTATCCTCTTTAGTTCCATCTCTCCTTCATGCTGTGTTTCCTTTCAAGAATGCTTCCATTTCTTAGTCAATTTATTACACTTTCATCTATTTTTGCTTTAGCTTTCCCTACCCCATATAAATTCCTGCACTGGTCCTCCAACTCTTCATTATTTTGGTCTCTTGTGTACTAGAATTTTGTGTGATTCCCCTTGTCAACTTGTATTCATCTCTTTCCAAACCTAGTAAAATTCACATACCCAAAGACTTCAGTGTTTGGCCTCAGGTGCTTAGAGAAAAAATTTTATTGACTCACATGACTTGATTTATATGTGTAAGAGCTAGAAGAGTTGTCCTACATGCCTAAAAGGGCCAAAATTATTCACCCAAAATAAATAACACAAAACATAAGGAAATCTTTGTCCTAAACCAAATTTTATTTTGGTCAACAAAACAACCAAATTATGATTGGGAAGTTGGTATTTGATGGGACAAATGACATCTTAATTAATATAGTGCTTCAATATATTATTTTTTAAATGACTAGGGAACATTTCACCTATCAATATGCATAACTTAAATTCACTAGTATCCAATATGGTATAGATGATATAATGTCCCATCCACCTAATATATAGCTTGATTAGGTGATTTAGATACTTGGAGTCATATAAAAAGACCAATGTGCCTTTGATAAGGACCTTACACTTGATGTGCTTGTCATGCCATAAATTATAATGTGATTTTTATATTTGGTGGCTCCATCTTGCTTGGGTTCATGTCTTGTCTAATAACTTCAAGTCTTTCAGGGGTGTGGTCAAGTATTATTGGTCATCCAGTTGACCAATACACATGATGCATAATGAGGGCACTAGAAACTTCATGGGTAGAATAATCTCTATGCCAAATACCAATTAAAATGTTGTAGCCTTATTTAGGCATTTATATGTAGTGTGATAGGCCCATAATACTACTGACACATAGTCATCCCAATCCTTATGAGAAATGTCACATATCTTTATGAGGTGCATTCCTAATATCTTATTAAATACCCGAATGATACCATTTACTTGGGGATGATAAGGTGTTGTCTTATGGTGTGCTACCATGTATTTGATAAATAGGATTTTAATGTTTGCATTGATGAAGTGTACACCTGAATCACTAGTCAAACTAAGTGGGCACCCATAGTGACTAATGATGTTTTCCCAAATAAACCTTATTATGGTGGTGGTTGTGCAATCTTTGGTTGATGCTACCTCAACCCATTTAGTGAAGATATATATGGCTACTAGAATGTATCGTGTACCTATGCACCTTTTAGTAGGAGTAATAGGCCCAAAAAAGTTAATTGCCCATTTTTTTAATGACACTTGGGAAAGGATGGTAATGAGAGGTATCTCATCTTGATGATTAGGATTTCTCATCCATTGGTAGATGTCACATGTTTTCACACACTCTTTTGAATCTTGGAATAAACTTGGCCACTAAAAGCCTAATTGTAGCACCTTACATACCATATCATCTCTAAGGTAATGGACTCCATAAATCCCCTCATGTACCTCTTACAATATTGAGCCCTACTCATGCTCTATGATACATCATGCTCTATGATACATCAATGTAAGACCTCCTCATGGATCAACTTTTATAGTTCCTTGACAATAAGTTAAAAAATGGTAGCATGAACTATGACCTATTTCTTCTCCTTAGTTTTCAAAGTCTAGGTCATAGATCCAAATGTCAAAAATGTGGTAATCTATACCAAGTCTTCTCAAATTATATAGATCCTATGAAGCTACATATCAAGCATATCATCTTCAATAGGCACTATCACATCACCAAAATTTATTCAAGATAGATAAGCTAGGCATAAGTTTTATTTTTTAGGTTTTATGACCATAGAGACATAGAATTATTGAAACAAAACTATCCATAAACATATGGACCCATGGATAATGGGCTTGTTCACTAGGTACTTAAGCACATGTACCCATGGAGAATTAGCTTGTTCACCAAGTACTTAATCACCTCATGATTAGTGAATAAGATGAAGGGGGCCACTAATAAGTACTATCAAAACTTTTATAGGGTGTAGACCATGGAAAGCACCTTGTACTCAATTGTGGTGTAGTTCTATTCTACCTTGGTCAATTTTTTGTTTGTGAAAGAAATGGGATGGTCTATTTTACCCTCACTTGGTTGCACCAAAATTATGCCAATCATAGTAACATATTCATTGACATGGACATGGAATGGAGTTTTCCAATTAGGAAATTATAATATCAGTGTGCTAGCCAATTTAAGCTTCAAGGTTTCAAATGCATCTTCCTATGTTGTACCCCAATAGAATGGAGTAGACCATGGAAAGCACCTTGTACTCAATTGTGGTGTAGTTCTATTCTACCTTGGTCAATTTTTTGTTTGTGAAAGAAATGGGATGGTCTATTTTACCCTCACTTGGTTGCACCAAAATTATGCCAATCATAGTAACATATTCATTGACATGGACATGGAATGGAGTTTTCCAATTAGGAAATTATAATATCAGTGTGCTATCCAATTTAAGCTTCAAGGTTTCAAATGCATCTTCCTTTTGCAAAATATCTTTTCATGATGTTGAAATCTTATAATAGTTCCTTATGAACCTACTATAGTAACCATAATGGTCAAGAAAGGCATAAATGCCATTCTACATTGATGGGGTATAAAGCTAAAGGACTATGGAAATCTTCACATGATCAATGAGTAGACCATATTTGCAGATAATATGCCCAAGAAAAGTGCTAAATAACATTGTGAAAACACATTTTTTAAGGTTCAATTAAATATACAACTACCATCACCTATCAAACATTAGGCATAAGTTATCATAGTGGTCCTTCACTAATCCATACATAGTCCAATCATATATGTACACTTGGAGGAACTTGTGAATGAAGTCCTTAAAAGTGGTGATCACCAATCAAGAGAATATAATTGGTACATTCTTAATTCCAAAGTGAATCATGTTGTATGAGAAATAACCCCATTCTATCACAAAGGTAGTTTTGGGCTTGTCCTCCTCGATCTAGACTTGATGGTATTTTAAGAACCCATTAGTGAAAGTGTGTATTTTATAACCTAAAATTCCATCCAAGACTTTACTAATAAATAGAGTTAGAAATGGGTTAGTTATACAAGTGACATTTAACAATCTATATTTGATGAAAATCTAGATGCACCCATCCTTCTTGATGCTAATGACCATGGGGATAACCCATTTAGATTCTTTCATAGGGTAGATGACACCTACAACTAGCATACCATCAATCTTTATTTTGACCTTGGTGAAAAAATTGGGATTCATCCTATATGGTCACTTCTTGATGGTCTTGCACTGTCGACTAGCTTGATGCTCATCTTCCGAAAGGATGGGTGTATGCCTTTCGTGTCTCTATAATTCCTAGGGAATAAGTCTTGAAATTCCTTTAGGAGGTCCAAAATGCACACCAGCTCTATGTCAGACCAATAGGCACCTAGAGTAATAAAATTTTTTTAATCCTTTTGAGATGATATCTACCTTTTTCATTTTAGTGGTGTGATGTAAGGTTCATTCTTCTCTTGATATGAATCCTTGACTTGTCTACTACCCTCAATTATTTCTATTTGAATATGGGTAAGGTCTTCTTCTTCTAGGATGTTATCCTCAACTTGGCACACTAACTTCCCCTTGCCTATCAAAAGTGTCCAATTTCACACCTTTCATGTTTCATCATCCTCATCACTAGAGTCAAAAATGTGCTTTGTATTTATCTAGAGCATATGTTTAAGTTGTGTTTTGGAGATTTTATAAGGTGCTTTTAGGCAAGTGTTCCATTACCTAAGAGGTATAAAGTTTGGAATGAATATCTTCAACTCACATTCATTAAAATATAGTGTAAGTAATTCAAGTACATTCAATGATAGAGAAGGAATAGAGTATGCATTAAAAGATCAGAGCATTTATTTTGACATCATGGACAATCCTATTACCAATAATTTCCCCTTTTGTTATTGATGGCAAAATAATTGATATGATCTTGTAACACATGTTCTTCTCCTTTTCTATTATTGATTATACTTGCATTGCTTGCATTAGCTTCTAATGAATGTGAGATAAATTTGTTTTTTTCAAAATTTCTCCCCCTTAGTCAATGGAACACTTTATTAAATAGACCTTGGACACTTGCCAAAACACAAATTGAACATATGTTCTGGATAAACATAAAGCATTAGGCAAAATTTTATAGAGAGAATTTACACTCTTATCCCCCTTAGACTTTAATAGCAAAGGGATTCCAACTTTCTCACTATTTTTCAAAGTTTGTCTCCCCCTTCATTAGATAAAGGAGTTTGTCCAGGAATTTGTAACCACTAACTCATAAAAAATTTACAAAAATATGCATACCTAATTTGCCTTTTCTATCTTCTAGGGATAAACAAAGTTTTTGTGATCCTCCCCTTAGGCTCATGACCTATTATTAAGATCTATTGGTGTGATTTAGGAGAAACTACTCAAAATTTTAGTCTCAAATACGCAAATTGTTACTTGGGAAGAGGTTTAGTGAATATATCTACAATTTGATCCTATGTTGGCACATATTCCATTATGACCTCTTGATCTACAACATTTTATCTTAAGAAGTGATGATTGATATTTGCTTAGTTTTAGAGTGTATCACTAGATTATTTGATATGTTAATAGCAATTGAATTGTCAAAAAGAATAGAGACAGGTGATTTGTATTCTACCTTGATGTCTTTGAGTGTTTGCTCCATCCACAAGACTTGAGTGCAACATGCCACTACTGCAACATACTCTACTTCTACTATAGAAAGAGTAACTGACTCTTGATTTTTTGATCAAACATGAAACAAGTTTGTTTCTAAGGAAAAATGCACTAGCACTAGTGCTTCTTATATCATGCACACTTCTTACCTAATCAACATCTATATATGTTATCAAAGTGAAATCTTCTCTTTTAGGATACCATAGGCCATAGTCAATAGTACTTTTGATATATCTAAGGATATTTTTCACTATACTGACATGTGATTATTTTGGAGCAGCTTGAAATCATGAAACTATGCATACCATTTGCATGATAACTAGTCTTCATGTAGTTATGTATAACAAGATACCTATCATTGATATGTACATAGTCTGATTTGAATCAAGGCACTCATCCTCTTTACTCAACTTACATCTGGTTATCATGGGAGTACCTACTAGTTTATTGTCTTCCATTTTAAACTTTTTGAGAATTTTCTTAGCATACTTAGTCTTGAATATAAATATCCATTCATCAGTTTGTGTTATTTGTATAGAAAGGAAGAAAGAAAGTTATCCAATCATAGGCATCTATAACTCATTTTGCATTTGAGTAGAAAATTATTTGCACATTATATTGTTTCTACCACCAAATATTATATCATCAACATGTAAAACAATAATTAACATATACTCACCTTCAGATTTACAGTAAAAATTGATGTATAGATATCCTTTATTGAATCCTTATTGTTGTAGGTACTAGTCTAATCTTGGATACCATGCTCTAAGTGCCTAATTTAGACCATACATATATTTTTTCAGTTTGCACACATAATCTTCTTCTTCTAAAAACGAAAAACCATTAGGTTATTCTATGTATACTTCCTCTTTTATGTTCCCATTCAAGAAATCAAATTTTATATCCATTTGATAGACTTTGAATTTATTATAAACAGAGAATGCTAAAATCATTCGTACAGCTACCAATCTAGTAACTAGAGAAAATGTTCCTAAAAATATATGCCTTCAACTTGTGCATATCCTTTGCACACCAATCTAGCTTTATTCCTTATAATAGTTCCATCCTCATTGATTTTGTTTCTAAAGACTTGCTTTTTACCAATTACATTCTTATTTGAAGGTCTTAGAAATAATTCCCAAGTTTTGTTCTTTTCAATTTGGCTTAGTTCTTCATCCATGGATTTTAACCAATTCTCATCATTTCTAACTTCAACATAGTTATTAGCTTCAATTTCACACATTAGAGCACAACTTACATGATTTTTTTCATTGTAACTCTTCTCCTTATCTGAACTCTTTCATTTTTATTGTCAATGATCTACTCTATAGGATGATCCTTTTGAACAAATATTGTAGGTGCCTTTTCATTTAGTTCCTTAGTTTATTCATTAACTACTTCCTCTTTAGACTCTAATTCTTCTTCATAGATGTCTTTTCCAAGTTTAACATGTTTCAAGTCTTCATCAACCTTGACATTGATACTCTCTAGAATATTTTGTAGCCTTTTTTTGTAGCATATGTAGGATTTTCTTTGGGAAGAATAACCAAGAAATATTTATTCATCACATATTGATTCAAACCTTCCTAACTTAGGTTATTTTCTCCTAATGTATCATTTGCTTCCAAACACTCTAAAATACTTAATAGAGGCACGTTTTCCATACCATAGTTCATAGGGGGTTTCATCATTGGTTACCCTCAATTAAAATCTATCCAAGATATATATTATTATTTTTAATTCTTCTCTCTAGTATCTATTAGGTAACTTGGCCTCTTTTAGCATTATTCTAGCCATTTCCTTGAATATTCTATTCTTTCTTTAAACAACTCCATTCTACTATGGATTCCTTGCTATAGAGTAATGCCTTTTGATTCTATTCTTCTCATAATATTGTATGAACTCATTTGAGGTGAATTATCCACCTTTATCAAAACTTAAGCATTTTATTTTTCATCCAATCTCATTCTCCACCATGGACCTAAAGATCTTGAATCTCTAAAATCCTTGAGACTTGTCGTTTAAAAAGGTTACCCATGTCATTTTTGAGTAATCATATATTAGCAACATAGAGTATCTTTCTCCTTTGGATCCTCTTGTCGTAGTAGGACCACAAAGATTAGTATGAACTAATTCTAAAGGATTTGTATTTGTATGCTCCTTTTTTTGAAATTTGACCCTTATTTTTTTTCTTGCTAACATTCCTTGCAAGTAATGTATGTAAGTTTGGTTATCTTAGGCATATGTCTAAAACACTTATTTGATCTTACCTTTACCAGGTTATCAAAATTGACATGCCCCATTCTTATATGCCATAACCAACTCTCATCAATCTTTCCTATTAGATAACTATTTCCATTCACTTCACTAAGATTATAAATATTTATTTCAGTTATCTTCCCTTTTGTAACTAATATTTTAGATTTCCTTACCTTATAAACTTCTACATTAAATGTGACCTTATATCCATTGTCACAAATTTAGTTGACACTTATAAATTATGTTATAGACCTTCAACATAAAGTACATCATTTGTGGGAAATTTTCCATCTATATTCAAGGTTATTTTACTATGGATATTTACTACAGTATTGTCTCCCAAGATGAAAAATCCTTCCTTAATTTATGTAGTTTGATGAACTTACTCTTATTACTAGTCATGTGTTTTGAACAACCACTATCTATTACCCACAAATTTTGATCCTTGGCATGGAGTATAATTTAAGTAATCATATATTGATCTTTCACTTTCCACACATAATTGGGTTTTTTATTTAGATCATTTTTCCCCCTTTTCAGAGACTTATGAACATTTGTTCACACTAGGAGGCATGTTTTTCTTTTAACTTTGTATATTTGGTATTACAAAGTTTGTTCTACATTGTTTAGCTATGTGACAAAAATTATTATAATTATAACATATTACATTTAACAAGGGTGAAAATGAATTTCTACTTACAAAGTTTTTTTTCCTTTTGGGTATAACCCTAAATTCACTAACCCTATGACCAAATTGATTATAGGTATAACAATAACTATAGAAAAATGATGAATACCTGATCATAGTATTTCTTTGTGCTAGATGAGTAAATCTTCTTAACTCTTGCTTATTCAAATATTTCACCCTTATGAAACTATCTACATCAGCTACCTTTGTCTTCTTATTTTCTTCAGGCTTCTTTTTTCCTTCAAATTTCTTCATATAAGTAGTGATTGTGTTTATCTTTTTATCTCTAGAGGCATTCTTGCAAGATTTTTCATTCTTTTTTCCTAATTCTCCTTCTACTCTAAAACTATCATATAAGTTTGTAGATGTACTGGTTATGGGACATTTCCATTTTTCAAAACCATGACCAGATTTATCTTTTGATGGTTTTTGAGAGTCTAAATCATCAATAATTATAGAACCTCCTTTTATCTTTAGACCTTTGTCCATTTGTTCTTTAGATTTTTCAAGTTATTTCCTCAAATCGACTATCTCTACTTCTAAATTCAAGCATTCATCAGATTTAGATTGTAATTCAATTTTGACTACATCTTCTATTCTTTCAACCTCTTCAACTTGTGTATTTAGGCTAACTAATATATAATCAGATTTTTCAAGACTATTGGATACTTTTTAACACTCATTTTGTTCCTACTTCTTTTTATTTAAGTTTTCTTTTCTCATCTTTTCAATTTTATTTAGAACACAAATGAGTTCACCCTCTAGATCCACTTCTCTTTCCTCTTCTTCATATGAGTCTTAAACTTTTTTTTTTTTATCCATAGAGGATAATTCTAATCTCATAAATATGGATTCATTTCCCTCAGCACAAAGGCACAATCATGGTCAACATCTGAGCTATCACACTCATCTAATGAATCACTATCTTATTTTATGTACAATCCCTTCTTATTTTAAAGAAGTTTTTTTATTAGAGATGTGAGGTTTCATATTTTTACTATCCTCTTCTTGCTTAGAATTATACTTTTTTTTATAATGGAATTTAGTAGTAGAAAGTCCTACCTTACCATAGTTAAATCATTGAAATCATAACTTACCTTTATACTTTCTAGATCCTCTTCTTAATTTTTTGAAAAATTTGGCCTCTTCTTCATGACTCTCCTCAGATCTAAATATAGGTGCTTCTAATTTTACTTGTTTAAATGTTTTGACTACATATTCTCTCTTGAAAGTATCTACTTT
The DNA here is from genome assembly GCA_037957365.1 of Torreya grandis. Lineage (NCBI taxonomy): Eukaryota > Viridiplantae > Streptophyta > Pinopsida > Cupressales > Taxaceae > Torreya > Torreya grandis. The sequence goes on along the minus strand of JARHVA010002167.1, from coordinate 1,360,949 downwards.
TCCATTTCTCATCTCATAGGATGTGAAGGTTCTATGTAACTCATCTATAGTGATCTTATCTATAGTGATATTATTTATATCTCTTGCTTCCTTTATTGTAGATATTTTAGAGTCATACCTTGATGACATATATCTTAGGAATTTTTTGACAATGATCAAGTCTTTCATCTCTTCTCTAAGGCTTTTGATTGCATTAACTATTTCATATACTTTGAGGAGGTAGTATGTAATTTTCTCTTCTTCTTTCATTTTAAGACTTTCAAACTTGCCTTTGTATTTTTGTAGCCTAACCTGATTTACCTTATCATGACCTTCATAGATTCTCTTCAACTTGTTCTAGATATCTTGTGCATTTTTAAAATACATTACTTTGACAAACTCTGAGTTAGACAATCCACAAATGATAATATTCTTTACCTTGGAATTTCTCTCATATGCCTTCTTTGGAGCTTGATTAGTAGGAGTTATAGTAGGAGATGTATATCTATTTATAATAGACATTTATACATCAAACCCTAATGAAAATAAATATTCTTCCATTCTAATGCTCCAAAATGCATAGTTTGATCCATCAAAGAGATGTACTTTGTTTGAGGAAGAGCCTTCTTGACTAGCCATTTATCTTCACTATCAAAGATCTACCTAAGTTGATTAAGCTTCTTCTAAGGATCTAGGGCTCTAATACCAATTATTGGAACATAACTATCTATTAAGAGGGTGGGTGAATTAATAGATTGATTAAATTAGTATTTTTAATAATTTTAATGTAGATTAAAACATATATTGAGAGACCACACACATAAATATGCATAATACCCAATGTACATTGAAAACTCAATATGGGAAAAACCACAATGAGAAATAGCTTCTAGAACCTACTATTATAATCTAGTATCACAATCAAAACCTCACTATTTATAAAATTTAAGGGCATCAACCATAAGGAGACAACAATCCCCTAATTTAAGAGAACCTACTCTAAGGAAGCACCAAATCAACTCTTATGATGACATCTACCAATTAGATCTATATTATGGAGCTACAACTCTAGATTATAATATTTATTCATGAATGAATCTAATTCTAATTCTATATTACTAGAATGTTCTATATACTCATATTTTGCACATCTCTCTCTTCTCTTCCACTCTACCCCTCTAGTTTGGTGTCCTTATATTTCTATATTAGACATAATTCAACAATACAAGTAGCATTAGTGCATGGATCTTTATTGTGCTTTGGCTTCCTATTTTGTGGATAGATACTAGGTTGGATTTCTAGCCTGAGGTGGACTGCCATCAAGAACTAGTTTACGAATAAAATAGTGTTTGGATGGGGGAAACTTTGTTTCCTCTGTGGTAAGTGAGTGAGCTGCAGTGCCCTATTTAGGGAAAAAATGGTGAAAACCCTAAGCTACAGAGGAGCCCCACTCAAGGAAAAAATGATGGGTGTGGCGGATCTGCCTACTCCATGTAGGTGCTAAGGGAGAATGGCATGCCAATTGCCATGGGATTCGATTGGTGGTCTTGTAAAGGTATATTTCGATGGCTTCCATTTGTGAGCAATTCCTTTAATGTTGTGGTCTTGGGGTTGTTGGTTCGTACCTGGATGCCCACTCGGGTCTTGGAGTTGGGTTAAGGTGTCTCTATTTATAAGGTTTTAGGTCCTAGAAAAATTGGTTTTCAGGTTGTAGTGCCTAGTTTTGTTAAGGTTTCAAGTCCTTATAAAACTTGGGTGCTTTTATTGGTTTATATTGGTGGTTTCAGGTCCCTATAAAACTTGTTTTAGATATTATTTTTTAGTATGTTTCAGGATTGTCTTTCCTACTAGTTGTTAATGCTTTATCTTTTTTGAATCTGTTAAAGGGTTTTAGGGCCCCTTCAAAACCTACGTTTACCTTAATCTAAAACAATACAAGTAGCATTTAATGTATCCTAAATGACATATATATCTATGTATATATGTACACACACACACACACACACACACACACATTTATCATTATATTTTTGTGAGCTTTTGAACTTTAACATTTCAACTTTAAAGCACATTCATTGATATTTTGATCCAAGCTCTTGTGTGTCATTAGATATTCAAAATTATAATAGAATTTACCTTTATATATCATTAAACATTGAGCACTTAATCTCATATTTCTACTTCCTTATACTTTGGAATAGATATGCATCATCGATCTAGTTCGGTCTTTAACACTCCAAATATTAGACACTTTGACCTCTTTGACTAAAGTGCTTTGTTAATATTCATTACACAATCACATGGTTACCATTAGATATTTTGGTACAATAATATGCTCATTTTTTCTCTATCTGATAAGGTTCTAGGAATGTGATACTTGGCACCCTTGTGTGCTTTTTTCATATTATTGTTAGTGTTCATGCTTATGACACTTGGCACCAATCCATTCTTTTTGAGAACTTTACTATCAGTCCCCATACTTGTGACAGTTAGAACTCATGCATTCCTTCTAGACATTATCAGTCTCTATGCTTGTGATACTTGACACTAGCACTTTCACTCAGAGGTAACTTTGACATATTGAATTTACTGTACATCATTGGATATTCATTATATAATTTAGTGTTATCTATTGATCAATATCAAAAAATTATTAAGTCTAAGACTTATAAAATATTAGTCTTTAATCATTTCTCAAATTTGATAATTACAAGGTCAAAGGGGTTGGTTTCACAATGATTACAAGGGCTTAAAATATAACTTAAGTAACTAGTTCCCATCTATATCTAGTCAACATAAAAATAGAACATGCCTATGAATACCATGGATTAAATCCTTATGTTTTAACTTAAAAACTATGTAGTGTCTAGGATAAAATATAAATAATTTCTAGGCTCATTTTCATTTATCTAAACTTATGGACCATATATATGATATTCTCTTGAAAAACCCATAATGGATCTTCTATCAATTTCTCTGCAAATGTCCATAAATAGTCTCTGTAAAAGCATGACAACTTTATAAGACAATATTACAACTTGTGAAATTATAGAACATGCTCTTCTCTCTATCACTCTTGACTATGACTGATCTTTTGACATCAATTACATCCATAGTGTAAAATATCTCTCTTTTGACATCAATGACAATCATATTGCCAATAGTTTTCACTTGTGGTAACTTTTTATCATTTTTGTTGGATTCAACTCTAGTTCTATGTTAAATTTTCACAAGGTTTGTAACCTTTCAAAAAAAAAATTGCCCCTTTATACCTTAGTTTTAGTTAACCTATTAATGGTTGGTGAGTAATGGCATGGTGATGTGTGGATTTATTAAAATCTATTAAACCTATACAATCTAAAAAAATCCACCACCACATTCTCATTTAATGTAAATATTTATGTCTCCAAAATCATAGTCATTAAATTATCTTAACTAGTTATTTATTGAAGTGATAAGTGATTCAAATGGTCACTTCCCACCAACTATTAGGTGGGTATCATCTATCTAGATAATCTTCTTCTTTTACTTTATTCACCTTGGCATGACCTTTTCCCTTCTTATGGTAGCCTATGTGTAGTGCTTCACATGCATGTGATTCAACCTCCTAAGTGTAATCTCTCCTTCATGTTTTGCTTATTTTCAAGTGTGCTTCCATTTCTTAGTCAATTTATTAAAATTTCATCTATTCTTTCTTTGGCTTTTCCTACCCCATATAAATTACTACACTAGTCCTACATCACTTCATTATCTCTTGGTCTCTTGTGCACTATAATCTTGTACACTTCCCCTTGTCAACTTGTACTCATCTCTTTTTAAATCTATCAAAATTAACGTAATTGTAGACTTAGTTGTTTGGCCTTAGGTACTTAGAAAACATTTATGATTGACTCACTTAACTATATTTATGCATGTAAGAGCCAGAAGAGTTCTCTTATGTGCCTAAAATGGCCTTGCTTATTCACCAAACACAAAACAACACAACACATAAGGAAATGTTCAAATTTCACCAAATTTTATTCTTGTCAACAAAACAACCAACTTGTGATCAGGAAGTTAGTGTCTAATGGTGTAAACACCATCCTAATAGATATAGTTCTTCATTATATTTCCATTGAAATGACCAGGGAGAATTTCACCCATCAACATGCATGGATTACATGTGCCAATATCTAATATGTTATGGATGACATAAGGTCCCATCCACATAATTTGTAGTTTTATTTTGGTGATTAAGATACTTCAAGTCATATAACAAGACCAATGTGCCTTTGATAAGGACATTGTGTTTGATGTGGTTATCATGCTATACCTTATAAAATGATTTTTCTATTTATTAGATCCATCTTACTGGGGAACATGTCTTATATAGGCACTTTAAGTATTTTATGGGTGTTCTCAAGGATTCTTGGTCATCTAGTCAACCAATACACATGATGCACAATGAGGGTACTAAAAACTCCATGGGTAGAATAGCCTCTATGAAAAATACCAATTGAAATAGTGTAGCCTTATTTAGTCACTTATATGTAATGTGATAGGCCCATAACATTGATGACATATAGTCATCCCAATCCTTATGACCAACATCACATATATTAATCAGGCACATTCCCAATATCTTATTCAATGCCTCAGTGATACCATTCACTTGGGGATGATAAGGTGTTGTATTATGGTGTTTTACTATGTATTCAATTAGTAGGATTTGAATGGCTAAATTAATGAAGCGTGTGCCTCAATCGCTAGTCAATCTAAGTGGCCACCCATAGTGACTAATGATGTTTTCTCAATAAACCTTGCTATGGTGGTGGTTGTATAATCTTAAGTCAGTGCTGCCTCAACCCACTTGGTGAAGAAATCTATGGATGCTCGAATATATCATGCACTTGTATACCTTGTAGTGGGATTAAATGCACAATAAATTGAATAGACCATTTTTTGAATGACACCTAGGAAAATATGGAAATGAGAGGAATCTCATCCTAGTGGTTGGGATTTATAATGAACTAGAAGATGTCACATGTTTTGGTAAACTCTTTTTCATATTGGAATAGACTTGGCCACCACAAACCTAATTTTAACACCTTGCACACTATAACATATCCAACACAATGGCATCCAAAAATCCCCTCATGTAACTCTTACAATACTGAGCCCCACGCATGCTCTAAGACACATTAGTATAAGACCTCATTATGGCTCAACTTGTATACTTCCTTACCAATAAGTTGAAAATGGGTAGCATGAACTATGAGCTAATTTTTCTCCTTAGTTGTCATAGATTGGGGTGCAGATCTAGATGTCAAAAATGTGGTGATATTTTCCAAGTCTTTTGGGATGCTGTAGATCCTATGAAATTATTCATCAGGCATATCATCTTCAATAAGCACCATCACATCACCAAAATTGATGCAAGATAGATGATCTAGGCCTGAGTTTTATTTTCTAGGTTTTATGACCATAGAGAAATGGAATTCTTAAAACACATCCATCAACATATGTGCCCATAAAGAATGGGCTTGCTCACTAGGTACTTAAGCAACTTTTGATCAGTGAAGAAGATGATGGGGTTTGATAATAAGTAATATCAAAACTTTTACATGGTGTAGACCATGGGAAACACCTTGTGCTCAATTGTAGTGTAGTTCTATTCTACCTTGATCAATTTTTTTCTTATGAAATAAATGGGATGGTGTATTTTCCCCTTTCTTAGTTATACCAAAATGGTGCCAATCATAGTACCAAATGATTTGACATGGACATGGAATAGAGTTGTCTAGTCAGGAAATTGTAATATCATTGCTTTAGCTAGTTTGAGATTCAAATTTTCAAATGCATCTTCCTATGTTGTGCCCAAATAGAATGGGCCATTATTTTTTAATAAATATTATAGTGGTACCATAATCTTAGAATAGTTCCTTATGATCTTCCTAAAGGACCCACAATATCCAATAAAGGCATGAATTCCCTTCTACATTGATGGGGTCTAGAGCTAAAGGATGATGATAATATTCATAAGATCAATGAGTAGACCATATTTTTAGACAATGTGCCTGAGCAAAGTGATAAATGACATTATGAAAACACATTTATTAAGGTTTAAATAAATTTGTAACTACCATCACCTCTTAAACATTAGGCACAAGTTTTCGTATTGGTCTTTCATTAATCCATACATAGTCCAATCATCTAACTATACTTAGAAGAACTTATGAATGAAATCCTTAAAAGTGGTGATCACCACTCGAAAGAATATGGCTGGCACATTATTGAGTCCAAAGAGCATCACGTTATATGTGAAAGAACCCAATTCTATCACAAGGTAGTTTTGGGCTTGTCTCCTTGATTTGGACTTGATGGTATTATAAGAACCCATCAGTGAAAGTTTATATTTCATAACCTAAGATGCCATCCAAGACTTCACTAGTAAATAGAGTCAGGAATGGGTTAGTTATATAGGTAGCATTTAAAAATCTATACTCAACACAATCAAGATGCACCCATCCTTATTAATGTTGATGACCATGGGGCTGACCCATTTAAATGATTAGATAGGGTAGATAATGCCTATAACTAAAATACCATCAATATATTTTGACCTTGGTGCAAATATTGGGGTTCATCCTATAAGGTCTCTTCTTGATAGGTCTTACACCATTGACTAGCTAGATGTTCATCTTCCTAATGGATGGGTGCATATATTTTATGTCTATTTAATTATAAGGGAACAAGTCTTGGAATTCCTTTAGGAGGTCTATAATGCATGCCAACTTTTTGCCAAACCAATAGGCACCCAGAGTAAAAAATGTTGGTTATCCTTCCAAGTTGATAGCTATCTTTCTCATTTTTAGTGGTATTCAGTAAGGTTCATTCTTATTTGAATAAAAATCCTCAACTTGTCTCTTCCCTCATTTATTTATATAAAAATATGGGTAGGGCCTTCTTATTATGGGGTGTTATCTTCAACTTGGCACACTAACTTCCCCTTGCTTATCAAAAGTGTCTAGTTACACACCTTCCATGTTTCATTATCCTCATCAATACAGTCACTATTAAGGGTTTGCTCTTCAAAGAAAGTTTTAAGATTTAACCATTTTTCATCAAACATATCTTTTAGGTGATCCTCAAATATTGTGGTGTCTTCAAACATTATCTTTTGAACTATCTGTAGTGGCTCAATCAGTGCAAGGTTTTGTGAAGAAAAGGAGAAGGTGTGAACAAACTACTCATTTAGTTTATCCCAATTGGTTATCTCCTAATGTGTTTCATTGAAAACATACCATTTTCATGCCTAAGTATTTAAGGTCCTATATAAGTCATGCATTCATAGGTACAATGGGGTATTTTCACCATAGACAATCCATGTTTCTTCACAAAGGTGCACATGCACTATGGGGTTAAAGTTTCCAAAGTAAGCTAAGATGTCTAGGTCGTCATTACTTTTTTTGAATATAGTACAAATGGATGCCTTCATATCTTTCCAAGTTGAGAAGCTAGGCCTTTATGCCACCCACCAATGAGTGGAAGTTATATTTAATGTATACACTAGTGTACCCATCATATCCACTTCTTTTAGGATGCATGATTTGAGGACTCAGACATAGTATTCTACTAGATTACTCTATGAATATCTTAGGAGAGCTCCATGTTTTCCCTTACTAAGGTGAAACACTCTCTTTCCCTTCTTCTTGGTGTATGGGACCCACCTTTGAAAATCATGATCAATTTAGACCCAACCTATCTTTACTAATTCTGGTACCTTCACATGTACTAAGTGTTACCTTCAAATAGTGTTCTCATATGATCCCTTGACCTAGTGGTCACAAAAAACATTCATGTTTTCCAAGATTGATTGTCCATCTTCTTAGGAAAACACTCTTTGATCATTTGGGTTTAGTACCTTATGTCATGATGTTAAATATGTAGTTGATCTCATCTTTGAGGTCCACACCCTTAACATAGGGGGGTCCTTGGTCTTGTGAAAGGGGTATAACTATCATCTCCTTTCCATTCTTGAATGTCATGTAGTGCTTCTTGAAGTGCATATCAATGTTGTTTGTATATCACCATGGCCTTTCTATAAGTGTCAAGTAGTTGTCTTATTCTACCAAATTGATCAATTCAAAGTCAGTGCAGAATTTGGTACCCATGATATCTATAATTGTGCTCTTTAGAATCTTAATAGGCTATACTTGGATCTTGTTGGCCATGAAAAGTACATGAGGGGAAGGCCTCAAGGATAGCCTACCCATTTTCTCCTAGGTTTTATTGGTCAAGATGTTAACTTCAATGCTTGTGTCTATAAGGACATCACATATAGACCATACATTAATAATGGCATCCATGAGGATCTCTTTCTTATACAATGAATTATGTGTATCCAAACTTCTCATGCCCTCTCCATGTGTAGTGAAATTACTTGAACTGTCTTGTGGCCCACATGTTACAATAGATAGTTCTTAAATATGGGTAGTATCCCCTTTATTTGAAGGATGCATAAGATCTCTATTAATTATTGTATCTCAACTTCCTAGCTATCTTTCTTCTTTTAGGAAGAAAAAACCTATGATTCTAGATCTCCCACTAGTTAGAGTTCCCCTTTTAGGTTTTGAATTACACTCATGGCATACTATAATACATCCTTTTGGTGCATTGGGTCTAGGTAAGGTGCATTTTGGATTCAAGCCACATTATGCACTTGTTATGACCTTTATCCACATTTTTAAATGTAAATTAGGTATTAGTGCAACTGTCGACTGAGTGGTGAATCCACTATGAGTAGTTGCCTACACTTTTACCATATCTATGTGGTTCAATTATACTTTCAAAGTCCACTTATCTATTTTAAGATCACACCTAATTAATTTTTCACCTTTGTCTACACCAGGGCTACCTTAGGTCAACTATTTTTATAGGTCAAGGCATTCTTTGACCTTATGTGACCCTCAAAAATACCCACACATGGGATGTGTAGGGAAGTCATGTTGATAGTATTCTATGAAACCACACTTATAACATGAGTAGGGTGGGAACCTTCCACCACCACATCCTCCACCTTACCTTTTGTTTCCTTATTTCATTCTAAAGCCTATGTTTTATTATCCATAGCCTTAATTCCCTTGGTTAGTCTACCCATTGACTACTCTATTGGCTTGCCATGCACCTCTTTCCATATTCTCTTATATCTCATAAATAACCTAATAGTCAATAGTGGTATCAGTGTAGGCATCACACAACCAAAAATAAATGGTTGTGTTAATCTAGATGGTGCATTATAATAATATGAAGTTGTGAAAATCATGCACCTTTCTACAGACTTCATAGATTAGGAGTAAGGTGCACACATTCCTTTGTGGGTAGTTATTCATATTATGGCCTTCTACCTTGAAGTTGATGAGCCATAATATACTTCAAACATCTTGTGATGAGTTAGTGGTAAACTTTTAGATTTGGGAGGCCATAGATGTAATCTACACCTCTATAAATAGGTTAATCCTAGTATTAGTGCTTCTAAATACCTTAGCTTTGAGTTTAGTTTCAAGTGCTTAGTGAGGGTCTATAAAAGTCTTTATGGAAAGTGGTATTTGAAATGGTACTATTAACCCTCCAATGAACCATTGTACATGTTGGGAAGGGTTAATATATTATGGGAGATTATAAATGATATTTTTGAACCTTACATCATATAATCACATGGTTTTTTAGAGTCCTTGGGTAATTTTTTTGAGCACAATGATGCTTTGATATTCAAACTCTAGTATGTCAGATTCCTTTAGGAATGCCTCCTTTAGGGTGTAATAGCCAACCATATCCTAGTTAGGGTCAAATTACCTATACCAGGTATGGGTATGATTAATAAGAGTGATCATGAATTGGGTTTCCTTACACTCTAATTGGGTTATGCCCTAATCATGCCACTATAGTTCACACTTTAGCACATGCTCTACAACATTTTCCATGCCATGATACTCTGGTAAGTACATATCCATTTCGTAATATATTTATTATGGGGGCATAGTTTGGATCCAAGGAACTTTCCCCCTAATGTCTATCTTGGTGGTGGTCCTCTGATGCCTCTAACCACTAGGTTAGGTATTGGTCCTATTGTTAGTATTGGTGTCATTGATGTCAATGGTATTATACTATTTATGGTGTCAGACCACTCCTTTCAAGTTTTTTCCCACTTTATGTTACTAACATCAATTGAGTTGGTATACTTGTGCTCAAGTTATATTATGGTGATCTAGTTCCTATTGGTCTAGAGGTATTTATTCTCAAGTTATATTATGGTGATCTAGTTCATAAAATTACACTCTAAGTCTAAAAAATGTCTAAGATCAATGTCGACAATAGAGTCAATTATCACTTATATGCTTTCTTCAAATGGAGGATCTAGTGTGTGATCATGCACTATAGGTTCAAAAGGGGTAGGCACATCAAGTGTATCTTTAGTTAACAAGCCTTGTAAGAACCTAGTGGATTCCACACCTATCAAATACTAAGCTCGATCTATTACTTTATTATTTCTCTCATCTTTATGCTATTATATTTCAAGAAATCTTTCCACATGCCCTTCCTGCTTGATATAGGTTCTCTCAAGACATCAAAGTTCTATATATTACATCAATATATGTTGTCTCTTATTATAGGTCTATCTTTTGATCTCTCAAGTGTCAATTTACTCATCCCATTACATTACACTTTACCTACACATCCCCTTTTCCCCCTCTACACTGCTCATATGCAAAAGAACTTTAGCCTCTAGTCTCGAAGTCTCAAAGTCATAATCCACCATTATATTTTTGAGATCTATGTTGAATTCCTTCACAAATGTTCCTCTAGGTTCATTAAAAAACTAATACTTTTCTTCCTTATGTCAATATTAAGTTAAAACTACAAACTCAAGAATCTAAATGTTTAATGCTCATTACTACCATTTAACTACTACTCTTGTCCAAGTGGTATCCAGGGTCTCAAGCCCCTCTAGGCACTCTTTCATCCACTCATAGTGTTTTCCATAGATTATTATATGGTGGGTTGAATATGTAGCCAACCACTAGTACACATTCTCAGCTAACTTATAAAAAAGACCTCATATAGAGCATCATTTAGGTTGTGATGAACCCACTTTCTTAGCTTTTTCCCTTTACAGGTTGGATGCTTCAACACAAAGCTATCTTCCACTTATTTCAACAAATTCTAAATGTTTTTGAGTGAGAGTTGATAAATTTTTCTTCCACAACATTACAATAAAAAATTCCAACATTGGTCTTGACAATGGAACCAAAATGTTGTAGAAAAGTAAGGTGCATAAAGTTTCCTAAGTCAATTTTGGACTTATTACACTTAGGTGTAAACATGGGATTGTCTTTTTGCACTCAAAATTTTACACTTGGATACACCAACATCAATTTACATAAGGAAAATTATTTATGCATTCAACTAAAGTACATCTAAGGATGAATTAGGTCCTACATTAGGCTAGTTGTGCCATGGTGCATTACATTACTTATGGGACTTAGTCATTTGAGAGGAGGCCTTAGATAGATTCATAGGTGCAAGCCTTTTAGGGGATAATCCTAGTGGTCTATATGTGCAATAATTTAGGTGGATTATTAATAATTATAAGATCACAAGCCTTTTCTAAGCTTAGTAAGTTTAGGAGCACTCAGTGCATGACCCTTTCTACACTTGGTCTTTTCCTATATGTATGCTTGATGTCATCAATACTTATAAGGTTGTCATTAAAGGTGAACGCATAAGCATGTATAAACATATATTAACATAAACACATGGAAATTACAACATTACAATTAATATCACATTCAAATATCAATGCAAAATGTTTACTTTAAACATTCATCACTGTTAATCAAAACTTTAAAACTAAAACATAGTTCATAATAGGAAACATGTTTAAATTTTTACTACCTAATAGCATAGAAGATCACATGTGATCTTGTGCATATAAAAATGGAGATTTCATGGCATTTGATATATTTATAATTTTATTGGTAGCCATTACAATTTATACATAGTATTCCCAAATTTCCAAAGCTGTACTGCATCATTTCCACATCATCAGATCACCTAGTTTGAACTTCTTTTATAGATTTTCAAGAACATCTCTGATAGGGTGGAGTGTGCACACTAGGTACCAAGATGGAGAATTTTTTTATCATTATAATATCTCCATCACCTTGTGAAGTCCATGTTACAACTACCATGTATCACCCAACTTAGAAGATGTCCTAGAAATCCTAGAATTGGTTAGTCACCTACCAGCTGACACAAGGTGTATGTTGATTCCTCCAACTAGCACCTAGATGCAAAAATGTCATCATCACCAAAAATTATGCCTCATTCCAATGTGTCTATCATGCTGGTGAAGGGACCCAATAGACTATGAGTTTGTCAAATTAAGAACTACCATTATTAACTCACTTGGGTAATAACATAAGCCTCTAGTTGATATTATATGATGATGTGTTCTAAACCTAAATATTTCATCTATGTAAATATTTATATTATATTATAGTAGAATTTTTTTTATCACTTATCTTACATTTGTATGTGCAATGTTGAGTTTTTATTATGTGCACAATACCAAAAAAATTGTCTCCTTATTTCAAAACCTTAGGTCCACTATCAACACTATGTTTCAGCCTGGAAAATGAGGAAAAAGGTGAGTTGAGTTGGTCCCACCTATCCCTATTTAATGGTTGAAGATTTTGTACATAAAAAAAAAAATGAAGATGTAAGTCAAACAAAAATTAGTTCTTCCCACTAGGCAAGTGTGTACAATCATGCAACTTGAATTTATGTAACCTTTAATCTAGATTTTTGATACATGGAAACTAACAAATTTGGCTTGTCTTTTAGGTGCTTCAAAATTTGGTAGGATGTACTATTTATGAATTATTCAAAAATTAGAAATAATAGGGAAGTGCCTTTAAATGTGCTAGTGTCTAAGTATGCTTGATAGATGCTTGATAGATGGATAATAATCTTGGACCTATTTTATATTTATATGAAAATCTTTGAGTATTTTCTCACACCATTAACATGAAAAATGTAAAAAGTGACTCATATGAATGATTTTAATTTTAAATGTGACCATTGCTTGGCACATGATGAAACTATCAAATTTGGATTGTATCAAAATTATAGTGTTATCTAAGTCAGATGGTTCTATATAGGAGATAAGAACACTAATCCTCTAATCTAGAGATGTCTAAGCATGATAATTAATTAGTTTGGAATAGATGGGGTTAATTTTTAGGTGACTAATACCACCTAAAGAGGATCAAATGCATGGAAGGAATGTGGATGTTGTAGATTGGTGAATAAGGGTCATATACATATGAAAAGTTCAAATAGGGTAAAGGTAAGTCCAAACTAACATTGCCATGTACCTAATACAAAATTTTAGTATCTACAAATTCTATCATTAATTTTAGTATTGAAATGTAATATAAATACTAAATTAAAAGGATACAGAGATGTGCCTGAGTGTGTAAAACAATCTTTATCTTTGGAACATGCTTTGAATATGTAGCATGCTCCAAGAAAACCTATAATGAACATGTAGCAATCCATGCACATGAAATGAAAATTTGAAATAAATTAATTGAATCTTTTAAAACTAATAGAATGGAAGGATTACACCTATAATTGGGTAAATCACATTACCTTGTAACTTTTTAGAGATGGTGCTTCTTTTTTGAAGCATTGAAGACTTGTAATTTCTATTGAAAGACATGGAGAATGGTTTCTATTGCTAAATTATTTGGATAATTGAGGGTGATCATATATAAATCTTTGTATCTAAAACAAGTTAATGGGTTATGAAGATAAATTTCCCAACCCTCATTGAAAGGTGAGTATTTCCAAAGACATTGAGGGTCATAGAATACTAAAACACACTAAACCATGTATCTAATCTTGGACTAATATTTTAACTCCAAGATGAAATGTGGGAGCCACATATTTGGTTTGTGGAGTAATGCCAAGTTTTTTTAAGTTGTTTAATCTCAACCATATTACTAATTTAAACATAATTTGACCATTGTAGATGGAATTATATATTTAAGGATTCTCATTACTATATACCATTGAATATGTTTGAAAATAAAAATTATAAAAGTGTGTATATGAATCAACAAACTTCATACCCCATGATTTTTTGCTTATATGTATCTCATGATATTTTAAATTAGTTCATATAAATTACATATGACCTTAAGTGTATCTGACTATGTGTATATTCTAAAAGATGTAACTCATGTCCCTTTAAAACTATGTGCATATAAATGGCATACGCAACCAAATGTATTTTAATCTAGAAACTTTTAATACATGTCCTTGTAGATTGAGTATATATTTTTTACAATATGATATTTGAACCACATTAAAATCTATGAATCCTATAAACTATGTCAAAATCTATTTTTTATGTGCATAGAGGCTTAAATATCTATGGCAAGCCCAATAATATGCCCCCTTTTGAGGTGAGTGATATAGCTTCTGAGTCACTCATCTCAAAATAAAGTCAATTGTCTCATGTTATGTATAATAATGTTAACATGTGGATAATATGTTAGCATAGTAATAAATATTTCATCAAAGCATGTATGAAACATAAGTATTGCAAGACATATAAGTATGATGTCATTTTATCAAATTTGGGATTAAAAGAGTTTTAATCCTAATTAGATAAACAACTAAGTAAAATAATAATGTATAAAATAATCATAAATTAAGTATATATTATTTAGATCTTGATAAATATATAAATATGCTACAAAGGGAAAGTATCAAAGAGGAGTAACTTATCTAGAAATAAAACACATAGGACTATGACTGTGACTGTGAAATATTAGTGTAATTATAGATGTTGGTGAAATCATGGTGTAATTATGCACTTCAATAATGACTTGTTACATTTTAGGTGTATATAAGGGCTATTAGGTTTATGTGGACTTTGATTGTGAAGAATATATACTTTTCTCTCAATGCGTATTTAGATGCTCTAGTGATTTTTCATCATATTAGCCTCTAGTGAGAAAATGGTTAGAAAATGTAGTTTTATGGGGATCCTTTTTGAAATTCCTTGGATGAGACTTATGAAACATGTAGGATGATCTATTATATAAATTTTAATTTGATAAAATAGTCATTATTTGGTAGGAGGATGTAGTCAATGGGTTTAGATACTACCAAAAAGTGGGATAATATTGAAGGAGTGACATTTTTAAAAAAGAAAAGATAACTAAATTGGAAGAGTAGATCCATATGATAATGAGTTTAGGATAATAGTTATGGTGAATAGGAATATTTAGAATCAAAATTTTCTTAGAATTTAGGGTCATCCACATAGAAATAGAGGAATAGTGTCTTAGATCTATGGAATTGGGCATGAGCAAAGTGTACAAAAAAGGATGGTCACAAGTGCATTATTTTAGTGATAAATAATATTTTTAGTGACTAAATTTTCACCCCGTTAATCTAGTAATTTAAATAAAATAATAATTACTAGAGTAAAAAAGAAAGTGTTATACCTAAACATACTTATGAAGAATAGTCTTGAATGTAGGTCATGTGTGGAGTTGTGCCTCATGAAAACCTCTAATTAAACATGTATAAATCAGTCTTAATTAAGGTGGAAATATGAAATTTAATAAAATAAACCTATATATCAAAATAATAAGGAATGAATACACCTATTTGGGTATGTAAACTATTGTGTTTTTTTGGTGTAAATTTAGTAACTATGGAGGGTAGGATCCTTGGAGATTTTTTGCATTGAAACACTTTTATTGGATTTTGCATGACCTAATTATTTTTGGAAATAGATTTTTATTAAGAACTCAATATGTACTTAACTTCACCATTGCATACCAAAGGTAGTAGAGTAGCTTAGAATCCTTGTATGAATTATAATAGATCATTCTAGTGAACAGCTGGTACAAAAACATAAATCAACCATTGTAGATGGAATAAGATTATTTTTTTGTGAAAATTTGGTGAAAAATAGTATGATATGAGTCTAGTGTATACAACATAGATAATGACATGAGTTTCCCTTCCTTATTCATAAAATTAGTGCAAAATTGATTAATAAAAATGACCATGTGCTACACACATGCTCCTAATCTAATATTGAGTATATAGATTTCAGAATTGATAATATTAAGTGATTTTATAATTTAAAAAAGTGTGTAAATCTTAGAACACATGTTGTACACAATTCCCCTAATTTTGAGTAAAATATAAGACAAACTAAGAAAAAACTTGGAAAACTATTTTTGAGCAATATTGAAACTAATTTGTAAATTGTGTTATTATGAGAAACTTAAAAAATTATATTTTCAATATTGGGATGACAACACACTATTATGGACAAATTCAACTTGCACCCTTGTCTAAATTGATCACTATTGTCTAAAAGTGATTTTTGGGTGGAAATTGAGTATGAATTATGATAAAATAATCAAATCCTATCTTTTCATGTTTGTGTATTGGGTTTTTGTATCTTAGTCTATAAGACAAGATATTATGTATGCTCCCTCTTTTGAGGTGAGATGGGAATCTTGTACAATAACCTAGCTAAAAATAATAAAGTTAATTGAATTATGTTATACAAAATATTGAAATCTAAAGTAATAATGATAACATTGGAGATCATGGAATCATCATAAATAAACTGAGTAATATAGTAATGTAAGATGCACGTATAACCAAGCATACATAGTGTTATATCAAGATATATGTTGGAAATGAGAAACATAATGAATAATGATCATATACTAAGTAATTTTAATTGATATAGATAAACTATGGATGATTCATGTTATTCATCATGTTATCAAAAAGCTATGAAGATGTGTGATACATATCATGACATCAAAAGACTAAGAAAATTGAGCAAATGAGAGTCATATCCATGACACACATACAAATAGTAAACATAAGGTACATAATACATGGAATATAATGCCAAGGGTTCACATACAAAGGAAATGTTAAAATGTTATTCATACACATGGAATCATATATTAAGTATTAAAGCTACAAAAAAGAACATGTTAAAATGTCTACAATCCAAAAAAGTTTAATACACACAAGACATGAATCAAGAAAGCAAACACAAAAAACATGCACAAGTAAATGAAATTTATCTATATAAGTAATTATTAACATTAGTATATTCAACAACTCAGGTATATAGTAATATATCAATCTAAAAGTAATTGAACAATAATAATATGTTTTACACTATGTATTAAGCTAAAGTATGAACAAGAGGGATAGTCATAAAATAATAGAAATTGTGTAAAAGGATGCCTCCAGTGAACTTATAGAGATGCAAAAAAGTTTTGAAAGTATAGAGAAAGTTTGAATCTAAAAAATTAAATCATTTATTCATTGGGACAATTATGGTAAAATCAAATAAGAGTATAGTGCATTACTATCTAGAACATAGTAGTTTTATCTATGTAATTTTTCTAGGTCTGAGACAATATCATCCCTTGTAACTACATCTAGAAGTGACAAATTATGTGTTTTGAAACTCAATTAAATAAACTTATGAAGTATATTTGATATAAAAATAGATAAAGATAAGTATTGTAAATATCAAGCATAAATTAACTGATGTCAATGAACTACACATATCATGCATAGGTCTTGATTATTAGAATTTTATGAAATGTCACATTTTTTATATTTTTAAATACATGAAACTAAAAAATTAACATACTAAGAAATGACTCCCTTAATATCCTTACCATAAATAGGTATTGTGTTGAATAATGTAATGGTGACCCCCCATAAAGGGAAACTATTATGCCATTGTGAATGGTCTGATCTCAACTAAAAACTGATTTAACTCTGTAACATAAATAACACTAATATCATGATGATATGTAGTATCATGTGTAAGTGTGTATGAAAAACCAACTACCACATACTATGGTATTATATTTTCTAATTTATCTTGTGTAAAATGTATAATATCATTTGCCTCTACTGTCATTATGTTAGTTTTATTTGTTTGTAAACTAGTTGATAATGTTTTATTTTTTATGCTCTTGCTCTAAAGAGGTTCTATCTTCTCTTGAATCTTTAATCATTTCACTTTCATATTAAAATATGACATGGTTATGATATTTACCCATTTTTACCTCCATTGAAATCATCCATGATATTCCTAATTAAATGTTATTCTAGGCCAAACTAAGACATATGTGAAATACCATTGAACATGTTTTTGGACTAACTATGAAAGGTAGCTCAATGGATATGAGAAATTATTTATATACAATAGTATTAATTAAATGTTAATTATAATATCCAATGAATTTTAGGAGTTTTATGATATAAATATTCATTTGAATAGTGTTATGGATCATAAATTAGTAATTTTCTTGTCATATATGAGGGGGTTAAGAAGCAAAGGGTCTAAAAATGATGAGCACTTTTAAGTTGACACCATTGAAACCACACTTGTAACACTATATTTTGTATACATATCTTTCTTTTTATCTTCTTTTTTTAGAAACCATTTCTTAAAGATAATGTATTGCTTAGGTTGTAGGTGTTTCCAACTTTGGTTCTTTCTCTTTTTTCTAACATTGCCTCTGTGATACTTTCCTTTCATAATTTCTCTTTTTCATCTTATTTCTATTATAATCTTGCTTTCTCTAATTTGGCCTCCTAAATATTATATTGATCTAATCATTCCATTTACAACTATTTTTTCTTTAAATTATCCTTTTGTACTAATTTTGATTTTTCCTCTTATACTACTTGCACTTATTCCTTGGGAGATGGAATTATAATGTGTTCAGATTGATTGATTGATGTATCTATTATAGAATCACCAATATCAATGATAGTATTTTTCTATTTAAATCCAACAATATATTTTTATGATAAAAAATTGGATGAGATCATTGATAAATTGGTTATATCACATTAGTTAGATTTACCTCGGCCTTAACAAACCCTTAAAACAACATAGTCTCAATTCTAATATAGTGCACCATAAATTGATTACTAATACTAAATTAGGGTCTAAAAACTTTCTATCAAAGGTGAAAATGTATAAGTTTGATGGAAAGGATCCACTCAATTCACATAAATAGATAATTTTGTTGAGATATAGTAGGTTCCATTTGGGCATAAGGTTATATTAAAATGCTTGTATTTGGAACATGAGAAATTCATTTGATGTTCTTAGATTTTTTATCAAAATAACATAAAGGATCTCAATGTCACCTAATTGATCTTCACATAATAGCTACAATAACATTATAAAAGAAGTTTGATAAATAAATAATTTATCCAATTAGCCAAGCTATGATAAACAAGTCTAATGAAAGGTTATTTTCAACAAGTTTAACCCCTATCCTTAATAGTGTACAATGTTATATGGGATAACATGAATGACTTGTTATTGGGAAGTCTTAAGGAAAACATTCATCATGAGGTACAAATATTTAATTTATACATTGTATGTGAGTCTACTATTTTAGAATGTAAAATGGAGGGAAAACTTCTAGTAAATAGGACCTATGCATTCTCTATCATCAAAAATCATAACACACTCGTGCCATCATTACTCCAAACCACTAGATTAACTTCTAAAAAAATTAAATAAAAAATGGAAAAAGTGTTATGTTTTAAATATGATATAAAATATAGTAGAGGGAATTAATATGTATAAAATAAACTCTTTTACATTTAAGGAACCATAGAAGACGAGGAAGATAAAGTTCACTAGTAGAGGAGCCAGAGGAAACATCAAAAAATTCCACATTTAATTTTCTATTTACATGTGATCTCAATTGTTAGTATGCCACAAACATTAAATATAATAAGGTTATTTAAATAATAAATTATGACAATTGATTGACTTAGGGAGTACTAATAATTTCATCAACAATAAGTTGTTTACATGTTTGAATTGTTTTACATTCCCAACTATAGAAAAAATAGGTCACAATTATGGATGGGGGTATAATAAATTATTCCTATAGTCACCTAAATTTGGTATTAGACACTTGGAAACATAAAATTTTGCACACTTTGATATATCTATATTTTGCATAAACATTTTATTCGTGTGCACACTTTACCCTATCCATCTACCCACCCTATATCTTAGATAACCTAGTTTATCAAATACACATATTTAGGTTCACCCTAGTCTATTCAAAAACATATCAAAATCCTAATTAGAGTGTCTTTATATTCTAGATTATATATTTTCACTCTTAGGATAATACTAGTAATAGTCAGATAGTTATAAATTATCATAATTATCAAATTTAGATGGTACTATATAGGAATACTCAATGAATAATTTTCAAACTAAAACATCTATATTACGTTATCCTAGACACATTTCATAGTTTAGTCATCATAGGAAATATAAACGAGTCATAAATAAATACAAATCAAGACTAAATTCATAATCATTTATCGATATTGATAAATCGATTTGCATTCTCTTGAGACATTAAGTGAGAAATAATAATATGTTTTACATAATGTATTGAGCTAAATTATGAATAAGAGGGATAATCATAGAAAAATAAAAATTGTGTAAGAGGATGCCCCCAGTGAACTTGTAGAGATGTAAACAAGTTGTAAAATGCTAGTGACAAATTTTAATCATAAAAATTAAAGCATATGTTTAGTGGGACAAGTATGATAGAATCAAACAAGATCATAGTGCATTACTATCTAGAATATAGTAATTTTATTTGTATAATTTTTCTAGGTCTAAGACAATATCACCACTTGTAACTACATAGAAAAGTGATAACATATGTGTTTTTAAACTCACTTAAGTACACTTATGAAGTATATTTGATATAAAACTAGATAAAGAGAATTATTGAATATACCAAGCATAAATTAACTAATGTAAATGAACTACACATATCATGCATAGGTTTTGATTATTATAATTTTATGGAATATCACATTTTTTTGTATTTTTGAATATATGCAATTGAAAAAGTAACATAATAAGCAATTAATTCCTTAAGATCCTTACTATAAATGGGTCTTGTATTGAATAACATAATGGTGACCCCCCATAAATGGAAAATATCATGTTATTATGAATGATTTGATCTCAACTTGGAATCTAAAAAATGATTTGACTCTATAACATAAGTACCACTAACATCATCATGATCTATAGTATCCTATGTATGTGTGTATGAAAAAACAATTACCCCATAATGTGGTAATGGATTTTATAATTTCTATTATGCAATATGTATAATATCATTTGACTCCACTGTCATTTTGTTAGTTTTGTTTATTTGTAAACTAGATAATAATGTTTTATTTTTCTACTCTTACTCTAAAGAGGTTCTATCTTCTCTTTAGTCTTTAATCATTTCACTTTATCTTAAAATGTGACATGGTTATGATATTTACTCATTGTTTACCCCATTTAAATTATCCATGATCTTCCTAATTCAATGTTATATTGGGACAAAATAGGACATATGTGAAATACCATTGAACATGTTTTTGGACCAACTATGAAAGGTAGCTCAATGGATCTGAGAAATGATTTATATACAATAGTATTAATAAAAGGTTCATTATCATATCCAAGGAATTTTAAGATTATCATACTATAAATATTCATTTTAATAGTGTTATGGATCATAAAGTAGCACTTTTCTTGCCATATATGAGGGGGTTAAAAAGTAAAGGCTCTAGAAATGATAAGCATTTTTAGTTGACACCATTGAAACCACACTTATAAAAAAATATTTTGTTTTCATATCTTACTTTTTATCCTCTTTTGTTAGAAACAATTTCTTAAAGATACTCTATTTCTTAGGTTTCATGTGTTTTCAACTTTTGTTCTTTCTCTTTTTTGTAACATTGTCTTTGTGATACTTTCCTTTCATAATTGATATTTTTCATCTTGTTCTTATTGTAATATTGCTTGCTCTAATTTGGTCTCCTAAATATTTTTGTGCTCTAATTATTCCATTTTCAACTTTTTATATTTATTTAAATTATCCTTTTGTATTCATACTTGTTATCTTTGTTCCTTTTATACTAATTTTGATTTTTCCACTTGTCCTACTTGAACTTTTTCCTTAGGAGATAGAATTATAATGTGTTTGGGTTTCTTGATTTATGTATATATTATAGAATAACCACTATCAATGATACTTTTTATTTTTTTATTTAAATCCAACAATCTATTTTTATAATGTAAAATTAGATGAGATCATCGATAAATTAGTTATATCACATTATTTAGATTTGCCTTAGCCTTAACAAACCCTTATAACAACACACTCTCAATTTCAATATAGTGCATCATAAATTAATGAATAATATTAACTTGGGGTCTAAAAACTTTCTATCAAAGTTGAAAATGTATAAGTTCTATGGAAAGGATCCAATCAATTCATCTAAATGGATAATTTTGTTGAGATACAATAGGTTCCATCTGGGTATAGGGTTACATTGAAATATTTGTATTTGTATCATGAGAAATTAATTTGATATTGTTGGCTTTTTGATCAAAATAAAATGAAGACTCTCAATTTCACTTAAGTTATATTCACATAAGATATATAAGAACATTATAATAGAAGTTTGATAGAGAAATAATTTAGCCAATTAACTAAGATGTGATAAATAGGTCTAATGAAAGGTTATATTAAAAAATGTCAACCCTTATCCTTAATAGTGGACAAGGTTACAAGGTAGAAAATGAATGACATATTATTGGTAAGTCTTAAGGAAAAAATTTAGCATGAGTTACACATATTAATGTACACATTGTATGTGAGTCTATTATATTGGCATGTAAAATGGAGGAAAAACTTTTAGTAAATAAAACCCATGTATTCTATATCATCAAAAATCATAACACACTGGTGTCATCATTAATCCAAACCACGATATTAACTCCTAAAAAAATTAAATAAAAAAGGGAAAAAGGGTTATGTTTTAAACACGATAGCAAATATAATAGATTGAATAAATATGTATAAAATAAACTATTCTACATTTAAGGTACTATAGAAGAAGAGGAAGATAAATTTGACTAGAAGAGGAGCTAGAGGAAACATTAAAAAAAATACATATTAAATTTACATGTGATCTAAATTATTAGTATGCCATAAACACTCAAGGTAGTGAGTTTATTGAAAAAATATATTGTGACAATTGATTGAATTAGGGAGTAATCATAATTTCATCAACAATAAGTTGGTTGCATGTTTGAATTGTTTTACATTCCCAACTACATAAAAACTAGGTGATAATTTTGGATGGGGTACAATCAGTTGTTACTATAGTCACCTAAATTTGGTATTATACACTTGGAAACATAAAATTCTACACACTTTGATGTACC
The DNA here is from genome assembly GCA_037957365.1 of Torreya grandis. Lineage (NCBI taxonomy): Eukaryota > Viridiplantae > Streptophyta > Pinopsida > Cupressales > Taxaceae > Torreya > Torreya grandis. The sequence continues at coordinate 1,337,554 of JARHVA010002167.1, read as the reverse complement.
TAGACATTGAATTAACATTTGAATTATGTGCACACTTTCCCCTATATACCCATACACTATCTTGGATAACCTAATTTATCAAATACACATATTTAGGTTCACCCTAGTCTATGAAAGAACATTTAAAAATCCTAATTAGAGTGTCTCTATATACTAGATAATATATTTTAACTATTAGGAGAATACCAGTAATAATTAGATAGTTACACATTATCATAAGTGTCAACCTTAGACGATACTATATAGGAAGACTTAATGAATAAATTTCAAATTAAAACATCTCTATTAGGTTGGCCTAGACACCATTTCATAGTTTAGCCATCATAGGAAATATAGTAGAGTCATGTATAAATAGAAATCAAGCCTAAATTCATAATCATCTAACACTCATATTAGAAAGTCCTATCAAGCTTGAGATATCAATTTGTACTCTCTCGAGACATTATCACAAAGGCATACATATATTAATAATCCTTAAAATAACAAAATTATATTCAAATGTAAATACAAACACATGTTAATTTTTCATGTTGTTAAGTGTCAAAATATGAACATTGTATTGCATTATAGCATGATCATGATGGTGTTGAAACATACCTAGTGGAATAACTGCATGTGATTTAAACCCTATTTAGAATATTGGAACATAGTCAATGCTTAGTCACTTAACAGGGATTAGTTTAGGTCATCCAACCCATATTATAACCTCTATTTTGATGTCCATTTTGTCAAAATTTTAATAAGGGTTCCAAATGAAGGATAAAAAATAAGGATCAACACATAGTACAAAATGGGAGTGCACATACTAAAGTCATCTATAGATATAGGCACAATGATTTTACGTAGTAGAAACCTACATAGTTAACTAGTAAAATATTGATAAATGTTGGATAACATTGGTCATCACATGGGTTTGAACTTTATTAATAGTGTTTTTGAATGTTTTGAGCTCTTGATTCCTAGTTTGAGTAATTATAGAGTAGATAGATAACATTTTTCAAATATTGTGATGCACATGGTAAGCAATAAAAAATAGAAATAAACCATATGTATTTTTAATCCATATATTTATTAATTATAAATTTATCAAGTGAAATATCAATATATCTCTTACACATTCATTTTTGTATGATTAATGCCATGTTTTAAAATATTTGGATATTCATAATTTTATCTTATTAGAACATATTAATCCAAAACAAGTAAAACCTTTTAGTCAACTTGATCACTCACTTAAGTGAATCAAACCCTATGTATTTTAGACATTAGGGTTTCATATTTCCTTCTTAGGGCTTCATATTTGTATTTTATTGTGGTTTGAATTTTGGATCTCTTCTATTTTTTCCCTTAGTTTTCACATAATCAAAATAGAAGGTATAATCAATGTGGTTACTCAAAAGGGAAATCATTATACTAAATTTCACTATCATTTTAATGATTTAGATCAACATAAACTTATTGAATACCTTAAAATGAATCCACACATGATTGGTGAATTTGTACATGTAAGTAGAGATGAAAATAAAAATCTTACTAAGGAACCTACTATTAAGGAAAGAAATACTAAAATTTTAAATTACACTAATCTACCTTTTATAGGTATAGATTCCACAAAGATGTTTAGACCTTTATTCATATCACTACTATTCATGTGTTTTCATATATGGATACATAAGTGATTTCTACCTATGGTATGGTGATAACATAAATTTCTCCTTAGATTTCTATAGCTCATCTTACATAATAAAATTTTGTGCTTTCTAAATTTGTTACTCATATGACATCATCTGTTGCTAATCCATATCCTATGACTACTCCTCATGAGCTTATACAAATGCTTATTGATATTTAAGCCAAGGTTTCATAAATATAATATGTTTTTTATATGGTGGGTCATTAAAAAAAATATTAAACATTATTAAAAAAATCTTGGGCCTTAAATATTTCCACATATCCTTTACCTACAAGATTTGTTGAACATTTTTAACCCTTTTTGGATATATGTGGTGTAAAGGGTTAAGGGGGTAGAATAACCTATACAAAAATATGGATAGAACTAATATATATTAAATTAATTAATTACATAATTATATAAATGAATAATCTAAATTAAAATAATGAGATGTGCTAAATATGGAAAGTACCAAATTTGAAATATGTTCTATTAATTGCAATACCAATGATAAATGATACTAACTTGGATTTATAATACACGTGTAGATTTGAGTTGTACACAAGAAAAAAAATTAGGATCAAGCTAATGACATAATTATCATATTTTATAAATTATTTTTATGGATCTATAGACACTATCGATGACCATTAGAAACTACCATCAACATTACCATCTATTATATGATGCTACTATCTAGTATAAAATACACACTGGATTTCAATGTGACCAACTTCATTATTTAGTTTTTTTACCTTTATACTAATGTATTAATATATGGAACATAGACTATATATGTATGCTTATGGATAAAACCCTATCTTTTCACCCTTTTTACCTTTGGGGTGTGTTATAAAAAAATGTGTTAGTGTGTGCACATTATCGAGCTAACCTCAAAGACCCTTATCTCAATGAGTACTACCTACCTAGCCAATTATCTAAGGAGGGACTTAAAATTATGTAGTTTTCCCCTATGTTTGAGAGTGTGTGTGAAAAATGGTGTAATATTCTATATGTAAATGCATTAAATGATCTAGTTTATAACTTGAAAAATACCACTCATGGGCTATTCTTTGGATGCTTCAAAATTTTCGTATGACTGATCCTATGATTGATAAAAAAATAGGAAATAATAACTTAGTTTTACATTTTTTTGGTATTTTATTGTTGATAAATGAGAAGGATTAGACTTGTATTTATACCACACCTTTTGAAAATATCTCATGGTAGGGTTCATTAACACAAATAGGCTGACTTGTTGTTTCAAATAGTTTACAATTTGGATGAATTTTTAGTACTAGACACTAAATAAGAATTTGGAAACTAACATCAATGCTAGTGTCCCTCTATGGCTAGTATCCATCTATGATCTGTAGTGTCAATACTAATATGAAATGGGTACATAACTATAACTAACAATGAAGGTTGTATATCAAGTTTTAAGACTTTTGTAGTGAATAGGTGGTTTAGGTCATTAGAATGATAAGTGTTAGACTATAAGATAATCATTTAGGCACACTAAGATGGAAAATATGAGCCTTTTAGTAGTGGAAAGGTCTAAAACTAAAGGGTAAATCCTTGATTTGTATTTATCAAATATACAAGACTAAGATTATATAAATGTTTAGTTTATTATCTAAAACACATAAGCTTTCACCAATTTAGTTTTAGTATCTACAACACTCAAGTTTAAACAATATGATGTTGAAGTGGGTCTAAAATAACATCTTAGATCCTTACATGCAATGTGTTTAGATCGTTCCTATGGTTATAAGTTATTAACTAAGAATTTTCCCAAGAGCCTTAAGGAATATGAATTATGATGGTTTTATGACCTTTTATTCCAATAGATACATTTTTTAATCCTTTTTTCGATCAATTCTTAGCTCATTTTTATATCAATATTAATTCCTTTGCTCAAATTTTATTACTTAATAAAATACCTATTCAACTCATTAGTGATCATGTGATTCATTATAAGACTATGCTCTTAAAAATGACAAATATTAATGTTGATAATGAATTACAATACATATTAAATAATCTTACTTGTGCTCATGCATGAATAAATTATGATCAAATGCTTCCAATCTTTCAATGATATGTGACATATAATTAAATACATTGAAGTTAAGCAACTTGATATAAATAAGTTAAAGTATGAAGCTAATTCTCAAATATATTTTAAGGCAAAGTTTTAAAGAAAAACAATTAAATCTAAAGTAAATGACACTAAGGATGAGTCTAAAGCAATGATTAATGTAATTTCACCACCTATTCATAGGTTTTGTAGTTTGACTCATCAAAGGATAAAATTTACATATTAGAACCTCCATCTAATGTGTTACAAAATCTACTCGAGTGTAATCTCATATCTCTCCCTCTACCAATGAAGGTTGATATGATAAAGACACAACCTAAGGGCTTCAATATCAATGTATATTGTTATTGGCACAGATACATAAGACATTATATATATATATATATATATATATATATATATATCCACACCATAGGGCCTAATACCAAGTGTATGGGGGACAATTGAGTTGGTTATGTAAAGTGAATACATAGTGTTATATTTATGAAAAATAACTAGAACACATTCAATGGAATTTAAGTCTTACTTTTAGGCAATACAACTTATATTCATTAATGAATAATAAGTAAAATGGGTATAATGTGTTATAATGCATGTGTTATCTAGTATATACATAGAGCATGCTATCTATGTTATGATTGTGTTTTGAATCAACCCTTGGTTGGATGCATATATTACATATTTATACATGAATAATACAATATTAGTTAAAAATGTTGTTGGTTACTAATAAAATATTTGAGTCATTTCATCTTCTAGGTAAATGATGGTTGAGCTCCTAGGTTGGTGGTGACTAATGGTTCTACTAACAAGACACTTGACTAGAAAGTGCCACCTAAAAATTCATGTAGTTAGAGAAACTTGAAATGTGGATATGTTGGAGAGAAGGTATGTGTGAGTATGTGATTCTTTGGGTGAGTGCCAATGAGATGCATAAAAATGTAAGATGAGTAGTGTGTAGTGAAGTGTGAAAGCTATGATAGGGGTGATCTAAGTGTGAAAGTATAAGAACACATGTTATAATTATGCATGAGAGTGAGAGAAACCTTCATGAGGAGTATTGTGAGATATGCATAGAGAAATAAGTGATAATCTTGTTTAACTACATAGGATCTACACACAGATCATTCACCCTTTTTTGAAGAGTAATGGTCTCTATTATGTTTGTGTGTGGCTAAGGAAACTCCATGTGAATGTGTTAATAATTATACCACTTATTTTGATTAGCATATTATCCAACCTTGACCAATTTAAAATGTTGATATGTTATATGGTTGGTGTGTGTGTCTATCACTTTGATTATCTAGTCTTTTTCTATAGGGCACAAGTGTTCTAGATCTAAATCAAAAAGATGTTATGTCACTACTAGATTAATAAATGGTAGTATGTAAGGCCTGAGAAGCTCCACATTGAAGACTAGGTGTATGCCTAAGTATTGAGGTAGATCAAGAATAAAGGTATTCTCACCATCTACATGTGTAATGGTGTAAATACCATAGCACAAAGGCTTGATATTATGGTGTGGACCTTTGAAGTGATCCATATAAAGGTGAAACTAGATGTTATCACTAACTCAAAATGCATGAGGTGTGAGATGTTCACTATGGTGTTCTTTTTATTTCACTTGTGTGTGAGAGAGAATATACTAAACTTGTTGATTAAAAAATTAGACATGTCACATAAACTTCTTAGTTTTTTTCAATTCCCTTTCTTATGTGCATGACTTAGTGCCTAATGGTGCATAGTAGTAAATGTCTATAGGTGACACAAGTTGAAACTCAAGACATGTCGATAATGGACTATTACCTATAGAGCTATGAAGATCTTTATTATAGGCATGTTGAATGTATAAGAGATTGTCATCCCAAGTGAGATCATGTGCATGGTTGTACATTTTTAGTAGATGAAAAAGTAGTTATTGACAAATTATGTTTGTCCATCTATTTGTGGATGAAAATCCATTAACCAGTCTAGCTATGTACCCATCAAGTCCCATAATGCTTTCCAAAAATGTATTATAATTTATAAATCTTAGTTAGATACAATAGATGTTGGAAGCCCAAAATAAACCCAAACATGGTTGAAAAAATCATGTGTAGTGATATCTATGTCAATGTCCTTCTTGAAATTGACCATGATATCCATCTTAGAAAACCTATCCACTACATCGAAAAAATCATCATGTTGTTGTCTCATCACAAGTAGACCAATTATGATATCCATGTTGATATATTTCCATGGTTTGGATGGAAATGGTAGAGGTGTCTAAAGTCATATCTTCTTATTCATAGGCTTGGTGATGAAAGAAAGAATGTAATACTTGATGTGATACTCCATGTCTATGCATGTGTAACTAGTAAAAGTGTGATTGTAATTCAACCATATTATTTGTCATGTTGAAGTATCTTGAGGTCTTAGCATAGTATGCCTCATAGATGAGTCATTGACAAGTTGCACCAATATGAACACAAAGATGTTTGATATCTTAGATAAGATGGTCAAACAAATATAACTTAAGAGTTTTTTACCTTGTGTGAGGCTAGTGTAAGTCATTTTTAAGTCTTGGTCAATTGAATAGAGGGGTACCCAATTTGTGAAGTTATGGCCACATGTGTCCAAGATTATGATGAATGCATGAACCAGTGGTAGGCTAAGGAAATATACTACCTTATTCTCCTTCCATTTTTTATGCTTAATCATATATGGAACTATTTTAAGTGATTCATCTATTTCATTTGTCACACATTAATTATCTTTTTCTACATCTATAATAACGAGAGGGGCTTACCAGTTGAATGAAAAATTGTCTCCTCTATGAGAATGTAGTGCCACCATTGGTTTATTGCTTGAACAATAATGTAAAATTATTTATCATAATTTTATTATGCATGTAAATGTATCATATGTATCTCATAGTGTTGAAAACACTTTTCATTTCAAGATTTAAAGAATATTTTTCATAAGCTTCTGGTTGTGATCTTTTTGATATCTATGATGGCATTATAGCCAAGATATTTGACTATTTCACAAAATGATTATGCAAGTGGTTATTGGGAGTAAATATGGCCCTAATTTTTTGTGAAGAATCTAAAGTTATATTAGCTAAATTTAATGAGTAATTATCAAAATCTGAAGTTTAAAACTATAATCAAGCATGGATATTAACAATGAGAAAATAAACTACAATTATTTAATCAAAAAATTATAAAATAGAGAGGGTAAACTAGAAAGAGAAATGTATCTATTTCTTAGTTTAGACATCTTGAAAGCTATAATGTCATCAAACATATGCATCTTCAAACTAACATATGACATGAAATTACCAAATAGTATAGATCTTATCATATACTAGGCAAATGTCTAAAGATATTTGAAAACATGCAAAGTAGAGATCAGATTTACTTAAATCAAAAAATTGTAATTGCAAATCGTCTAGAATAGCAATGATATTGAAATTAATATAATGACTTTCAATTAGCCTAGTGTAAATCTCAAATTAACAAATCTGCATTAATACATACACATCTAAAATTCATAAAAGTAGTTCAAATCTAAAATATCAAAATAGATATTTGAGGAAGTAGACATGATAAAAATGAAAAAGAAAAATGAACAATATTCACATAATTCTCATGCTTGTAATACTTGATCCCAAATTTACACAATAGTTTTGCTCTTTAAAACCCCCTCTTTTGTTTAAGTGATAATATTACATTTTATGGGTTGAAAGAGAAACATATGAGGTATGTTAGTTAGTCATTATCAAATGGGAATTAGATAGGTGTCAAGTGTAAATTTGGCTTTGAGATGCCTCTATAACTAAAAACTTCTATTTTTGTTCCAAAATCTTCATGGATTTATCATATTATTTGTCAATCAATTTGAGATTGATGACTGGCTCTATGAATATCTCTACTATTTGCCTTGCTAAGTCTTTAAATATTTCATTATTTATACCCATGGCTTCTTTGATGCTCCTAGAATTACTAATGTTTTCATTTGTTGACAAGATCATGTCCAAGATATGTTTGTTGTCAACCCTTGTGGTGCCCTTGCTTCTATTCTTGACTTCTTAGATGAACTCTATATTTCTCTTCTATAATTCTTCATTAGTCATTAGGCCTGTTTGATTGGAGATGGTTGGATCCTTAATCAAACTTCCTAGTATCTATTTCATTATACCCTCTAGTTGTTTGAAGTCATGTGAGAGATTTTTCATGCCTTTTGAGCACTTATTTATGTCTTGGATTTTATCCATCAAGATAATCATGACCATATTTAAGTGTGATGGGTTTTCTATTTTAAGCTCAAGGATCTAGTTTTCCATTAATATCTTTATTAGTGCCTTTATTTTCTTGTCTGAGCCTTGCCACTAGTTGACTTGGTTTAGAGCCATGGCATGTTTTTTACTAACCATGTCCAATTTAGACCTTAGTGCCTTTAAATAAATAAATGGCTCATAGATAATTATTTGAAAGCTATTAACAATATCTATACGTATTAATAAAATAGATTATTCTTCTAATATTTTCATCTCTTGTTTTATCCCTTTGATTGTAGCTTGTAGCCTGTCTGATTGAGATTGGGATAACTCTAGAACATCTTCTTCAAACATGGGGCCTTCCCCTAGTCTGTGTTCCTTATTTTGAATTAGGTGAACTAAAGGCTCAACCCTTTGGTATATAACTTCCTAACCTTCCTCTATGACAACTATATTAGTCACTCTTTATAGGCTAGCAGTAGCTAGATCATACTTAATTACCACTGAATATTGTCCCATATGCTTGATTCAAACCTCTAAATGTGACTAGACTACTGATGGAGTTAGAGTATCATGCCTCCTTTCTTCTTCACTTTATAATTCTATTATCCAAGGCTTTAACTCCTATTATAGAGGGATATATGTAGTATTTACTATAGCCCATGGGTAGTAGGTAGTAGGAAGCTTCTCTATCCTTGGTTCATTTATGAACCATTTAGGTATATCCATTCCATAAATTGGGTTATCCTCACTAAAAAGTTTGGCATCCTTCAAATGGGAATCAAATCTCACCATTTTTCCTTTCTTTGATCTTGAGACAATTACAGTATCAACCTTCTTCTTGAAATGATCAGTGATCATTAAGTCTAATGACTTCTCTTTTATATTTTCTTATTTGGCTTCCTCAACATTTTCCTCCTCTACATCTATGTCTAGTTCATATGTCATGGATAGCATTCTCAATTCATCTTCAACAGATTTCTATGGATCTAAATCTTTCATGTGAATTTCCTCTTGTTGAGGCAAACCTTGTTCTATTGTTTCATAAGATTCATGGGTTGAGAATCTTGAAACAAATTCTCTTGGTCTCCTTTCTTTAGGCATATACTCTATTTTTATGTCAGTTGTGGGAAGCCTAGAAGGACCAACATCTACCAAATGATATTATCTAGGACTAAGATACCATCTATCTTACATCTTTTGATCTCTCTACAATCTGGATTCAAGATTTATATTATGTTATTTTAGCCTCATAACAACTTCATAATAGGTGGATATCTTATTTTACATGAATTAAAATGAACTAATTTCATGTTCATAAGGTATAGCTATAATGCCTTCACTCTTCAAGTGTTCTTTTACACTACCATTGGGATCCCACTATTTATGGTCATTTATCTACAAATTGAAAGAAAGCCTACATTTTGAAGCTACTTAAATTTGGTCCCATTGTCTAAAAGTGGTTATACCAATAGTCATTGGAAAACCATGGATCATTCCTTTCATCTTGTTCTTGTAGATTCCATCTATTCCATTAAATAATTGATATGATACTTATTGGTTTGCTGACTTATATGGCATGTGTATTGGTACTTTAAGGTGGGTAATTTGGGTTCCCTCTATTCTAATAATAGTGTAATCAAGGTACAACTAGATATCTCCCATTATCTCAATGGATTTCTTGACTAAAGGATTTACACTCATCATGGGGACACCATTAATATATTGGATCAAACAAGGATATACAAATCACAAATGAATTGGATATGGTCCCTATATTTGTAAATATGCAAGTTTGCATCATATTGGGACATGGTTTGGGTGCCATTAGAAGACCACTCTCTTTGGATGGGGATTTTAGTTGTGGCACATAAGGCATCTAAAAAATATGACATCATGAAGAACTCAATCTTATTCTTTGTTTTATTCCTAGAAATATGTCTGCTTAAGGAAATGCTAATGATTTCTCCTAAAGGAGGTACTACCACTTCCCCAATAATGAAATATATAGCAAGCACCCATATAGGTTCCAAATGTACAGTATGTGAAAATCCATATAATTTTTTCAACATGGACATAAGCATTCTAATTCTTGGTCTGAATTGGCTCATGAGGGTTTTCTTGTTAGGATCTACAATGACCTTTTTACCAGCTTCTAATAATTTCTATAGGATATCCTCCATGGTATATTTTTTGGCCCATGCATTAATGGAGGCAAGGTCTATTGATACTTATGTCCCAAAAATATCATTACATCTAATATCCTAAGGGAGACCCACTTTTTTTTAGAAAAAACCCTAAAAACCACCATAGACCCATCATTCTCTTTTAAACCATGAAATTTGAAACTTTGAATGCAATTTTTACTTAAACAAATTTCTCCACAGGTTTTAGATCTAGTAAAACACCACACCCAAGATTGGAGGAATGTAGATGGTGTTATTCTCAATGAATATTATATGATTTTCATGTAAATATCAAATCACCTGGTGACTCCACTAGCTTACAAATTAAAATTTCTAAGATTCACATATGTTAAGCTAATAAATGAGATCAACTACTAAAGGTAAGAGGTCTGATTTTTTAAAATTATCATTTCCATATAAAAAGAGATCCAAAGTAGTCACTCCTTAGCCTAAGGTATATCCCATGGTTCTTTTCCCATCTCTTATGGTAACTCCTATCATCTTCATACCTCTAATAATGGCTAAAAATCTGAAATTTCATAGCTTTCAATAGAGGCAACCCACTCCAATTGGCCCAACATGATGATATACTTGATTTAACTTTGAACAGACTACCATATTTTATTGGTTAAACCTTTCCCATTAATAGAGAACACATACAAGATATTACTAACCTCTATTCAATCCATAATATGGTGAAAGATAATGTTGTAATTCAATTTTATTTTCCTCTTTCAAAGGAAAAGCTTTACAATGGTACACAGTCTTGCTCTTGGTTCAATCCAATTTTGGGATGAATTAGGTACCGCACTATGTAACCAATTCAAAGACAAAATTGACCATCTTTCCTTAATTTAATAGTTAACTACTATTTACAAATATCCTCATGAGCATATGATGACTTTAATTACCATTTCCAGAAGACCTAGAATATAATCTCAGCCTTGGTTAAACCCACTACAAATAATGCTTTCTTATATTATTTAAGAGCCCTTAATAGTGATATAGCTATAATAATTTAGTCAATGGGTGGAACTATACTTCTTGAATCTTATGAAATTGTAATGAGGGCATAAAATTGATTGATATAAGCCAAGAAAATAGCTCCAAGGCCACCAATGCCTCTATTTCTAGATATTGCTCCTATTCCACTACTTATAATTTTTCTAATTCCCACCACAAATAGAACATCAAATTTGAATCCTACACCTATGGATGATTTATATGAAGTTAAATCATTACTCAAGAGTTTTGGCAATGAATTAGTATGATTGAAGAGGCAACAAGCCCTAAACTACATGGCTTTTCAATAGGCTAAACCCACATGCTAAGGGAATAGGTATCCATATTAGGGGGAAAAACATCATAAGACTCAAAATATATAGCCAAGGCCTTAAAACATTCATGATTTACCAACAAAAATATCCTCTAAATCCATGGTGCCTATTCAAAATAATTTAGCTCAAGAATACAAGTGGTGTTATTCTTTTAATTAGCCATATAACCAAAACGCTTGCCCTGATGGTGTGATAAGTCAAGCCTTGATGGTACAAGGGATAACAAGTATATAAGGATAACAAGTATAATATACTTACCAACAAGTAGACACACAAGAACCTATTCAAGGTGATGCAACTCTCATAAACTAGCAAGAGGATGACTTTAGTAGTGTAACTCAAGATGAAGCATTTGTCAATAGTGGAAGGCCCATAGTAACTAATACACATTACAAGAAAATAATAATAGAAGGTGATCAGTCCTCCTAGGTAGATCAAGCCTCAACTTCCAAAGTTGCATTGAAACTGGTGGAAATCAATATAGTATAAAGGCCACCCTTTATGCCTACATATCAGCTCAAGGAAAAGTCTCCAATTCCAAACCTTGTAAAACAGGATGTCATTCCCATGAAAGCACAAGCCAAGGTTGGTAATATCCCTTTTAGTATATTTGATAAAATGAAGAAAACTAATTTGAATGTCACCATGTGGGAAGCCCTATCTATACCTACACAAAGGGACTTGTTGCAAAAGGCTTTAAATAATTTCCAAATATTAGTCAAAATTCTAGCCAAGGGACCTATGGCTGAAACTAATTTATGTCAACCACAAGTTGACACTAGAATAGGAAAAAATGGTAAGCCTCCCCCTTCTATCTTTCACTCATAATAGGGAAACATTTGGTTCACAATTATATGCTAGATTTTTCAGCTAGTAGTTTAGTAATGCCCAAGAAAATAGCTAATGCTCTAGGAATAAAATATACACCTATCAATAAAGTGGTAGTAAAATTATATGGGAGTACCATTCAAATAGTAGGAATAATAAAAGGACTAAACTTCATTATTCGTGCTTGCACAAGCCTATCAATTTCTCAAGACAATTTAGTCATAGATTTTCCCCCTACTTTGCCATTTATATTTCAAGAGACTTCACCATAAATATGAGAGAATATTTATTTAAATATTGGTCTCACATGTTACTCAGAATGAGATATGGAACTAGAGTACCAATAATAGAGATCATATAAATTGATACAATCCTATCCCCCCATAAAAATGAATTGTACATTGTAAGATCAAGAGGAGGAAATGGATCATGGGGATGTAACACTCATAGAAGTGATTACAAACACTCATTTGGATGAATGGATATCAACATTTCAATTTGACCCTTATGATTATGTACAAGAAATAGGGTTATGGACATATTGAATTCATGAGAAAGATGCAATTATTATGAATTTAGTCAAACCAATCAAAGATATTCAAGGCATGTGGAAATTATTTTTTGATGGCTCAAGAAGCAAAAATTGTGAAGGCATAGGAATCATATTGATCTCCCTAAAAAATTAGAGATACTTCTACTTGTTTAGACTTCAATTTAGCTATACCAACAATGTAGCTAAATATGAAGCCTTGATTTGAGACCTACAATTGGCCAAAGATAGAGGAATCAAGATTTTGTAGATATTTGGTGATAGTGAGATCATTATTTACCAAGTTAGATAAAAAATTGTAACCAAACAAAAATTGATAAGGTCTTACAAACACAAGGTTTAGGACCTATTAGAATATTTCACTTCCTTGAATATTCAAGTAGTGCAAATGGCATATAATAAATATGTTGATCATATGGCCTTGATGAGGTCCCAATATAACCTACTAGTTGAAATAAATAATAAGAATAGATAGCATGTGAGGCTAATAGTATGGTCATCTATCCTTGATAATGTAGCTAATTAGCAAGTCTTCGATAATGAAGGGCAGATTGTCAATTTTTTGAGAGAGGATGCCAAGTTTTTAGATAAGAACCAACCACAATTATAAGACCAACATGGAGAATATATTATTTAGCTAAAAACTAAAAAGTTACCTATGGGTCTTGTAACACTATAAAATATATTCAATTTTAATGATTAGATGAAGGGTGAGAAAAAGAACATCATGATGAATGAAGAAGATTGTGAGTTGGTCGTCATCTTAGAAAGTAAGTCCCTCAAGATAGGGAAGGTACATGATGACTTGGAAAAACAAAATTTTATTCATTTATCTCAAGAGTTTGATGATAAATTCACTTGGATTTATCATGATCTAAGAGGATTCAATCCAAAATTATCCAAACACACCATATAATTTGATCCACATACAAAGCCTATCAGATAGAAACAAAGACCTATCAATCCAAAGATTGAAACCTTGATGAAAAGTGACCTCTCTAAATTGATAGAGGCTAATATAATATTTACGATCAAACACTTGTCTTGGGTAGAAAATATGGTCCCTATTAGAAATTAAAATGGTGAATCCAACTATGTGTAGACTTTAGAGACTTGAACAAAGCATCATTGAAATATCACTATCCTCTTTCCCCTAGGGAACAAATTCTATAGACAATATTAGGATTTGTAAGGCTATCCCTCCTAGATGGTTATTTAGGTTATAACCAAATCTTACTTCAAGAATCAAACCAATTTAAAACCACTTTCACCACCAAATGGGGCATGCATACATACAATAAGATGTCATTTGGTGTAACAAACATAGGGGTAACTTTTCAAAGAGCCATAGGCATGGCATTTAGAGGTCTAATAAATGAAATAATTCTAGTATATCTAGATGATATTATAATTTATTAAAATAATGTTGATGCACATCTAGACCACTTGAGGAAAAATTTCAAATGATTTAGGGAATTTGGCATTTCTCTTAACCCAAAGAAGTGCATGTTTGTATTACATGAGGGGAAGCTACTAAGACACATAGTGTCAAAAGAGGTCTTGAAATAGACATTAAATGAGTTGAATCCATATCTACATTAGCACTACCAAGACATAAGAAAAGTCTACAAAACTTTATTAGGAAGATCAACTTCGTGAGAAGATTTGTACTAAATTTTGCCTTTATGTCAAAACCCCTTACTGCAATGCTAAAGAAGGGAACTCTTTTTAACTAGACTCAAGAGGAAAAAGATAGATTTGAGTCCATAAAATAGACTATTTCACAAGTTCCTACCTTGTTCAACCCAAATTATGAGAATGAATTTATTCTCTATGCATTTGGAGGGGAAGGAAGCATCTCATCCATTCTAACTCAACATAATCAGGAAGATTTGGAACAACCAATATCTTTCTTTAACCAGTCATTGAAAGATTAAGAAGAGAATTATAGTTTTGTGGAGAAGTAGGTATATACAGTAATCAAATCTCTCAATAAACTTAGACATATGCTCTCCAACAATAAAATACATTGAATGGTGAGTTACCAAAGCATCAAAGAGTTCTTCTTAAGTAGGGAGATAAACAAAAAAAAGAGTGGGATGGATTACAAATGTCATGAAATATGATGTGGATATGACAATCACCAAGCTTATAAGAGGAAAAACATTATGTGAACAATTGTATTTTGACATCAATACTATTTAATCAATATCAAACATAGTGTATGCTTAAAATACACCTCAGTTAGCCAAACCATCTCTATTCAACAATTAGATTCACAACATGAATAATTTTTTGCAAACTAGTGAATACCCCTAAGACTTCCAATAGTCAAATAGAAGTTATTTCTAACTTTAATATATTACATATGTTCTAATTTATGGAATACTATTTCATAAGGATATGAATGGAGTTATGTTGAGATGTATTGAGTATGACCAAATTCCTAAGGTACTCCAAGAATTCCATGATGGGCCATCAAGAGGCCATTTCTCCACAAGAACCATGACCATCAAGATAATGAAAGGAGGTTATTATTGGACTGAGTTATTCAAGGATGCCCAAAAATGGGTAAATAACTATGAAAAGTGTGCTTACTTCATCATAAAACAAAAGGTTATTTGCCCTTCCTCTCAGACCAATTCAATTAGATCAGCCATTTTCTCAATGAGGATTGGATTTTATAGGGATGTTCAACCCACCATTAAGCATAAGACACAAATGGGTTCTCACTAAAATATATTATTTTACATTATGGACTAAATTATTTGCATCAAAATATACTATACAGGCTTCAATTTTTGATTCTATGGAAAACATAGTGTCAAGATTTGGTGTACCTGATACCATTATCTTTAATAATTCTAAAGCTTTCATGGGCACACAGGTCAGCAAATGGGTCATCAAGCATAATTTGTATCTAAGTACTTCTAATTATTATCCTTAGGGTAAAGGCTTGGTTGAGTCAAATAACAATAACCTTGTCAAAATCATTAAAAGGACTATAGAGGATAACCAAAGTACATGGCATACAAAACTAAAATCAACACTGTGGGATGATAGGATTATACCAAAAAATGTCATCAATAATTCATCTCTCATGCTAGTATATGGAATAAAATCATGAGTACCACTATCAATTGAGCTACCATATTTAGAACTCAACCACTAATTAGATTTAATTGATAATGATGAAATTATGGTAAGGCTGGCTGAATTGATGGAGCTTGAAGAAATAAAGAATTAATCAATGAAAGTCTTTAAAGTAAATCAAGCACAAACCAAGAAGACTTGCAATAAAAAGGCATTTAAAAAGAAATTTAATGAAGAAGATATGGTCCTCAAGTGGGATGTAGATAGGGCTAAATTGGGAAAGCATAACAAGTGTGATGTGATCTAGAGTGGTCCATACATTATTACTTAGTGTAAAAGATCCAATGCATTCCAGCTCTTGAAGCTTTATGGAGAAGAACTACCTATCCCAATCAATGGGATATACCTCAAATCTTGCTTTTGAGGTAGGAATTCACTCCAAAAGTTTTAAATTTTGTATATATTAGGATTAGTGGTGTTTCCCAATAAGTTATTATGAATGGGTCAACTCATTCAAAGTTTTTATTTCTTAGGTTATGTTATTTTTTCCTTTTTTTATTTGTCTATCTATCTATTTTTTTCAATCTTTAACAAGTCCCAGTTTGTTCTTCTCTAGGTTAGATTTTGTTAGAATCAAGGTTGAATCCATTCCCAAAATCTTGGAAGGCCATTAGATTGAAATTATTAGTAGGTAATCATCCTACAAAGGTCATCAAATTTTTTGATATTTTTGTCCCAAAAATATCATTACATCTGATATTCGAAGGGAGACCCCCTTTGTTTTTTAGAAAAAATACTAAAAACCACCATAAACCCATCACTCTCTTTTGTGCCATGGAATCCAAAACTTTGAATTTAATTTTCACTTGTGAAAATTTCTCCATGGGTTCTAAATCCCACAAAATACCACACCCAAGATTGACATAACTCATAACTTACCATGGACTTTGCACATTTATAAATGTGCAAAATGTATGACAAGATCCATCTACTACCAAGCACCTAAGCTAGTGGAATCCAAAACTTGGCATGTACTTTGCACATTTATAACCATGCAATGTTCATGATGGGCTATAGATCTGTTCAAAATATCATAACCTCCTTCTACATATTGTTAACCCACAAACCACTTTGCACCTTTGTAAATTTATAAAGTGCACATCAGGTCCTATCTTCTACCAACTACCTCTACTATACCTTTCTATATAATTTCAAACTCCATGAACACTTTGTACATTTATAAACATGCAAAGTGCTCTATGGTTTCCACCTTCTACCAAACACCCTTTGGTGGAATGTGAAACCTCAAGTGCATTTTGCATAGTTGAAAAACATGAAAAGTACCCCTAGAGTTTCACCATCTACCAAATCAAGCCACTCACCTCCTATGGACATAGGAGTTACTCCATGCATATCCCAATTTTTCCATCAAATGCCATTACCACATTTAATGTAGTGTTTTTTCATATACAAATAAATAACTAAAGGATTTGTTTATCATTATTTAAATTCTAAGTGTGATTTTTGGAGCTCTATCCACTTGTGCCACGCTATCAGATTCAAACCACATATAATAAATTACTTATCCAAGTTTTTAACTCTTAAGTTATGTCATACACAGTATTCCCCTTGAAATTCTCATCATGTTTTTTGCATTTTGAAATATTTTCAATATTTTTTCTTTTCATTTTCTATGGATGATTTGAAAAATATTTTTTCCATAGATTTATTATGATTTCTTGAAAAAACATCATTTTAGGGTTTTGTATGGTTATGCATCGGTGTATTGTTGTTTAGACCAAAAGTTACAGTCATAAGATTAGGGTTTATAGGGTTTTATTTCAAGAATTTCATTATGAATATTTTTTCCAAAGTGATCATAATTAAGCCTCAAAGTTTTCCCCTCTTATTTTCATAGTTAAATTCTAGGGTGTAATTGATCCAAAGGAATATTTTTAAAATAATACCATTTTTAAATCATCAAAATATTCCAACATCCATGCATACATGGGACCTATCTCAAACACCCTAGACCCCTGTAGGGTTTGCCCTTGATCAAAGCACCTTTCACCCCCACAAGATTTTAATATTTATGGAAAGTGGACTTACCCCAGACACCTTAAATATTCATGGAAATCCAATTTTCTTCCAACACCCCATACCTCCATGGAACTTTCCCCTAGTTCAAGCACCTCCAAGTTCCACCATAGATTTGAACTACTCTGAACATCTATATATCTTGATAACTTTCATAGTTAGTTTCTCACAATCAATATCTTCAGTTTCCATGCCTCCTAAGGAAATGAAGTTCAAATCCAAGGACCCTAAAGTGACTCCTAGCTTGAATTATAATTTTATAGAGATAATAGATATAGACCTAGGTCATATTGACCTAGAAGATTTTTAGGCTAGGATAGGTGTAGAATTTAAGAATGATTGGATCCAAAGTATCTATGACTCTAGCCTTACATAAGATACAACCCTCCCATTTTCAATTCAAATCCATCATTTGGTCCTCATAATGGACCAACACTATGATCTTGATAAAAGAGAGGTCTACAACAAGAAAGGGGAAAATATTTTGAATTTAGACCTTGATTTTATTAGCTTAGTATTTGTAATTCCTAAATTGTAGAGATACCTAGATATAACTCCATAGACATCCACATAATTTTTTTAGGATAATCAAGATGGATGTTAGAAGATAATAAACAAAAAATGGCTTAATTCCCCTTAGCATTCCTCAACTAGGTTACCAAAGACCATGTATAGAAGTAATTTTATTGATGAAGTAAGGGACATTATCACACTATTGCATAGGGTCACTAGTAATCTTGATGATAAGTGTTATCAAGAGTGGATATACTAGCATAACTAGACCATCTAAAAAATCAAACAATACATTCATTGGGACTATTTAATAAGTGATTCCCTTCACAAACAATTAATGGGGGTAAAAATAGTAGGCAAGTTATATATGACCTCCTACATTTTATAAATCTTGACCAAGGGAATTTTGTTCCCAAGCCTCAACATAGTTCTTGAAGAGACAAATAGAGTATACAACTACTACCCTAATCTCACACTATAGGCTAGTAGAAAATACTTTAGAAGAGTGAATGATTCTTTCATCTATAACATCATTATCATGTTTGATAAGGACATGGGAGAAAAAGTTTCTCAAAGGAAACAATAGATGAAATTAGTAAATGGGGTTCTTAATTCATATAGTTCCCCAACTTTTCTTACATCAGGGTTACCAAATCCAATGGTTATCCCTACACTCTCCCTTGATATGTGAGTGATAAATGGGCACTAATGGATTTGATCAGGCAACTCATGGAGACACACAAGCTTCTTTTTGATATGTATAAGGTAGGGATACATTTCCCAATTTCTATTAGCTAATACACATGCCAATCCCTCATCAAGGACTAGTGTGCTGAGGCTAAAATGGGCCAAATGACATTGAAAACTTCAGATTCTAGATCATTTTTTTGATGTATATGGAAATATTACTAGTTTATAGGCACTCTTAACATATGCTCATGTGTCATACTATGAGAATTACTTGGAAGATTATGGAGTTGAATAAGTTGTCAGAATGAGAGATTATTCCATAATGTCTTTTCAACAAATCAAGGACTATGATGTAGCACCAATTTTAGATGACCTAGTAGATGATAACTCCTAATTTGACTCACTTTATTATACACAAGTTATCATATGACCTTTACCACTAGTTAAATGGTCAACTCCAAAATCCCTTTCTCTTTTTGATAGAACAACCCATGTTTAATAAAACTATCAATTGGCTGAGGAGTAAGGGAGTATAGGTCATAAGAGAAACCATTGGGGTTAGGGAAAAGCTTCTAAAGCTTAAAATAGAAGGGATAAATCCATCTACATAAGTTTTATGAGAATGATCAAATTATCATGACAAGAAGAAGAAAAAAAGAAGACTAAGACAAAAAAGGGAGAATCAAGAAAAGATGAAGAAGTTAAAAAATAACTAATTGATCCTTCATATAAAGACATAAAAATAGTGGAATAGGGATCTAAAACTTTAGATACTATAGTTTTGTCTCCCATTTTTGTTTCCCCCTTCTCCTACTCACATTATTCCATAAGTTTCAACACCTTCACCTCTTATTTTTGCTTCCCCTGCACTTACAATTTCCATCTCCCCTATCATTACATCTACCATACCAACTATGATAAGCCAAGCAAAAATAATTTAAGTGGGTCAAGTGGACATTTAGGTTCCCTTATTAGTGGAATCTTAGGTTTCCACTCCACCTTCCCTTTCTCTAATGTCATAGTCCCCTTTTATTCCATCCCCTCTTTCTATTCCACTCATAATCCCTTACAAGCCATCTCCAATAGTTTCTAACACTACCCAGAAATACTTAGTCATGGACTCAGTCATCTTGACTTTAGTCCTACATGCCACCCTAATTCTTGAGGTGGGTACTATTTTTCTTTCATGTCCATTCTCTTTCTTTTCATCATCAACCCTTAGTAGTCCTACCCATTTGATTAATACATTCAATTCTCCATTTTACACCCTCCACCTATCCCTAAATTTATAAACTTTATGTCTATATCACCTCCCACTCCCCCAATAGACATATGTATTCCCATTACCCCCACTTCATCAACACACACTATTTATACAACCCTACTAGTGAAAATTAGAGTAGCACAGGTACTTGATGCAAATGTTAATTTGTAGTTTGGTAATAAAAATGAACCTTCACAAGCACATCCTAAGCAAATAATGATAGCATATACTTAGAATCTTATATGGTCATAGTATGGGCTATTGTAGCTACATTATCTATTGATTTTTTTATGGTAGTATCAAAATAGGAAGGGTTTATCCCTAATTGGCTAGTCTAGTCAGTAGGGAAGAAGAGAAAATAGATGATAGACCCGAACACATTAGACTTTAGTCTCTCAAAGGTCAAGAAGAAGTCCAAACCAACTCCCAAGACCATCTTTATGATATTCAATGATAAAAAGGGAGAAATGTATGTTGAAATTGTGATTCCCCCACTAGAAAAATGAAAATGAAATCTTGTGGTGGGAGACTATTACATTTATTAGATCCACCTTGGATGATAGATGAGAGGACTCAAACATGATGTACAAACTAACATCAAATCTCTTTTTCAAATAATAGATCACAATAAGGCCACCAATGATGGTATTAAGAAGCAAGTGGAGAAGCTTATAGATGCATTAAAATAATTTACATATCCTAGTGGATTATCATAAGAACCATAAGTAGTGCATCTAATCAATCAGTTTCCAAACTAGGATTTTATTAATTCAATCCAAGAGATATCTCACATGGGAAGGCCTATAAAAAAATGGTTTGAGAAATTAATTATTAAAGGAAATAATTTCATTATGATAATGATGGAAAACTATGAAATAATTATGGATAGGAGGAATATACTAAAAGAATAGTCCAATAAGTATGAAGGAGAGATTCAAACTTTAAACTTGTATTACCCCAAATTAATAATTATAGGTTCACTTAACATAGATGTCCTCATTGATAAAAAAATATTGAATGAAAAAATCAATCATGAGGAACTCCATAGGGATTCTTAATTTTGGATTAGAGTATTAATAGAAGATACTCACCAAGCCAAGGAGGCTCATGATAAAGCAACAAATGTATTATACAACGTTAATGGGATGATGAGCAAAATGTCATGATAAATAGTATATGATATGAATAATTTCCTTTGAGTGAAATAATTCCATAATATCTTCAAGAAAATAGTTGAGAAAGAACCTACAAAGGACATAATCTTCACTCTAAGTTGTACCCACTACTTTCTTAGGCATTAAATAACAATTGATAAGAAGAGAATATAAATTCAAGGAATAAAAGATTTTAGAAAGGAATTATTTTATGTACAAGTAGATTGTGCAACCTCTCACATCTAATCCTATGAGATGGATCCATAATGGATGAAAGAAACATTCAAATCCTTTGATGCATATATTGTGAAGCTATAGGCTGGGAATGACAAGAAAGTTGGGGAAGTTTTGGACATTGATTGATCTTTTATTTATTTAAATATTTTCAATGTTTTAAATTCCATTTGTAATTTCATTTAAAAAAAATTATAAGTTGTATTTGTATATGTACAACTATCTTTTTGTAAATCTTTTGAGAAAGATAAAAACATATTTTACACTTTAGATATTTGATAATATGAAAGTTATAAAAAACACAAGTGCAAATTATACTTTCCATTTTAACAAATATGAATTGATAAAAGTTTGAAATCATGAAGTGTAAATTATACGGTCCTTTTTGGCAAAAGAGATAAATACTTAAAAAGTCATAAAAGTCTCACATATGTTTTTACAAGTTGGGGTTTTGCATGGAAAAGTAACTTGAATTATTTTCAAAGTTATAATTTATTTTGAAGAGTCTAGTTCTATTTTGGGTGCCTCTTTTTGCATGAGGAAGCTATTTTCAACCACTATTAGATGAATAAGCATTTCATGGAGATCTAATAGTTCTAGTCACACCACACCATGCCATGTTATGCTAAATATCATGCCCAGCTTGTGCATGTCACATTTCTAGCTGTTTCACTACTCTAGGATGACAAAAATAGAAGAACTCACCTATTTTTACATAAGGGTCTCATAATTGCATGATCTTCCTCAACTGGGTGTTCAAGTTTAGACAACTACATATCATCTAGGAGATATATTTGTATAAAAATGGGCAAACCCCATGTTCCAATCTATCTTTTTGCTATTAGTTATATTTTCCTACAATTTGGAATCTATTTACTATAAGTTGTAACCTTTGGAGATAAATAAATTGAAGATTTACCTTTCTTGTTTTTTGAGATATTTCTATGTAATAAAGTTTTTAAATTATTTTTGGAAGCCTTACCTTTTATTTTCAATCACAATAAATTCATTTGTGGTATTTTTACCCTTCTCAAAATATTGTTTGATAAAATAAATCAACCTTTTCCCTTTTGCAAAAAATATCTAAATATTGCCTTTGATTTGTCAATTGTATAAGTCTGTGCTTAAACAAATTCAATATAATTTTATACTCTATTGTGTTTATCAAGCAAGCATTAAAATACACTAAGATATTTGGTGCAATCATGATTTTTACCTTCCATAAATTTCAACCCTTTTCCTAGTCAAAACCTTAGTTAGGATCAAAAGCACTAAAGAGAGAAATTTCCATAGCACTGTTGTCTTATCAGTTGCATCAAATTTAGCGAAAGGAATCTAACCTTCTCTAGATATTAACCTTAAATTGTTAAGGTCCCATGGCTTTGGAGGTTTTTCCATTATATCATTAGACAATTACACAAAAATCTATAGGATCAAGACAAGTGTAATCCTATGTGATAACAAGGTCTATCTGGGGCCTATGTATTTTATAATAGGATTCAAAGGTAATAGGGGATATATATGCTATTTTTCTCAATCTACATTCATGGAGAATCATACCCTTATTGATTTTAACATCTTAAAAATAGGATTAAGGATGTTGATGCAGTGCAATACCTCTGGTTTGGTGGTAGCATAATAGAGTACTATAAGCTGAATGTCCATGATGACATCATATAGTCTCTTTACTAGTAGTAGTTTTTCCTCTTATTTGGTCAAAATTCTTTGGTTATTTGTGGTCTAGAACAAGTTTAAGTAGTTAGTGTCTCCTATATTTAGTGAAGAAGCTATGAACTTTGTATCTTCAAAAACTCAACCCTCTATATCTGATGATAAATATAATTCAACCATTTTATTTGAAGTAGGTCCATAGGTTGTCATTAGTATGATTCTAATTAAACTTTCCACTTTTTAATGATAATTCAACACTTTTGGATATCTGATTAGACTCTTTAAACAACTTTGATTACTAAGCTCTCTCTTTTGATTTGAAATAGTTAATGCATGGATAATTTTAGGGATTTTTTGTATGTCTAAGGGTTTTTAGAGGGTTTAACTGAGCTTCAATGGTGACATACAAACTTGAAGTATTTACTTTGGTAACCCATATCATATTTTGATCTCATATTTATACCTTCCCATGCTTGGGTCCATAAAATCTTTCGATCGAACATGTCTACCTATGTGGCATCTCTTTGCCATGTTATTTATTTAATTTTAAAACATTACCATTATCACTTTAGACACATTTATTTATCTCATTATTCCTAAAAACTTATCAAATTCACTCCATAGATATCCTTGAGAGTCTTATGGCCTTAAATTTTAATATTGGTTGTTGATCTTTGTCTAAGCTTATGAGATTATGACACTTGATAACTCCACATTCCTTCTATGTACCCTACTAATATTCTCCATTTAGTTAATGCTCTTATGCCATGTGACATAATTACATGCAATTTTGGGCTTATTAAATTATTGAATTAATTCATACTATTGATCTTCATCTGCATGATTGAATGCCTATTGTCAATCTTTGATTTGGATGATTATACACATGCCATTGATCTACTAGACACATGATCAAACATAGTCCATTGATATGTTGAACATTCACCATGATGTTAACACTTATCATCATCATGTTTGATCTCCAGATCCTTTGACATATGGACTTCATGCTTATCAGTAGATATCTATTTGTACTATTGAATGCATGTTGTCAATCTTTGAGCTTGACTTATTGACCTTAGTCTTTAATGTAGATTATTGATCAAAATTTTTACATAATAATATGCACTGCCAATATTGATCCAAGGAATTTTGACTTATTGACTTTAGGAGATCACCCACATGCCATTGATCCTTGATCTAATCAAGTGAGAATTTGATACTTGGTAACCCTACATTTAATTCATACCTATGAACAATAAAATCAAAAAATAAATGCTCAAGACATATAAAGACTTAGCATAAATATTAGACTAAGGTATTAATGAATTAATGAACTCAATCAAAACTTAGGCTATAATTAAACTAAGCTAATATGGAATAAAGTGACCCATTCAAAATATGAATCCATTTTATTAATAACTTAGGATAAAGTAATTTAGACTAAGGTTTTGAATGCTATTTAAACTTGGATTCAATTAATCATTTAAGGACCAAACATTAACATAATGACTCAAAAAGGACCATATTAGTTAACCAACTAAGGGTCAAACTAATATTGAATCATAAACCCATGAACATTTATTTATTCTTATGAAGATCCATTAATCCTCCAAGATAGAAACATAAGGGCCAAATGTAGGAATATTAGATAAGATCAAATGAAGCTTATGTGCTAGCATGTCAATGTAAGCTAGATCAAAAAATGATACTCAAAAATGCATTTTGATCAAATTGAATGCCTAATTCATAGAGTAATTTACAAAATTTGAACAAGGTCCTTATTTTTTATAAATGGGAGATGTTAACCTCAACAAATGGTGACTTTTAGGGGAAACATTGTAGAATGCTAGAATTTAGATACTTTTGGTTTAAAATAATGAGACTAATCATTCAACATGATCAAGTACCATTATTAAGAACAATTAATTATTAAAACAAGTCTTACAAATGTATAATTAAGATTAAATATCAAAACTTAGTCATGTTATGTGTGTACTTTGATTCATTTACTGATTACCACTGGGATTTAGAGAATAACTTCTAGATTCATGACCTTAAACATTAACATATACTTGTATCATATTTAGATATTCATTATGAATCATGATTTATAAAAAGGGAAGACTTGAGAATCGCTATATTTCTAGCTAGGCATCCATAGCCCTAATAAAGATACCTTTGGTTCCACTCTAGTCCTTGTTTCACTACTGGTTAGGTGTCTATCACCCCGATGGAGGTTACCAAAATCACCTTTTCTTAGAAAACTTTTAGATTTTTGATAAGACTTTTATTTTTGTATTTTTCAACTATATTTAGCTTTCTAATAAAGGTTGGGAACTATAATTATATAGCTATTTAATATTTTTGTCAAATGTTTAATTTTTAAGATAATCATTCTTGGTCATAAACTTCATCCCAGGTAATAATGTTCTTTACGTGCTAACATGACTTTGTTTTAATAATTCAAATTTCACTCAAACATTTCAATTCTTATTGAAATCAAACTTAGATAAAAATAAGATTTAAAATTTTTAAGGAACAATTAGTCTAGATATTGATCTTCATCAATTTCTTAGAGACATAACATTAAGCTCATAATTTCCAAAATCCATGATCAACCAATGTTTAAGAGTCATATCTGTATTCTTGGTTTATGAAGTTCTTTTGAGCATTGAGATGGATTTAGATCTTGAAGATGTGTCTTGGAAAAGACATATTAGAAGCTAGAGAACAAATCAAAGAAAACAAATACACAACAAGAAAATAGATATTTACAAACACTATTTACAAACAAGGGATATGAATGAAACTAATCTAAACTTACATACACTAAATCTAACTAATCTCACATATTACTCTATAAAGACTTAAGGTGGAATAACAAAGAAGTAATGCTTGAGATACTACCCATTTCTTGGCAAAGTGAACTTTACTCCCTATAGGTATTTGATCTTAAAGGTGTTTTCTCATATTGTCTCATCAATCTCGTAAGGACTAATCCATAAAGGAGTGAATCTCCCATGTTTCCATTTTGGCTTAGATGTTATATCCCATAGGAGAACTAGATCTCCTTGTCTAAATAGCTTGATCTTTGACCATTTGTTAAACCATATTTTAACAATGGTTTGATGTCTACTAAAATTAGCAAATGCTTCTTCTCTAGCATCCTCTATTTGAATGATATCAAGCAACTTGGAATTAGCATATTCTTGATCTTATTCCATAAAATTATTTATAAACTTATAAGTTGGTAATTTGAGAGTAATTGGAAAGATTGGTTCTTGTCCATATACCAAGAGAAATGGTGATACTTTTAGAGCTTGTTTCACTCTAGTTCTATCTTCCCATAGAGTATACTTTAATAATTTATGCCATGTTTTTGGTTGTTGAGCTAAAAAATTCTTAATGGCTTTCATCAAATTCTTGATTCTAGACTCTGAAATTCCATTACCTTGAGGGTAATTATTAGATGAAAACTTAATAACTATTTTATTATCATAGGCCCACTCAATCATCTATATAGATGTAAATGCTGATCCATTATCACAAACCAATGATATTGGTGTCTCAAACTGGGTGTAAATGTTCTCTTCTAAGAACTTGATAACATCTTTAATCCTAGACTATTTTGTTGCTACTACCTCTATCCATATTGTATAATAATTTATGGTAGTAAGAACATACTTGTACTAAGCTAAAAAATTAGGGTTGAAAACCCATACAAATTCCAAAACCCATTAAGCAAATGGTTTGTCAATTAAAAATAGCCTCAAGGGTATAGATGCTTTAGGTTCCTTTATATTGAAGATTTGGCATTGATGGCATCCACCAACATGCTTGTGAGAATAATTTAAAATGGTTGGACAATAATAGACTACACTTAGGATTTTGTAAGATGTTGTTTTCCTAGAGGGGTGTCCACTCCCAAGTTTCTCATGAAAGGTACTTAATATTTTAGCTAATTTTTCATTTGAAATGCATCTTAAATACACTCCTTCATAGTTATTCCTATAAAGTATCCCATCTGTGATCAAGAAGTGAGATAATTTGAGCCTCAATGCTCTTCTCTATTCTCTACTCAGTCATGTAAGATAAGAACCATTGATTAGGAAATGAATGACTGCATCATACCAATCATTTGGTTAAAACTATTATTGGTCAACTTGCATGATGATCAATCTAGGATCAGTGTTAAAAGTCAACTACATTAATCCCTAACACCTCATCAATTTAACATTTATAATTTCAAGATCATATTCATGGAGTATGGACATCCACTTCCATCTTCTTTATCCTAATTCACATTGACTCAATATGAGTTTAGTAGAAGGGTCTTGTACTATAGAATGCATGTTATTCCTAAGAATATAATGTCTAAATATTTTGACTACCTTAACCAAAGAAAATTCCTATTAATCCATGAGGGAATAATTTAGTTCAACATTTTTGAAGTTAGTACTCATAAATATAACTGGATGATCATATTTATCAAAATTTTAAGCTAATACAGCTGCTATAATATGTTTAGAAGTAAAAGAATAAAGATAAAAATATTTTGTAAAGTCAGAAATTATCAGAATAGGTGCTTATGTTATTAATTCCTTTATATATTTAAAGGATTTCTTCATTTCTTCATTCCATTCTACCTTTTTATCCTTATTTATCATGTCATTGAGTGGTTTCACAATCTTTGCAAAACTAGAAATGAATTTCCTTACAAAATTGATCTTCCTAAAGAAATAATTTATCTCTTTTGTACTATGTAGGGGATTTTATTTTAGATATAACATTAACTCTATCTAGATATATAGAAATATCATATTTAGTTATCACATGTCCTATCAATTTTCCTTTGGTTACATAAAATCTGATTTTCTTAGGGTTAAGGGAAATTCCATACCTTTGATAATGTTTAAATACTTATTGTAAATGCATTATATGATATTCCTATTCTTGGAAAATATATTTAGATCATCCATATATATAATGATACATTTACCTATGAGACCTTGAAAGACATGGTCCATAGATATCTAAAAGATAGATCCTACATTTATGAGTCTAAAAGGCATTTTATTTTAAGCAAAAGTGCCCCATTTTTTTGTGAATTCAATCTTCATTATATCTTCCTTGTTAACAAGTACCTGTTTGTAACCTAAAAAACCATCTAGGAAATACATCATGGTAGAACCACTAAAAATTTGAATCACCTAGTCAAGAGATGGAAAAGAATAATTATCCTTTTTAGAAGATTTGTTCATGTTCATAAAATCTATACATAATCTAATCTCTCCATTTTTCTTTCTAATTGGTATTAGATTATCTACCTAGGTAGAAAGTCTAATTGAAAAAACTATTTTTGTATCTAATGATTTCTTGACCTATTTATAAATCAATGGTTTCAAAATAAGATTAACCAATCTTTGCTTCTAATTGAAATATTTATAGGCTTATTTCAAGGGAATTTCATGGGTGATATCTCAAGGATCAAATATCTTCAAGTCTTCATAAGACCATGTAATAACATCCTTGTACTTGGTCTATAAGTCTCTGGCATTTCTAGATTCTTTTTTTTTGCATGTTGTACCAAGGTTTACTAGCTAAGTTTGACCTTGAGTTCCTAGGTTAATTAGATTATAATCCTTCCCATTTAATTTTGGAACTTTAGCGATTTTAGTTAGCTTATTTTTGTCAAATAGTCATTCTAAGGCAATCTTGCCTTTGGGAATCTTTTTATCATTTAGTTGTATTATATTGTCATAAATTATATTATTATCAATAGAATTCTCATTCACCTCATCAATAATATGAGACTCAAACACTCCTAACTTATTCATAAATTTAATGATCTATTGGTCATCACTAAACACTTGTAGATGATTAACATTGTCAGGTACAGAGGGGCATGGGACTAATTCAATATTAAGCCTTTAGGAATCTTGATTTGGCATTAGGTTAGCTACAATTGAATCTAGTTCATTATCATATTGGTTTCCTTATTTGTGGATTAAAAAAAAATATTTAAATCATCAAAATTCTCAATCAATTCCCATATTATAAACTTATATTTATTCGGATAAGACAATTTACATTAATACTTGCTTCTGACCTAATTGACTACTAGTTCATAATCACCATATACTAGTATTTATTTAACCTTGTGTTTAATATAAAATTATAATCATAAGATTAATTCTTCATACTCTTCCAAATTATTATTGTAATTAAACTAAATTTTGTAAGCAACATTATATTTTTTCCCAATGGGATTAATTAAAACTATTCCTATTCTAGACCTAGATTTGCATCTAGCACCATCAACATATAATTTTCAAAGTTTTGGCATAACATGAGAGTATTTAGAATTACATACCTAAGTAGTGTCACGGGTGTAAACATATTGACCCTTTCTTTGGTTTCATCATATTCAATGATCATATGCTTCATCTTTGATTCCTTTTTAATCCGAATTTGATTAGGAACTCCCCTTCATGGTAGCCATATATGAGAGAAATCAATTGACATGTATCCAATAAAATCTTTAGTCTAATATTTATTAAGAAAAATCCCTTAAGCATCTGTAGTGTCCACAACTTGAATATCAATAAATTGTTACACTCTTGGTTTTAAAGCAGGCTGCATATGTACATTTAACAATTCACCAATCACTTTAACTCTAGATTTATCTAATTGAGTCACTAATCTATCAGACTTAATATTAAATAAACCAAGATTTTCACAAATACCTACTATCATAATATTTTCAAAAACACCTAATTCTAATTGACAATCATGCAAGTTTTTACCAAAAACACTAATTATTAGTAAAAAAATGTGGAACCTTTATTTTATTTTTATACATTACTACATTTGCATTTGTAGGTTTCTATGTTTTAATAGGTTTTTTAGTTAAATATTCTATCAACAAGACTCTCCATTTAGTTATCTAAGTCAATTCATGTAAGGTGATGTTATCTTTAATTTTACTGATATCCTCCACTAGGTTATACCCACTCCTAATAGAAGAACTAGATAAATCAACATTATTTCTAATGTTACTTCCCTTTGGAGGTGATGGATTGTTGTTTTCTTTTGGATCAAGAGGAGTATCAATGTTATTTGATGGAGTAGAACTTGTCATTGATTTTTTTTCTTTGTTCCTCAATGGATAAATCTTATTCAGATACTATTGAAAAGCATGAATCTCCTTTAGATTATCTTTAGGTTCACTCTCATCATGAAATAGAAAATCAAAGGTTTCCATAATAAGAGTTGTTTTGAAATATTTAGATGTCTCTAAAGAACTAGATGACCATGTAGCATTATCTTTATTAGGAACAAATTTAAATATATCCAATTCATCTTAAAATATATTAAAATCATTACAAAATTAAATATAGTCTAATTCACCATGTTTTGAAATGTTATAAACCTTGAAATAATTAGTTAAAGATACATTACAAATGTTTATTTCAAGTATGTTCTTAATTGTAGATGACTCATTATTAGTGTTTCTATTAATATTATGAAATTTATTTATAGGTCTATTAAACTTATGATAATAATAGTTTCTATTGGAATTCTCCCCAGTGTTACCTACATGTCTTTGTAATTGAAGAAAATCAATGCTTAATGTTTGAACCATTTTTAATTTGGAGTCATTTTCATTCTTAGGTTCCTCTAAATTATGGAATTGAGTACTATTACTAGCTATTAGAACCATATCTCATTGATTTTGTTGATGGGATTCACTTTTAGAGTTCTTTAACAATCCTAGGTTCTGACTAGGATGAGCATAACTCAAAGGCAACCGGTTTAAAATTGGAGTTTGATTCAAAGAAGGCATGATCTAATTAGCATTTGGGATTATATTTAATATAGGAAAATTAGGATAGATATTAGGAATAACATATGCTAATTGGCCTTAGGGTTGCATTTGATCACTATTTTTCATAACTTCAACATAGGCCAAAGCTAATGTATTTATGTCTCCAACAACTCTTTTCAAAAATATAGAAGTCATTAGATCTAAAGAATCCTTATAAATATCTAAAGCTAAAGCTTCATTAGGATTATAGGGAGTTATAGTTTTACTAAACAGCTTTTAAAATCTAGCATTTAAATCTCTAATGGTTTCATTTGAATCTCTCTTCATAGTAGTGAATTGTTAATATAGAATATAGGGATTGATGATCTTTCAAAACTGATCAATGAAATAATTGTTGAAATCATTCCAAATAATGATGTAATTTTCAATAACATTAAGAAACCAATTATGTGTTTCATCTTTAAAGGTAAATGGAAATAACCTACAAACAACATCTTTATGAACACCATTTAACAATCTTAAGGCAGCCTTAAAATACTTGATGTGTTATTCAATAGTAACAGTGCCTATAGGACTAAATGAAAGTAAATATTTCTTAAGATTTCTTGGTAAGTCATGTACCTGACCAATCACATTGATAAAATATCTAACTAATCAAGCCACACCTTGATGAGGATTGAATATAACAACAAAAATAGGTGAAGTAGGTTGAGATTTATAAAATCTACATTTACCTTTATACGCTCTTATTTTATTATGAATTTCCAATGAAAGAAGAGGTAGCCTTGTCTTAGATCTTGACCTAGTTCTTATTCATGGATATTTTAGCTTGGAAAATCCAAATCCTATTCAAAATATGATGTATAAACTTTATCTTTATAAAGACAAATAATCTTCAAAATTTTGCAAATAACAATTCAATTCTTACCAATAAGTATATTTGTACATTTATATTCCTAAGTTCAAGCAAAATTTTCACAAGTTCATACAAATCTTTAAAATAATAACTATCTTTAACTATATTAGCTTAAAGATACATCCAAACTTGTGAATATCAATGATCTTTGAACACAATTACTATCACTAACCTCAAACATGTTAAATTCACAAAGTTTAAGAAACCTTGGCAACAATTTCACATACATCTTCAAATAATAACTATCTTTAGCTAAATAATCCTAAAGACTAGTCTAAAACCATGAATATCAGTGATCTTTACAATTTTAAGCTAACAAAAACACAAATATGTAAAGAATTAATTGATCTTTGAACAAACTTCACTAAAATTAGCTCAAAATACTTTAGATTCATAAATCTTAAGCTCATGCCCTCCTTCTAACACCAATTTTATAGCTTGTTGATGCATGTAAATGTATCACAGTGTTCTCATAGTGTTTTAAAAACTTCTCATTTCAAGATTCAAAGAATATTTTACATGAGTCACTAGTTGTGATCTTCCTAAGATCTGTGGTGGAGTAATGGCCAAGCTATTTGACAATTTCATAAAATGGTTATGAAAGTGGTTGTTGGGAGTAACTATGGTACTAAAGTTTTGTGAATAATCTAAAGTTATCTTAGCTAAATTTAAATAGTAGTGATCATAATATAAAGTTTAAAACTCTAATCTAGCATGAATATTAACAATGAGAAAATAAAATACAGTTATTTGATCAAAAAAAGAGAAAATGAGGAGGTTAAGGTAAATAGATAAATGTTTCTATTTCTTAGTTTAGACATCTTGATAAATATATAATTTCATCAAAGATATGCATCTTCAAACTAGTATATGACATAAAATTACCAAATAGTACATATCTTATCATATAGTAGGTAAATGTCCAAGAATATTTGAAAACATGCAAATTAGAGATCAGATTCACTTTAAATACTTACTTAAATTAGAAAATTACATTTTCATATCTTCCATAAGAGCAATGATATTTAAATGAATCTAATGACTTTTAATCAACCTAGTGTAAATATCAGATTAATAACTCTACATTAATACATGCACATATATAATTAATAAAAGTAGTTCAAATCTAAACATCAGAACAAAGATTTGAGGAAGCATCCATGATAACAAACAAACAAAAAAAATGAGATAATCTTCATATAATTCTCTTGCTTGTATTACTTTCTCCAAAATTTACACAATAGTTTTTCTCTTCAAAACTATCTCATTTTTTCAAATGATAATACCCCTTTTTATAGGTTTAAAGAGCAACTTATGAGGTATGTCAGTTAGTAATTATCAAATGGGAATCATAAAAATGTCAAGGATAGATGTATTCTTACAAATATTCTGATACTTTTCAAATGTGACTAACCTATAAGCCATGTGCATTACACATTGCACATGATTTTACAAAATAGTATATTCTTTATAAATGAATTACATGGTTTTTTATACAAAAGAATATACTAAATCAATCCAATTGACTTTGAGATGCCCCTACAATTGTATCCTTTTGTTTTATTCCAAAATCTTCATGGATTTATCATATTTTTCATTAATCAATCTGAGATTAATGATTGGATCTATGAATAATTCCTCTGTTTGCCCTACTAATTCTCTTAATATTTCATCCATTCTACCCATGGCTTCCTTGATGCTCATGACATTACCAATAAGATCATGTCCAAGATACATTTTTTGCTAGCTCCTAAGTTGCCCTTGCTTCTACTCTTGACCTATTGGATGAACTTTGTAGCTCTCTATTGGAATTATTCATTATTTATTAGGCCTATTTGACTAGAGATGGTTAGATCCTTAATCAAACTTCTTAATATATATATATATATATATATATATATATATATATATATATATATATATATATATATATATATCACTCTACCTTCTATTTATTTCAAGTTACCTGAGAGACTTTCCATGCCTTTTGACCACTTATTTATGTCCTTGATTGTCTCCATCAAGATTATCATGGACATATTTAAGTGTGATGGGCTGATTATTTTAAGCTCAGGGATTTAGTTTTCCTTTAATATCTTTATTAGTGCCTTTATTTTCTTGTCTGATCCTTGCCACTAATTGACTTCATTCATATCCATGGCATGATGTTTACTCACCATGTCCAAATTGGACCTTATTGCCTTCAAAGAACTAAATGTCTCATAGATAATTATTTCAAATATATTAAGAATATCTATAAGTATTGACAAAATAGATTGTTATTCTAATATTTTAATCTCTTGTATTATCCCTTTGATGGTAGATTATAGCCTTTCTGACTAAGATTGGGCTAGCTCTAGAACATTTTATTCAAACATAGGGTCTTCCCCTATTCTCTGTTCCCTCTTTTGAGTCAGGTGAACAAAAGGCTCAACCTTTTGGTGTAGAACTTCCTAACCTTCCTCTATGACAATTATGTCAATCACTCTTTGTAGGCTATTAATAGTTGGATCATACCTTATTCCCACTGAAGACTAGCCCATATGCTTGATTGGAACCTCTACTTATGACTAAACTATTAATGGATGTAGAGTGTCAAGCCTCATTTCTTCTTCATTTTATAATGATATTATCCAAGGCTTTAACTCCTATTGAAGAGGGATATATGTGGTCTTTACTATAGCCCATGGGTGATAGGCAGTAGGAAGATTATTTATCTTTGGTTCATATATGAACCATTCAGGCATAACCAATCCATAAATTGGGTTCTCCTCACTAAAAAGGTTGATGCCCTTCAAAGGGGAATCAAGTCTAGCCATTTTTACTTTCTTTTCTCTTTAGATAATTGTAGTCTCAGCCTTCATCTTAGAATGATCAATGATCACTAAGTCTAATGACTTCTCTTTTACCTTTTCCTATTTGGATTCCTCAACATTTTATTCCTTTTAATCTATGTGTATTTTATACATCATGAAGATCATTCTCAATGCATATTCAAGATATTCCTATGGATCCAAAGTTATTATGTGAATTTCCTCTTGTTGAGGCAAACCTTGTTCTACTATTCTATAAGATTTAGGGGCTAAGGAGATTGAAATAACTTATCTTGGTCTCCTTTCTTTAGGCCTATGCTCTATTTTCATGTTAGCTATGGGAAGCCTAGAAGGACCAACATCTATCAAATGATATTGTCTAGGACCAAGTTGCCATCTATCTTCCATCTTTTGATCTCTCTATAATCTAGATCCAGGCTTTATATTATGTTATTCTATCCTTCTAGAAAATTCATAATAGGTGTCTACCTTAGTGTAAATAGATTCAAATGCACTATGTTCATGTTTATAAGGTTTATCCATAATGTCTTTTCTCTTCAAGTTTTCTTTTACCATACCATTGGGATCCTAGTATCTATTGTCATCTATCTATAAATTGAAAGAAAGACTTTGTTTTAAAATTACTTAAATTTGGTCCCATTGTCTAAAAGTGGTTATACTAATAGTCATGGGAAAACCATGGAGCAGTCCTTTCCTCTTGGTCTTGTAGATTCCATCTATTATATTGAACAATTGATATGCTACTTCTTGTTCTGCTAACTTATCTAGAACATGTATTGGTAGTTTAAGGGGGGCACTTTAGGTTCTCATTATTTTGAAAATAGTGTAATCAATGTACAACCAAATATATCCCATTGTCTCAATGGATTTTTTAACTAAAGGAGTTACCCTCATCATGGGGACACCATTGATGGCTTAGCTCAAAGCAAGAATACACAGTCACAAATAAATTGGATATGATCCCTATATTTATAAATATGTAGCTTTGAATAATATTGGGACATAGTTTGGGTGCCATTTGGAGACCACTCTCTTTGGTTGGGGATTTTAGTTGTGGCACACAAGGCATCTAAAAAATATGACATCATGAAGAACTCAATTCTCTTCTTTATTTTAATCCTAGAAATATGCCTTAAGGAAATGCTAATGATTTCTCCTAAAGTAAGAACTACCACTTCTTAAATAATGAAATATACAATAGGCACACATAGAGGTTCCACATGTGTAGTATGTACAAATCCATATAATTTATTTAACACGGTCATAACCATTCTAACTCTTGATCTAAATTAGCTCACTAGGATTTTCTTGTTAGGATCTACAATAATCTTGTTAACAAATTCTAACCATTTCACTAGGATACCCTCCATGGTATGTTTTTAGGCCCTTGCATTAATGGAGGTAAGGTTTATTTGGGGCCTAGGTGGTTTATAATAGGATTCAAATGTAATAGGGGATATATATGCTATTTTTATCAAAATAGGCTATGGATAAGCATACCCTTATCTATTTTAGCATCTTTAAAATTGTACTAAGGATGTTGATGTAGTATAATACCTATGGTTTGGTGGTAACATAATGGAGTCTTTTAAGCTAAATTGCCATGATGTCATCATATAGTCTATTTGGGGCCTAGGTAGTTTATAATAGGATTCAAAGACAATAGGGGATATGTATTCTATTTTTATTGAAATAGGTTCATGGATAAGCATACCATTATCAATTTTAGAATTTTTAAAAATTGGACTAAGGATTTTGATGTAGTGCAATACCTATGGTTTGGTGGTAACATAATGGAGTCTTGTAAGCTAAATTACCATGATGTCATCATATAGTCTCTGTACCAATAGTAGTTTTTCCTTTTCCTTGGTCAAAATTCTTTGGTTCTCTATGGTCTAGAACAAGCTTGAGTATTTATTGTCTCCTATATTTAGTGAAGAAGCTACAAACTTTGTATATTTGAAACCTTTGCCCTCTATTTTTGATGATAAATATAATTTAACCATTTTCTTTTAAGTAGGTTCATATATTTTTATTACTATGATTATGATTTAATTATCCATTTATAAATGAAAATTCAACACTTTCAACTATTTTATTAGACTCTTTGAATAACTTTGATTACTAGGCTCTCTCTTCTGATTCAAAATAGTGAATGCATGAATAATTCTAGGGCTTTTTCATACGTTTGAGGGTTTTTAAAGAATTTAACTGAGCTTTAATGGTGGCATAAAAACTTAAATTATTTGATTTAGTAACCCATATCATAGTTTGATCTCTTATTTATACCTTCACATTCTTGGGTCTAAAAAATATTTCAATCTGACATGTTTGCTTATATGTCATCTCCTTGTCATGCTATTTATTTAATTTTAAAACATGATCATTGTTGCTTCAAACATGTGTCTTAATCTTGTGCCTCCTAGAAACTTGACTGAATTCTCTCTATCAATATCCTCAAGAGTCTTCTGGCATTGAATTTCAATGTTGGTTGTTGATCTTTGATCTAAGCTTTTGAGATTATGAAACTTGGTAGCTCCATGTTCCTTATATGTACCCTACTATTAGTCTCAATTTAATTAATTATTTTACACCATGTGTAATCCTTACAGTAAATCTAGGCTTATTGAATTATTAACTCAATTCATACCATCAATCTCCATCTTCTTGGCTAAATGAATGTCATTGATCCTTGATATGCATGATCAAATGTATGTCATTGGTCCACTAAACACATGATCAAATGTAGGTCATTGATCTATTGAACATTCACCATGATTGTGACATTTATCACCTTCATGTTCAATCTTTGAATCCTTTGATATATTGACTTTGTGCTCACCATTAGACCTCCATCTATACTATTGAACATGTGCCATCACTCTTTTATCTTGACTTACTAACCTCGGTCTTTAATTTGGATCATTGATTGGACTTTGTACATAAGAATACACATCATCAATCTTGATCCAAGGAATTTTGACTTATTAAAATTGAGTGATCATCCACGTGCCATTGATCCTTGATCTAATTCAGCAAGGTTTTGATACTTGGTAGCCCTACATTCAATTCATACCTATAAATAGTAAAATAAAAAAATAATTGCTTGAGACATATGAATAGTTAGAATAAATCTTAGACTAAGGTTTTGATAAATTAATGAAATCAATCAAACCTTTGGCTAAAATTAAACTAAGACTAAGATGGAATAAAGTGACTCATCAAAAATATGAATCCATTTTAGTAAGAACTTAGGCTAAAGTAATTTAGACTAAGGTTTTGAAAATTATTTAAAATTGGATTCAATTAATCAATTAAGGACCAAATGTTAACATAATAACTCAAATGGGTCCATATTAGTTAACCATCTAATGGTCAAATTAACATTAAATCATAAACCCATGAACATTTGTTCATTATTATGAAGATACATTGATCTTTCAAGATGGAAACACAAGGTCCAAATGTAGGAACATTAGATAAGATCAAATAAAGCTTATGTGCTAGCATGCCAATGTAAGCTAGATCAAAACATGATATTCAAAAATGCACTCTTATCAAGTTGAATGCCTAACTCATAGCATAATTTTTAAAATTTGAATAAAGGTCCTCATTTTTTAGAAATGGGGGATGTTGACCTAAACATAGGTGGAGTACCTTTGAACCATATTGTTAAACATTTTTAAGTGGTATGCAACCAGATGTTTATGTTACAAAATACAACACTAAGTGTGTAATCAGATAAATCATTATGAATTTTAAAGGAGTGTGTAATGTTAGGCATTTTGAGAACAAGTATTACATAAATAAATTTTGTGTTCCTTGAAAGTGAATTATTGCATAGGAGTATAGTTGAACTTGGATTTGACACATGTTTTTTGGTTGGGAAACCAAGATATATACTAGAAACCAAGGATAAACTTGTGATAAAAGTTAAAAAGTCTAAGAAAACTCCTTAATTATATGAGATTTCATGGAGTAGGCCAATACTGGATTAATTTTATCATCTCTAGATATACTCTAATGCGAGTGTAATCAATGATGTAGCCCAAAAACTAAACCTACACAACACCAAATGTACACTTTGTGAAGTTTTCTTACAACTTGTGTTGGTACAAAGTGATAAAATACATGAGATGTGCTCCATATGCTCCTTCAAAGTCTTGCTAAAGATGAGGATGTCATCCAATTAGATGATGATGGAGTTCATGAATGTGTTTAGTATATTAGTAAGGTTAGAAGGCATGACCAACCATTCGTATAATCCATCCCATGTCTTGAATGTTGTCTTCCAAACATCTTCAAGATGGACTAGAACCTGATGGTAACTTGACTTCAAGTCAATCTTGGTGAAGTATTTTTCACCTTGAAATTCATCCAAAAGGTCATAAATACATGGTAGTGGATATTGATTCTTCACCATTATCTTGTTTAGTACTTAATAGTCAATGTAGAGTCACTAGGACCAATCCTTATTGGGTGTAAGGAATATTAGACTCTTGTAAGAGGAATAACTAGGCTTGATCTTGACCTGATCAAGGAGATATTATATTTGACACTATAATTCATCATTTTCCTAAATTTATATGTGATACAAGGGGATATTAGAAGAAGGGATACAAAAACCAAAATAATGTAGTTCTTAATTATAAAGTGCACTGAAAAGCCTTTTAGATTGTATGAAGACTTCCCTTTACTTCTCTAATAACTTGTTGAGTTTCTAGTGCTATAGGGATGTGTGAGTGTTGTACACTACCAGAGTGTGATTCATCTTTAGATGTGTAGGTGTATTTGGGTGGACCATGAGTAACACGAATTTATATGAATGTAATATAATCATATGACATTGTTTGGTAGAGACCAAAGTGACTTTGGTCATGGGTGTTAACTCAAAAATGTTTTCAAATATATATTATACAAGAATAGTCCATCATTATGGATTGGATTGATAAGTAGCTTCTTGGCTGTACAAGTATGATCTTCCCACTTATCATACTATTGGGATAAGTGGTGCCATAACCATCACTCATCTGACCATGATGATTTTGAGTACCATGAATAACAATCCTTTCTCATACAGTCAACATTAAGACCCAAATTAATGGATAATACTAATCCATATGTCTCATCTGAACTCCATCACCACTATGATCAACATATTGAAGGGTGTGAAAATATCTTCTACACTAGGTCCTAGGTGAAGGGTCAACCTCTTTAAGTCATAATAAATAGTGATAGTCATAATAGCATCATTATTCAATCCATAACACAACACCTTTGTCTTTCCACTTTTGCACATCCCAAGACACATTATTTGGGGTGTCTATAGTAGGGGAAACATAAATGGGTCCAATGATAATGTAATTTTTAATAAAAATTCAAGCATATAGAGTAAAATGTCACTTGTGACATCACACCTCTATAGGTCTATGACATATTTCTAGGAAGACCATACCTATACAACCAAGAAGTTACCTATCAAGCAAATCCACAATGTTAGACTATTTTTGCACATGATCTCTTTTACTAATTCACCTTTATTCATACGTGATTTCATTGAGTCATGTCATATTCATAGTGTTATAGTGGATAATAACTCATGTGAAAACATATGTACTATGGCTTACATGTCTTGGGTACACACATAGAGAGTTTATTAGCATAACTACTATGGTAAAGTGATTTGATGGAAGGTGAAAAAAGTACCCTCTTGGGGGAATTGTGTTACCAATTTTAATAAGGATTATATTCATTACTACTTGGTCCTTAGTTCTACCTGATACTAGGAATTAAACATAATATTAGGACATCTATGGATGTATAAGATACATGAAATATATCTTTAGTGTATTCATTCTCAAAGTATATTTATAGAAAATAAGTGGATATAGTTCTAAGTATCCCATATGATTACCCCATTTATCTAGAGACATTTAATTTTACACCTCCACCACAACCTATTATATAACAGGTATAGTTTTATCATACAAAGGAAAATCATAGACATGTAATTAATATTTCTCAAATACCAGTTCTCCAATGTCCATTAAATCAATGATCTATTCAAGGTTAATAGGCGCTACCTAATTTTTCATGCCATAAGATGTTCAACACGAACATTGACACATTCTCCTTGAATACAATAAATTCTATAAGTTATTATAATTAGTATATCTAAGAAATGTTTACATTATGATGTTGAGTATGATGATGATGATGATGATGATGATGATGATGATGATGATGATGATGATGATGATGATGATGATGATGATGATGATGATGATGATGATGATGATGATGATGATGATGAATTTTTTATATCAATGGCCACTTATTTTATTTGGATATTTATATACATGTTCTTCCTTACCCATGATGTGTGACATTATCATTGATAACTTTAGTAACTCCACATGAGCATATTATTGATGGGGTAATTGGTTATTTGGAACATAATTCAATTTAAATAATTCAAAAAACTTTACAAAAAAAATAAATATTCAAAAAATACAAAACCATGACCTATTCATGGCAGGATTAGCTAATATACATGATTGATTGATGTTATTTATACTATATATGGTAAAATATATATCTATTTTATATGCACATTATTTTCACATTATACATGAGTGGAATGTAGAACATACATGTTACATATGATACATAGACATTGTATACACCCTAAACTGGTTAAGAAAACACACATATTATGTCTTTTCATAAGATACTCCAATTGGAGAATATGAGTTTTATCCACATTTATCCATGTCCCTTTATCTAACTTGAATTGGTCTTCCACATTCCCTAGACATCATTTTGCTTATTATAGGTCATCCACAACTCTCTAGGATTAATCCTTTCAATCCCAAGCACCTCTTTTAGACCCAGATCCATCCCATTAGGTCATGTACCCCCTAGACAATAGTGCCCAAATAGGAATATATCATTGAAACCTAGGGTGTATAATTTTTTATGCTATTGTCTAGGAGTATTTTTGGTCTTGAAGGTCAGTTTCTTCCCTAGGATGAATCTTACCCCTTCTCTTTGCTTCATTCATAAGTTTTATATTGTTGACCAAATGTAAATAAAATCTCCCAAATTTAAAATAATGAGTCTCCTATATAAAATAATACAAAAGGAATTTTATATCTAGTACTTACTATTTTTTCACATTAGGCATAATAAAACTAATCAATAGTATAGCTCAACTTGTCTACATCACACGTAGATTTTCATTCATGATCAAGGAAGGGCCTAAGAAAAAATTCATTATTTCATCAATCATGTGCATTTATTATTCATGTTCCCTAAGGGAGAATTACATTGGATATGAGACCCTTAACATGAGGTTTAATGTAGGAAATAGTTAGAATAATAGGAGTTCTTGATTGTGTGATCATTCTTCCCACAACCCATTTTTTCCCCTTATGATTTGATCTCCTTTGTTGTTTCCATGTATGTAGGCTTCTATGGGTATTAAATATAGGAATTGATGCATAATGAACTCAAAAAAATCCTATAATTTAATTTTTCATAGATAGGGTGTCACATGCCTGATAGGTGGAACCCAAAAAAGCCAGATCACCAGGACAATGACACTAGCAATGAAAAGTAGCACTGAAAAGTGGACTATAGTGCCAAGTAATAGGGTGTCCTAAGTTTTTCACTACTATACAATCCATAAACTGAGTCTTGGGTCCTATTCATGACAGCTTTCCCTCCTTGCATAGTAATTTATAGACTCTACTTCATCTATTTCAGCCCCAAAAAAGCTAAGTTAATCTTTCCTTGTCTTCTCTCTCTTATACAAGTTAAATTAGTCAAATTGACATGAACCTATACTTTGTTATTTAAAACTAGAATTATTTCCATATACCATACTTGTATTACTTAGTAATTAAACCATAAATTTCCTAAAAGAATAACATTTGGTGAACCCGACTTACTTCAAATAAAAATCTAAAACCCTAGCTACACTTAGGGTTTTTCCTTCATATCTTGTGAAAAATTATAATTTTCAAAATTATTTTTTTTTATTAATTTTTGTACATTTATCTTATTCAAAACTATTTTTAGAATTTTAAATTATTTCATAAATCTCAAAAATTTTATAACCCTAGATTTCAAAACTAGGTCATCAAACAACAAGCCATGGCTCTTTGCAAATTTTAGAAAATAATTTTGGAATTTTTAAAAATTATTTACCTTATCAAAAATTATTTCAAAATTAGTTTTTTTTTTTTGAAAAATTTTAATTTTTAGAATTCTAATTTTTGTATAAATTTTTGTACATCTATCCTATTTTACATAATTTTTAGAATTTAACATTATTGCATAATTTTCAAAAATTATAAAACCCTAGTTAAAAACCTTAGATTTCCAAACTAGGTCCTCAAACCTCAAAATTCCCTCCCTTACAATTTTTAGAAAATTAATTTGAAATTATTGCAAATTGTTTGGTTAATCAAAAGT
Organism: Torreya grandis; assembly: GCA_037957365.1. Lineage (NCBI taxonomy): Eukaryota > Viridiplantae > Streptophyta > Pinopsida > Cupressales > Taxaceae > Torreya > Torreya grandis. The sequence continues at coordinate 1,293,844 of JARHVA010002167.1, read as the reverse complement.
AATTTCAAATTTTCAATGCTAGTAGTTCTTTGTGCATTCATTTGCTCATAGTCTTTTTCAAAATTCTCTTTGGTGATAAAATGGCCATAAAGACAATTCCTCCTCATCCCTTAGATCAATTTCTAAAATTTTCTTACAAATATGATAATGATTGGAAAAATTCACAAAATTGCATATTAGCTAAAACTATAGAAAAGGATTTCATTTATAGTGAAGATAATGATTATTTTTGTAATGAAGGATATGATGATGTAAATAATGATGAAGGCGAATCACAAGTAGATGAATCTTTTTCTCTTAAACCCATCTCTTTTTTTCATTCTTCTAATGAAAATACTTTTGAAAAAAGGGAAAAAGTACTTCTCACCTCATTCTCCTAGACATAATGCACAAATTAATCATGCACTTTCAAATGAGCCTCTTATTGGTGATGATTTACTTCCATGTGAACCTAATCTCTCTTTACCTTTTGGTACTGCTATGTTCAAAATACAAAAATATAAATGCAATAGAGTCAAATTACCAAAGCATAGTTCAAAGGATGCATTATGCGTTCCTAACTCTACTCCTTCAAAATAATGTTCAAATGATAACACTTATACTCTTACTTCGCATGTTGAAAATGATGAAAATGCATATATTCCATCCAAAGATAGCATAGATACACATGATATTCCAAATTCTAATGATAACTTATTGAATATTTGAAAGGAATTAAATCTTTCTCTTACATCTCTCTCTATCAATGATGGAATTGATAATGAATATGATCGTGAGCATGTAAATGAATATCTGAATGAAATTGAATATGAAAATGATACTTCAAATCTTTATATTTCAAATGAAAAAAATGTGGATTGTGATGATGCATGGAATAATGATGACTACTATGCATATAGTGAATAAGAAAATGCATCCCATGCTTCTAACCCTTCTCTCACTCCTCTCAAATCTCATGCATGTCTAAATGATGTTTCTATTTCTATTAATGATTCTATGTCAAATGATGCACATGTTAATTATAATAACATATCTTCTACTCAATTAGAAGGTGATTCACTAAAAAAGAAAGATACCAATGAATCTCTTAAGCCACCCCTCACTACAGTAGAACCCAGTTCCCACTCTTTACCCAAAGATAATGGTATCCCACATCCCTCTAGTAAGGTCTAAGTTACCATTACTCCAAAGGTTCAAGTGATCACACCTCTTTATGATCCAATTACTAAATGTATAATTCCCATGGTTAAAATTAACAATCAGATTCAATGATTAAATGAACCACTTCAAGATACTAATGTATCATCCTGGGAGTTTATCTCTTTGATGTAAGCAGTTGGTGAACTACAACACCAAGTACATCTCCTTACCTTAGAAAACAAAGCTTATAAATTTTGGATGGATGCCAATAATCTACATGGTAACCCTATTATAAAGACATTCATAAAAGCTTCATTGCCTAAGCATTTATAGACATCATTATTACCTTACTTTGATGGTATAGGAGATTCATTTGTATACCTTCAATATTTTTGATAGGCTTTACCACCTTATGCTATTCTTTTTATTCTACTCAAGTTATTTTAGTAGACATTAGTATGGGAAGCATAAAATTAATTCTTTCATCGATGCCCCATGGGCTCATTACACACATATGATGACCTAGAAGATGCATTTATCATATATTACATAGTCCACATGGGACCTCATGTTACATATGAGAAATTTGCCACACTACAAAATTATTTAGAGCTAGTTAGCTAGTATATCTTAAGATTTAAAGCTCAAATGATAAGATTGATATACAAACTAGTAGATCTAGAGTTCCAACAAATCTTCATTAAGGTACTTCACAAACCTCTCCTTGAGCATCTAATATACCAAATAGAGTCTTGTTTCACACATTTATATTACACATCTCTCACTTTGAAAAATAAATTAGGATTGATCAAGGTGGACTGAGTTAATCAAATCACTTTAGACTTCACATCAACATCTTTAAATACAACTTCTATTACTTAGCATCCACCATGTCTTAGATAAAATAAGATACCACCACTAGAATAACAACCAATCAAGAACAAAGAATATGTTTTTAGAACACAACTTACAATATGCACTACAAAGAATAATAGTAAATCACCACTATAATTTGACTCAAAGTAGGATAGCCCATATATCATATTATTAACATTACTAGATAGGAGGTTAATCACATTACCTTTTACTAATAAATGAGCTCCACATATTTTACATAGATAGCCACATTAGCCTTTTTACAACTATCATCATATCCATGGACATAGTGATACTACCTATTTTGGACTCAAAGATTGCATTACTAGATGTGTTAATAACAACATTATAACATTTTCATAGGGGGAACATATATCTCCTCCATTATATAACCCTATAACTCATTCATCCATGATTTAGTCATCCCAAGACATTCCTTTATAGGAATCATTGATCACTCATCATGTAGGTAATGCAGGTTTTAGGATAGAATCTCACAGGAGATCTCTTATTCCACCTATTTAGAAGGTTTGGAAACTAGTACAACACATGCATCCCACATATAGAATTGTATTTTTTGGGATTCATAATGTAGTTCCTTATACATATCCAATAGATTCATAGGTACCACATTAGAATCCTATTCTAGAGAGATATTTATTATAGCCAAGTTTTTAGGGTTTTATCTCACGTAGTAATCCACTATGGTTAAGACTAGTTGAACCCAAAGTATAGAGTAATTTTATTCCAAAGAGATATTCATTATAGCTAAGTTTTCAAGGTCTTAACTCATTTAACAATCCATTATGATTAAGATTAGATGAGCCCTCAACATAGGTTTTAGTTCCATCTTCACATGTTGCTCAGTCATACACATCACAATAGCTGCCATAAGGTATTTGATGATAGACATATGAGAGTTCTTCATAGCAGATAACATCAGCTAAAAAGCACATTCCTATATAGCATGCATAATATGGACACTTATTTATGTGGATGACAAGGTTTAGATAGTGATATAACACATTGTGATACAACATACATTTAATTCAACATCTATTTATAACTTCACTTAGCCAAGAAATGATGGAGCCAAAGGTCTATCTAACCTTTGTATTCTTTAGCCACTCTTGGGAAGGTAATACACACACAATGCCATATTACTTTCCACACCTACTAATAGCTAATATACCTAATACTAGATAAAAATCCTTAGCTAGAACTAGAATATCAAAATATAGACATTACCAAATCAAACTTATCCAAAGACTTTGCCCATTAAACCAAAATACACATATTCAAATCCTACTCAAACTTATCTAAATAGTCTACCAAGTACCACAACAAACAAATTTTTTCTTCTATGTGACTAAAGTTTACAATCACTTAGCCTAACATTACAAATATCAAAACATCACATCTAAAATATCATGAATAATCAAATCACATATCCCATGTACCATTTACTACACATATGCAAATTCAAAATCAAACCAACATGTATGTGTGTGTGTGTGTGTGTGTGTGTGTGTGTGTGTGTGTGTGTGTGTGTGTGTGTGTGTGTGTGTGTGTGTGTGTGTGTGTGTGTGTGTGTGTGTGTGTGTGTGTGTGTGTGTGTGTGTGTGTGTGTGTGTGTGTGTGTGTGTGTGTTTGTGTGTGTGTGTATAATGTAGATTGAAAAACATATACATCATATCAAAATATAATCAATCATGAATAGGCATCATGCCCTCACTTCTAGTCTCACTCTCTCCTCCAATACTAGTCCCATAGTCCAACTTAACACTTGATGGCCCCATACCTCCTTGATTAGATGAATTCCTCTTACACTCACTATCCCACTCTAAAAATCAGCCAAGATCCTCACACAATTCCACATGTCACCATTGAATTTCTATGTAATCATAAATAATATTTAAACTCACCAATCCACAATTAAGAGGCATCCTATGCCTATCTCGCTTAGCCCTCAACTCATCTCTATCCCCCACTACCTTAACATATGCATCTATAGCTACTACATCCTTATCGAATAAATGTACATAGACACCATCTATCAATGTGGCTCTGTCTATCAAACCCTACTCCATAGCATCATCAGGCACATGTTGTGTAATCTACCAAAGTGTCAACTCAATAATGGTCTCCTAAAACTCATCATCACCCCTCACCACATTAGTAGGTACCTCATCTAGTACACTTTCCACACCACCAACAACATAAAAATTAAACCACTCCATTAGCTATAAAATTTCAAAAATGAAATAAAGCACAAACATTAATATGACTCAACATAAAATCACTAAATACTTCTCATCATTTGGATTGACTAAAAATCCTCATAAGTAAGAACATCCACTCCATCCATAGGAAATAATGGACCCCACCAATGTCTATCCCACCATGTAGTATATCACTTAGTGCATCCCATGTCATCCACATTATGAACATATAAAATAACATCTTATACATCCAAGGGTAAAGGTTCCAACTCAACCTCAGTTAGTCTTACACACACCCTAGCTCTTACTAGTACATGTGCATTCTTTAACCATATTTATGCTATAGGAGGCACATCCTGCTAAACTCTAAACTACCTAGTCACATTTTCATACTAAAATCACTCATAAAATCTAGGATAATGATCATGTAACCAACTACTGACCCTCATATATCATAGTTGCTTTCTATCCTCAGGCCATCTAGGGAACCCCCTATAGGGCCTCCATGTGATATCCTAGGCCACCAACCTATCCAACACCCTCTTATAGTAGTATATCATGTGAGATTGGATAGATAGATCACTTGTACATCACTCACCAAATAGCTATAAATATGCCCAGCTCACCCTCAATAACCCAATAGGTCATATAATTGATATGTGCTCATATACCCAATAATGTAACAAAGTGGCCACACCCACACCACCACTGCATGCCTCTTGAGTAAATCTTTATAAGTCTATATATAAGTGGGAAAGTATAGTCCTACCCCATGAGAACATATTACCATACATCTCAATGATGCAAACCACCTTGTGCATCCTAACTCCACTCCCATCCATTGTAACAAACAAAGCCAATAACATAGCTAACCATTTCTTATAAGCACAAAACACTTGACTACATAATCACTGATAATATCATGTCAATATCATTACCTCAATGATTTACACCTAAAAGTACCTTGGGAAAATATCTAGATGTGCAATCAATGATAGCCACATGTATGTTATCTTGTAATACCATCGGTCACCTACTGACCAACAAGTGCAAAATTTGGTATACATCCTCCAGGGTCATAGTGATCTCACCTATAGGCAAGAAAAATGTGCAAGTATTTACATTCCACCACTCACATAAGGTGGTTATCAAATATCTATCCCACTATATGGTGCTTAGATCACACACATGACCCAATTTAGCTCTATCCATCACTACCCTCTCATTAGCTGATAATGGTAGCAACTTAGAGTCTCCATTACCTAACCCCTATGAAATTCTTGCATCTACACCTCACCCTAAAAAAATACTAAGAAACAAGAAATATATTAGACAAAAATATTAATTAAAATAGTCAAATATAATAAATAATAAAAACCAATCTGAATCTCAAAAAAAACCCATAATGGCTAGTAGCATTGTAAATTGGATAGTAGCAATGTATATTGGACAATATCATTAACTCTAGGATAGTAGCACTATAAATAGGTAAAGTTTATAAAAACTACCCCAAAAATCTAAAATTCATCAAAAAAAGGTATCTAAAATAGCTTAAAATCAGGTAACTAGCTTACTTACCAGTCTAATCTCTCCACCAGCCTGAATTTGGGCTACTAACTACTAAAAAATGTGTTGTTGAAGGTGTTCATCTCCATTGTATCTTGAACTCCAAAGATCCAAAATCTCCAAACTAGTCAATGCACAAATGAATTAAGATTTAATCAAATTTTCCTATATCAAACCACTTTCTCATTCAAAGCAAAATACTATTTCACTCATAACTTGATCTTCATAGCTCCATTTTACAAATCATTTTATTATTTGGAATTGTGACAATAACAATTTCAACATAAAGCATCCTTCTCTCTCTCTTAATACATACATCACTTGAATACCATGGCACACACATTTATCTACCTTTCTTATACCTAGACATACAAATTGGCCCTTACCAATTCACATTCATTTAAAACACTCAAATAACCTAATTTGTTTAATCAAACAACCTTTCACTCCATATAATCTATTACCACCTCATTTGCCTACCACAACATGAATGTTTTTATATCACTACTATACCCATATCTCAGCTTTGATCTTAATCAATAAAAGATACCTATCTCTCCCAGTAATTCAATATCACAAATTCAACAAAAGACTCTCGATCTATTTAATGTAAGTTCCTATACATTTTGCCACTAGTCATCACTTTTGGCTCAACCTCCTCTATCATGAATGTCATACCTTTCCCCAAAATGGGGAATCATTCCTAATATTCATATTCTTATACTTATCCATCACACCTATCCACTATCATATATGGATACACCATGGTTTGTATGCCTCTAACAATCATATTATTAGATTCAACTTAGATCAGTCAAAACAAATAGTGATTCAGGCCACCTGTGTCACTCAGTATGGTTTTTACACCTCTAATATTTAGATCATTAACACTATTTAGCTTGGATTGGTTAAGATTATACAGTGGTTTAGTTCATATGGGTCACCTAGAATTACTCAATTTAGATTAGTTAAGATTTTACAGTGATTTAGATTACATTTGGGTTACTTAACATTACTTAGGATATTTAGAGGGATACACCTTTAGTTTACTAGATATATAGACTATTTAGATACTAGATTTAGGGGCATGTATATTACTACATGTCTCACACATACATATTCATACAACATGACATAATTATAGACTAGATAGCAGCTTATAGACATAATGTAGAGCACATAGTTTTTTATCTCCAGTTTTACACATGGGATATGACATGATAGATCATATCACATGTGGTTATATATATTTCTAGATTATCCAAATGCATCACTCACATACCAGATCTGGTGGCATGGCACAAATGTTCATATCCTTCATATATCAAGATTATATAGATTACGATGGTAGGACATACCAACTCCTTCTCACACATTTACCATCATTTTTGTTTTGTACTTGGGCAGTAATTAAGTTGTCACCAAGTTGGATCATATGATCATCTACAATGATTAGTCCATAGTATTACTCAGACTTATACCCATGAGTTTGTGTGGGATAGATTATAGACATTGGTTTTGGACCTTCTAGCACTTCTCAAATCTAATTCAGATTATTCAGATTTAGTACAGGGGGCATTTATTATAGACATTCATTATTTCTCTAGGCACTATTCTGATTTAGTACATGGGGCATATATTATAGATATTCCTTCTCTTTCCTAGCACCATTCTATTTTTTCATCCACTTCCTTGGCCAGGAAGTTGGACCCTTCTTTTCAATAATCCTTATCTTCATATAGGTAAGTTTAGGTACCCATCTTATTTCTTTCTTTTACTCTAGTACTTAATTTCATTGCATTACGAGATTAAAAGGGGGGCAAATGTATACATCCTAAATTAGTCAAGTAAACACACATATTATGTCTTTTCATAGTCATTTAATAGGAGACTTTTACTATAGAATATGAGTTTTATCCACATTTATCTATGTCCCTTTATCTAAATTTTATATGTCTTCCTACATTCCCTAGACATCATTTTGCTCATTCCAGGTCATCTGTAGCTCTCTAGGATTAACCCTTTCAATCTCAAGAACCTCTTTTAGACCCATACCCATCTTGCTAGGTCTTATACCCCCTGAATAATAGTGCCTAAATAGGAATATAGAACTAAAAACTAGGGTGTCCAGTTTTTGATGCTATTGTCCAAGAGCATTTTTGGTCCCAAAGGTTAGTTTCTTCCCTAGGATGAGTATTACCCCTTCTCTTTGCTTCATTCCAAATTTTCCTATTTTTGACCAAATGAAAATAAAATATCTAAAATTAAAAATGATTATTCTCCTATATAAAGGACTACACAAGGCATTTTATATCTAGCACTTACTATTTTGGCACATTAGACATAAGAAAATCAATCAATAGTATAACTCAACTTCTTTGCATCACACATAAATTTGCATGCTTGATCAAGTAAGGGCCTAGGTAAAAATTTATTCTTGCATCACTCATGAGTGTTTATTATGTACATTCCCTAAGGGAGAACTACATTAGATCTGAGACCCTTAACATGAGGGTTAATGTAGGTAATAGTTAGAATAGTAGGGGTTCTTGATTGTGCAATCATTCTTCCCATAACCAAATTTTTTCCCCTTATGCCTTGATCTCCTTTATTATTTCCATGTATGCAAGATTATATAGGTAATAAAGATAGTAATTGATGCACATTGAATTCAACATAATCTTGGACTTTAATTTTTCATAGATAAGTTGTCATAATCTTGACATGTGGAACCTAAAAAAGCTAGATCACCAGGACAATAACACTAGAAGTGGAAACTATCATTGGAAAGTGTAATATATCACCAATTAATATGGTTTCCTAAGTTTGGTTCTACTATCCAATATATAAACTAAGTCTTGGGTCATGTTCATGATAGTCTGCCCTCCCTACACAATAATTTCTAGACTTTGCTTCATTTGTTTTAGCCCATAAAAAGCTAAGTTAATCTCTCCTTGTCTTCTCTCTCTTATACAAGTTAAATTATTCAAATTTACATGAACCTATACTTTAAAATTTAAAATTATAATTCTCTCCATATCCCAAACCTTTACTACTTAGGAATTAAACCACTAATTTTTGAAAAAGAATAAAATAGACATACAAATGAGTGACATTATTTACATCCAAGGTAAACATTTATACATTGGGGGCATGAATATCCTAGGGGAATATTTAAATACTTATATAATTTTATCTTTATATATTGATCCATTGGTCATATTATATTGTACACGTTACTTACTACTGTATTTAGTTTTTAGGGTCTTATTTCTTATCGATATTGTGTTTTGTTATACTAGTGATGGAATTATTTGATTATATAGACTAACATTGATTGATATTACATTGTGTGATCACTAATGTGTTATATATTGAATGTTATATGAGTGCATTAATTATGTCTTATCATGTCATGTGTCAGTTGTTTCATAAGATAATATAGTATGTACCATAGCCATATCATGTCCATGTTGGGATAGAGTTGAGTTAAATTCATGTCATGTCTTGAGTGCTTCTAGGCTTCATGATCATGACATTATTTTCATATCTTTATGAATGGTTATATATATGATTATTTTTAATCCTAGTGTTATGCTTCCTATCACATAGTGTTATTATGTTCAATTCCATTATTTCTATCATGCATCTATTGGTATGATTATTATTGCATTTCTAATTTATATATCTACTTAAGATGACACTTTTATTCTCATTGTCTTGGATTACATATTTCATATGTGATTTAATGATAAATCATTCATATTATGACATATTTTTAGTGTGAAATTAAAGATAAGTGGATTAAATTATGGAATTTAATCACCCAAAATAAAAAACCAACTAGGTAAGATCTAGATCCATTAAAACTAAATGCAATAGATGAATTCACAATTCAAATCAGCATTATAATCATAAACTTAAATTCTCTAAATCATGATTAAATAGAATATGAAAATAAGAGGATTGGATTTATTACCTTAGACTTAAAATTTGGACATGGTGATTGCTTGATCAAGGATGTTGGATGGATGCTTGTGATTGAAGGATTAAATTGACATGAAGACTTTCCTTAGATTTCTAGTTAATTAATAATTGGACATGGATTAATTAGATAGATTTTAGATTCCCTTCTATGGAGGAATCAAGTTTTTCAAATATAATGAGGGAGAATTTAGTGGTTGAAATTCTAAGTAAGATTATGGAGATTTAGGGTGGATAATTAAAAGGAATTTAAAATTCCTTAAAAGCCTTTATATTTAGAGGCTTCTAGAAAGGAGGGATGAGAATAGAGAGGATTATATAATTGGATAATTATAGAGTACTTTTTATGGGTTAATGATTATTAGATGTGGGATTAGATAGGTATTTGGTGAGTGATTAGCGATTAGGAGTGTAGGAGAGCCTAGAAATAGGTTAGTAGGTGGTTAGGTGGGTCATGAGAATTTAAAATTCCTAAATAATAGATAAGATAGATTAGGATAGGATAAGAGATGATTAAGGGAATTAATTCATTGGTTGGGATGAATAAGGTTAGTGAATGAAGAAATATTGATGGGGGATATTAAATAAAAGGAGATAAATTAGTGGGGATAAATTAGATAAGTGGAATTAGTGTCAACTAATAGTAATATTAGTGACATTAATATAGCTAAGAGAATTTAAATGCATAAATTTTTCTCCTCTTTAAAATGGCATTACAAGTGGAATGAAATGGAAGGAGTAATTTCCTTTCAAAGAAAAAACATGTCATTGTTAGTAGATATGATGTTATGGGATATGATTCCCACTTGAGGGGATATATGGGGAGAATCAGAGGGATGGCCACTTGAAATAAGAAATGATGGGTGGTATGAGATGGATAGACAAGGGTATGGGATGATAGATATGAGATAGATGATGAAGAAGAATTTTATATAACCAATGAGCTATAGATTAATGATGCCCATATAAAGGACACATGCATAGGTATTAAATATGATGTGGTCATGATTGTCAACACATCCCAAGGGGGATTCAACTATAACATGATGATAGGATTAAAAGGTTTCAAGTTTTAGATGTATCCCAAGAAAATATTCATGCAAGGGAGAGATATAGGACATGATAAGATGATGATTTGATAATATTTATGATGGATGTATCTCAAATCTAAATGAATCAATATGATGTAGGTGATAATAGAGAAGAAACAATATGAGTGAATGACCAAAGGAGAAGAATTAGATTTCATTGCATCAAATCAATGAGTGATAATATGATTAATAATGTTACTGCCCCTAGAAAGGAAACATACAAGGGAGTTATAGATAATAATATTGACCAATCAATAATGGTGGATGAAAGATGGAGAAAAATATGAATGTTGTGACTTGTCAAGCCCAATCGATAAGTGTGAGCAATTGATAAAAAGATTAAGGAGATGATTGTGGGGATATTGATTGATGAATAAACTAATTAATTAATGATTGAGATTATGGCTCAATGATTTTATTGATGTGATATTGGTGGATGAGGAAAAAAGTGAGAGTGGTTAAGCTATCCTTGGGCACTAAAAGTGGCCAAGTGTTGCCTATATAGTCTGAAAAGACCTCAGACTAATGTAGTTATGACTGGGGATAAATGATAATGATGGATTAAAATATGATGATGATGATGATGATGATTATGATGAGTAGAGGATGATGTTAGTGATTATAAGATATGAATAAAATGATTAAATGGGAATTAAATTATTGGATGTTAGTCAGATGGATCAAGAGGATTAGATTAGTGATGGAAATAAGGATGGTTAGATGATTAGATAGATGATGAGGGTGTAGGTGATCAAGTTATCATAGATGTCATAAATATCATCATAGTATAAGATATATATATATATATATATATATATATATATATATATATATATATATATATATATATATATATATATATATATATATATATATATATATATCACTTGGAAATTTACCCCATGATATAATTATGACCAAGATAATGGTGTGCCAAAGTGCATGGGCAAATGGTAAACTTTACATCATCAAGGGAACCTAAAAGCATTATTATAGATTTGGGGACCTCATAGCATCCTCATTCATTTCCAAATAGAAAAAAATAGACATGATTCACATAAAACATAAGACAAATAAAATATATACATGATGGAAACAAGTCAAATAACACATAACATACAAGTAACACAAGTAAGTATCTACATGCAATGTCATGGTGTCTTGTCAATGAAGGGAGGAGTGTGTAGGTGATGGACTAGACTAGGATGATCATGATGTGAATATGGAATTGTAATATACTAATTATTTATATAAGGATAAGAATGTGAATATGAATATGCATTGGGATTAGGATAAGGATTTGGATATGTGGGCTTGGATAAGGATTATGATTGATATAGACTAGATTTTCCCCTAGTTTAGAATAGTAAGGTGGATAATGTGAGGGGTGTGATAAGGTTTTGGTTATTAGGTTGGTTAATAAGTAAAATCTAAGAGTGGTCAAAGGAGGATGATTATGATGACCAAGTGTTAACAAAAGATAAAACCCTACAAGAGTCTAATCTAGTAAGAAGATTAGGAGATGATGGGATCAAATACCTTCCATACTAGTAAAATAGTGATTGGATGGGTGCTAGGTATGAAGAGGAAATGATAGAGAAGTGATGTGCGCTAGACTAAATTCTTTGACAAGGTTGTGTATGTCAATAATACCTAGTCAAAAGGGATGATTTTGAAGATAAGGATTGGTGACCACTAGGATTTGGTTCCAAGATGAAATAGAGTATCTAAAGATGATGAATGTAAAAATAGGAGATGAATATTAGAATTTTTTTGTGGATGATAAGGTGATGGAGGTGGATGTAACTAGGGGTTTAGGCATAATACAATACATCATGGACCATTTTTCACTTTTTCAAATTTTATGATTTTTAGGGTTTTTGACATATTTCAAACTTTTAGATATTTTCAAAATATGTATGTACAATATACAAAAGGGGGTTACTAGAAAAGGTAATGCAAAACCTAGAAACCAAGATAAGGATGGATGGATGGATGAGTGACAAGAGGATGAGGGTGATGTGGAAAATGGGATGAGGACCAATGAGGAGGATCACCAATGATCATATCATGAAGGAATTAGATGTATATTACCCTAAGTGTTCATTATAGGATATGCTAAGTTGATTCCAAAATAGTTCTCAAGACACCTTTTGCTTCCTTAAAAAGGTCAAGATGGGAAGGAATGAGATATAGGATGAACGATATGATGGTGAATTGATGATTAAGAATAGTAAACCAAGGGATAATATGGATAAGGATGGGTGATATATATAAGGTCAACAATGGATGTGATAAGTAAGATGGATGTTGCCCCTAAGTGTTGAGGTATACTGTAGATAATATATTATTAAACCATGATGTTGAAAACTAGTTTTCATCATGGTACTTGCCCAAGGTGCCAAAAGACTAGTTTTCACCATTGGATAAATGTTCTTTTTTATTGGGTTTTTTTTATTTTTTCAATTTTTTGATTTTTTTTAATGACATCTTGATTTATTAGAGAAAGGTAAGATGCAAGATTATCAATACTAATTGGATCTTCAATCGACATATATTCTAAGGTTATGTGATGTTAGGACCATGTAATAGATGTTTTGGTGGCCTTTATTGACTCTTGATTTAATGTCCTCTACATGTTTTAACCAGGTATATTTGTAACCCCTATGATGGATAATGTTTCCTGGGGATTGGTGATATGTTATGGATGGGAGCATGTCATGATTGTGATGAAGGGATATAGGATGTGGATGAGGAATATGATTATGATGAATGGTATGATGAGATATGGAGTGGAAATGGGGTTTAATAGTTTCATACACCATTAGATATGGTGAAGGGGATGATTTATATTGGTGTCATGGGATTACGGGATCTAGAACCTTTTAATTTATTGATTCTTAGAACCAAACACTAAGAGGATGGTTAGTCATATGATTATCACTTTTGACTTTCTTTTAATTTGTTAATTGGGTTTGATTTTGACTACCCCCTAGTGCCTAGTTTTGGGATTCACCTGGGGAGATGGATAGATAATTTTTATTTTGACTTTGACATTCTCCTAGTGCCTAATTTTTGGATTCACTAAGAAAAGACATTTTTAATTAGGCCAATGATTTAAATTTTCTTGACTTTAACTTATGGGACCAAATATGACTTAATCATGATTTATGAATTTTTTAATATGGTCTTGGACCTTGATATTTGGGGCACATGATGTTGAATGCAAAGGTGAATCTAATGATACATGTTCCTATTCATTCTCTTCATAGAGTGGGATATGGTGGGTATAGAGGCGAGGTGGATTATTAATGGAGTCTGATGGATTAAGGGGATAATAATAAAACATAGTCATCATAAAGGTTACAAGGATCCCTAGCCTCAATGTCATAAAAAGGGTCCTCAAGAGTCTTAAAAGGATCACTAAGACTAGTTGTTGTGTATGCATCCAAAGTAGGATTAGATTCCTTTTGACTATCTTTAACAGATAGTGTATACACCTAATATTTTCAAACATTTATTAAATATTGACACTTTGTATCTTGTAAGAACCCATCAAATCTCAATCTCTCTGAGTGCACACCTTAAGGGGTGCACCAAAAAAGGGGTGGGTAGACCATTGGTGCTTTGTATTATTGTTTTCCCTTTTTTCACTTGTTATCAACACACATCTCCTTATAAAATTTACCCTAAGTTTGTTCTTATCTATTATACCCATTACAAAATTTTGATAAATTTTATCCTCATTTTCCTTACCTTTATCCCATTTTGTTAGTCAGTTATATAGGGTTGACCCTATACAGTTTCAGTCTATTTTCACTTAGGATTTATTTTGAATTTTGGCTGACTTAGCTTGAGACCTAGTGAATTATTGTCCAAAATTATATTGGGTTGAATAGTTTGACCCTATCTACCTAAAATTTTGGAAGGTTTTAGGGAAAGATATTCCTATATATACAAGTTCATTCCCACCATTTGATAAGAAATAAGTGAATAAGAATGAAGTGTGAACAGACATCTACTTATTGACCATTCTACTTGAGAAGTAAAGCTTAGTGATCCATTCTTTCTTTAGAGATATGGATCTTGTATTGTGGAGAAGTCTTTTGTATACATTGATAGGTTGTGTATCCTAGAGTTGATTTGTTTTTATCATTATTACATATCACAACAATTTATTTCAAAGAAACTTGTCCAAAGGAGAGATTGAAGCTTGATAGGTTCATCTTCAAGGTAAGTATTCCTAAATTTATTTCTCCTTTGTAAGAGTAGATATATAATGCAACTCTGCTTCTTTTCCATTCATTATATTTTTTTATACATTGACATGAGTATATGTCTTCTATGCATGTTTAGTTTTTGTTTTATTTCTAACCCCCACTTTGTGCCACAAGATTTGGTGAGAACTATATTAGATTTACTTTCTTTTTATTATCATAGGTGAAATATTAAAACCTAGGACCCCCTTAGGGTTATTATGTGATTGTGTTAGACTGGAGGGGCTTTAGAACCCTCCTTAGTATAGTGTATCGTGATAAGTGATCCTTTAATTAGGTCTAATAGATCCCCATATTGGTCATGATCTTGATTAAAAAATCTATTCCCAATTTAAATTATAAGTATGCTTTATCTTCTTTGAGATAGGATTGATTTATAGACATGATGCCTTTTTGATTGCATACATTCTAGTGAACTTGATGTGGACTAGCCCTTGTAGGATTTGTTAACTTATTTTCATTATTTTATCATTTTTATTATCATATATTTTCCATACTATGTAGAATCTATTGACACAATTTTAACTTCTATGCATAGTTATTACACACTATCACATCCATATGACTTTGTTTTATTTGTGAAGGCGTTTTACCAAGTTCAGACTACTAGGTCAAACTAGTCAACCCTATACATTTTTAGAAACCTAATTTAGGCTATTATGTTGACCCATTTAACCATGTACATTTTCAAGCATCCTATTCTATATACTAGGTCAACCCAGTCAACCCTATACATTTTAGGCACTCAACAATAGGATTCTACAAATCTAGGTTAACCTAGTTGACCCTATTAATAGGATTTGTAGATATTTATCAAGGTTATTTGATAACAATATCACTTCTCTACATCTTTAGATCTAGCAAGGTTCCTTCTTATCTTTTTTTTCTTTCCTTACAATCTTTTCTTTTCATAGTTTTTAGTCTTTAAAATTGCACTTGTATAGTCAATTAGATTGACCCTGTTAACCTAGTTCTATATTTTATGTGTTGTATAGATAACTAGGTAAACTATGTTAAACCTATTTGTTTTTAAACCTTTGCTTCCATGGTATAGAGGTGACACTATTGACCCTATTCTATATTTTTTTCATACACTATCAACTATATTGACACTATACCTTGTTTCAAAATTGCAATTAACCCTTATATGCTAGTAATTATCTCACACTTTCATTTCTTATTACTTTCATGCTTAGAATAGATTATATAGTATAATTAGGTAGTTTTAAATTAATTATTTAGTTTCACTATTTTCTATTTTATTCACACATGATTAAATCAAAAAATATTAATAAGTACATTAATAATTGTCTACCCAAGGCTAACCTACTTATATTTCATCACCAAGGGATAAGCCAACTTAGTTTTATGTCCAAATATAAACATGTGGTTAATGGTATATATTATATAAGCACCTGACACCCTTATGGTTATGATGTGTGAAGTATAGGGCAGGCTCCAATACCAAGCCTATACCATTGCCAACATAGATCCCTTTTAGCCCAAGTATCTTGAAACTATCCTGAGGTTGTTTTTTATTTCTTTGATTATAGCCAACTTCCCATCACATTTAAAATTATATTCTAAATAATCTAAATAACATTTATTTTAGCCATATATTTAGCTTTTACTTTTCAATTTGATTACTTGTTCTTTGCTTAATTGTATTTTGTATTATAAAAACTTGCATTAGCCAATGTTGGTGCAAAGATTTGTGTTGTGTGCCTCAATTGGATCAAACTCATTGATATAATTAATTTTTTATTTCACTTCATTTATTGATTTATTAATTACTTTAAAAATTATTCTTGTTTTAATACATAGTCATATCATTCAACATAGTCTTTTATAAATTATCTAATTTTCCATGTCTACTGTACTAGGTTAGCACTATTCACCATGTACATTTTTTTAGCTTAGTAGGTCAACACTGTCAACCCTATACATTTTTCATCATAATAGGTTGACACTATTGACCCTATACACGTTTTTAGCCTACTAGGTCAACACTATTGTCCCTGTACACATTTTTAGCCTACTAGGTCGACACTATTGACCCTGTACACTTTCTCAGCCTACTAGGTCGACATTATTGACTTTGTATAATTTTTAGCCTCTATTATTTATGCTTATATAGTCTTATCTCATCATGATAACATCTTTTTAGCTTTATTTTTATTAGAAACATTTCATAATTAAGGCTTTGGATAATAACCTCACTTATTTTATTACTTCAGATGAAACTATCCACTTTCTTCCTTCCTCTTGTCCTAAACCAAAACCAATCACTACACAATGTAATGTATTTGAGGTCCCTCATCATAATACTCCTCCTAGTACCAATGTTGGGAATCCTCCACCTATAAATAATCCTCTTCCCACTAACATAAATAATCCCCCTCTTATCAACACCAATAACCCTCTTATAAATACCAATCCACATATTGATACAACTCAACTTATTGAACACGTATTTCAATAAATGAACATCAAGAAAATAACTATTCAATCTCAAATTATGAACATGCAACAACATTTATTAAACATGACTAGTCAACCACCTCAAATTATCATGTTTCAACTAGATCAAAATTTTATCCCTATTCCTCTTAGAGATGCCTATGGGAATATCATCCCTCAACCTCCAATTAATAACAAAATACTTTAACATTTTTAAAATTAACCTATAGCCACATTCATTTTATCCATAGATATTATAAAAATTTCTCCAACTATCACATATAATGGGATTAAGGACCCTACTATCTTTCTTAAGTATTTTGTTAATCTCTATAAGGAATGGGTCCAAACTAACACCTTTGTTACCACCAAGATCTTATCCAAAAAATTTGTTAGTGATGTACTTGAATGGTTCAACCAACTTCCTAGACATTCCATCTCACAACTAGAGTATTTGGTCATTTATCATGTCAATAGATTCCAACATGATAACCTTCATAAAAATTACCTTAGCCATTTCATCAATGTCAAGCAACTTCCTAATAAATATTCTCATACTTTCATCAAATGATGGAAGTCTCTCACTTATAAAGTAGACCATAACATGAATGATGAGACTCTTTTAAAACTATTTATTGCTTGTCTTAAATTTCCCCTTTAATACAAATTTCAAATATTTTCACCTCAAACATTAGATGAAGCCTTAGACCAAGTAAAAATTATAATAATTTCTTATGACCCAATTTGAAACACCTCAAATAACTATTAAAGAACATTTCCAATCATTTTATCATAAAATTGATTCATCCAAGCCTCCCAAAACTCAAAATAGAGCATCTAATTAACATATTTTACCCCAACCCACCCTCCATTGAGTTTATAACAACTTAAGAATAAATTACCACCCTCTAAACCCATGAGATTTGATCCTTCCAAACCTCCTCCAAAATGGTACAATCCTAATAAATTTTGATCATGGCATGATACTATAGGTCATTCTCATGATTCTTATCATGATCTTCACTAATTTATTCTTTCTTCCTTTCTTGGTCCACATTTTAATCTTGGTACTCTCACAAAACAATGTTATCAAGACTATCTTCAAGCTTCTCAAATTCACTCTCAAGAACCACAATCACATAAACATCAACTACCTAATGAATAACAATAATTATCCCATACCTACACTTCATCATCAAATTTTATTCAAACCACAATAGATCCTTCATCCTATACTAATAAGGAAAGGATAGCTAACATGAATAAATTTAAATATATTATTACATCCATCCTCAACCTCTTAGGTCACATGAACCAAAAGAGTACCTAGTTTAAAGGCCTACTAAAAATAATATCATTCATGGTCCTCCTTTACCTCCTTTACCTCCTCATACCTCTCCTATACATCATATGTCACATTCAAAATCCTTAAAATCCAATGAACTGACACATTTACATATGTCCAAATGCACTTACCAGCTCAATGTAAATAATTTTAATGGCTAAATGTTACCTCACTCAAACTCACATGTTGGGGCATATAACGATGCCCATCCTCACATCTTTTCAAAATTTGGGGCATCTTGTGATGCCCATCCCTACGTCTACTTACCCTTTGTGGAATCTTGAAATGCCCACTCTTATTCTACAATGTATTATAACAAATAAATTCAACTTCAAGAAACCTTCCAAGACTTATAGACTTGTATTTCAAATGTTTATATTTGATACAGATGTTAGCATAGATCTTACTTGTTCTTTTTATCTCATGTTTATTTCTATTTGCACACTTTCTTTTACTTTCACTTTATAAGCATCATTGTATTCTTTTACATTATTTGGTTTTATTACCCATTAAATTTGGCATTTACTTTCATTTTTGTCCTCATATATTTATTTTATTTTGGCCTTTTTATGTTATCCTTTTCCTCAGTAGCTTTTTGATTATTTTCCCCTTATTCAGAATTCACCCCCCTAGGTTTGTATTTTATGAGTTTGTAGTGTAAGACCATGGATAGGACCTAGATCTCCTCACAAAATACCACCTTTACTTTGTTTCTCATTTTATTTTTTCCCATGCTTTTTGGTACCCTTGTAGGTTTCTATTTTATGAGTTGTAGTGTAAGACCATGGATAGGACCTAACCCTCTTCATAAAATTACCATCTTATTACTCCTTTTATAAGAAAATATTTTGGATCCTTACTCTTAGATTTAGCTTTTTATTATTTTGATAGATGGAATTCGCACAACAATCTATGATAACATGTTTTCCTCCATTTCCCTCATTATTATGTAAAGAATCACATTTTACTATCATTGTATACCTCTTTTTTCCCTTCATCACATTTTTTTCAATTTGAAACAATTCAAATTATTTCGTGCATCACTCCTATTTATTTTTTATTTCTTTTCACTCCACATTAGACAAAACAAGGTTAAATTCAAGATAACACTTTTATTTCACCTAGATTTATGAGAATCTTAGACACCATGCTCTTTAAAGTTCTCTCTCTTAGCAACCAAGTCCCAATTATTCAAATTAAATTCATATTTAGCTCCCATATTTGGTTTTCCAAATACATATGGAGAAGGAACAAAAAACCCATCAATAATTTTAAAATACAAATAATTTTATACAAAAGGTAACATACAAATCTAAAAAGTTAAAATCACACCAAAAGATGTGATTACAAAAATATCTCCTATCTCTAATCAAAGCTCAAACTCCAAATTTATCCTCACATAAATATGAGGTCTATTTGGGTGTAGTAGGTTAGTATATTGGAATAAGATAATTAAATAAACTCTATGGTACTACCTACTTTTTTGTGTAAGTACCCAATCTTTAAATTAGATCGACAACTTTGTAAGGGGTCCTGAGGAATGGGGAACATGTTGTGGGAAGGTAGGACTATTTTATTTTTTCATGCATATAACTTTCATGGGATTATATTTTTACTTCATTTGTTGACCTATGACTTGTGTGGCTAATATAATTTCTTAAGAGTCCTTAAGGTCAAAAGTACTCTTGTTTTGACAAACCTAATTTGCGTGTCTTGACTTCGATAAAGAGTTCCTCTACCTTAGTTTTTCCTTCATTCTCCCCTCCACCTATTTCATTTCACCCCTTGACAGGTAAATTGTGATTCCAAATATATTTTCCCTCTTTTATCATTCCTTCTTCATCACCTCTTAAAAACATGCTAGCATTACTTTGTTTCAAATTTATCTATCCTTAGAGCAAAACAACATGTTTTAGCAACTATGAATTACACCCTTACATAATTTATTTAACAAACCATCACATTGCCATACTATTCATGTCATTAGGTGGTTGTGTTTTATTCCAATATATCTTATAACAAACACTAAATTTGTGTTTTCATCTTTAGAGCTTTTTGATTTTCATTTATCCACCATATTCTTATTTGTTTTTGTGGACTTCACTTATCTTACACCTGCCATTTAACATTATTACATGTTTTTATTTCTTTATGACTTCTTCATTTTTGTCTTACCTCTTGAATTAAATTTAATTTTCATGTATTTATTCTTTCTTCACCTCCATTTAACATGTTTGTCTTACATTTTGACTTACATTTCATTTTTAGTCATTCATGTATTTATTTATATTTGATTTGACATGTTTATCTTACATGAGATTACATTTTAACTTTCTTACCTATCTTTGTTAAAGTTTTCTTATATTGATAATTCATTTTCCATTTATGTTTTACATGCTTTATAATACAATTTACTATATTCTACAATCATTTTATCATTTATTTTCCAATCATTTTGTCTTTCATTTCCCAATCTTTTTGTCATTCATTTTCCATCCTTTTATCATTTATTTTCCTTCAATATTCTAGCCTTGTCTTAACAATCCTAATTTTCCAATTTCTTAATACCCTCATATATTTTCACTAGTATATGCCTATCTTCTAAAAGTTTTCACTTTTTGGCTATTTTTTGCACTAATTTTTATAGGTTCACCTAATGTTCTTCACATTGGATGCCTTCACTTATCTTGCAGTCTATTTATTTATCTATGACACTAAGGTAAGTAAAGGTATATGTTTTTCAATTTTTTCATTTCCTTTATCTTATTTTCTACTTACTACACTTTACTTGCCATCAATATTATGTGTTATCATGTTCTATTTCCTGAAACACCATCAAATGTTGTACTCATATGACACATGATGAATTATATTTTCAAGATTTTACTAATTAATGATACTTTTTATCTTACAAGAACCTATAAATTTTCAATCTCTATCATTTCACACCTTAATGGGTGTATCAAGAAAGGGGTGGGTAGACCATTAGTGCTTTGTAGGATTATTGTCCATTTTGATACTTGTTATCTAAACACTTATCTCCTAAAAACATTTACCCTGAGATTATTATTATCTATTATACCCATTCGACAATTTTGATACATTTTATTATCCTTTTCCTTACCTTAATCCAATTTTTTTAGTCAACTATATAGGGTTGACTAGGTTGACCCTATATAGTCTTAGGTTATTTTAACTTAAGATATATTTTAACATTTGACCAACCTAGCTTGAGACCTAATGAATTATTGTCCAAAATTTTACTGGGTTACTTGGTCAACCCTATCAGCTGACATTTTTAGAATTTTTTATGGAAAGATCTACCTATATATACAAGTTCATTTCCCACTATTTGATAAGAAACAAGTGAATAATAAGTAAGTATTTGATAAGAAACAAGTGAATAATAAGTGTGAATAAACATATACTTATTGACCATTCTACTTGAGAAATAAAGCTTAGGTTTCCACACTTTTTTTTATAGATATAGATATTGTGTTGTGGATAAGTATTTTGGATGCATTGATAGGTTGAGTAGCCTAGAGATGATTTGTCTTTATCATCCTTACATACCACAAAAATTTCTTGTGAATCATCTTGGCCAAGGGAGAGATTGAGGCTCGATGGGTTTATCTTCAAGGTAAGTATTCCTAACTTTATTTCTCCCTTTATAAGAGTAGATAGATAATGCATCTATGCTTCTTTTCCATGCATTATAATTTCATACACATTGACATTAGTACATGTGTTTTATGCATGTTTAGTTTTTGTTTTATTTATAACCCCTACTTTGTGCCACAAGCTTTAGTGAACACTATATTAGATTTAATTTCTTGTTATTAGCATAGGTTAAATATTAAAACCTAGGACCCCCTTAGGGTTATTGCATGATTATTTTATATTGGAGGCTTTAGAACCCTCTTTAGCATAGTGTATTATGATAAGTGGTCCCCTAATTAGGTCTACCAGATCCCCATATTGGTCATGATCCTACTTAACAAATGTATTCCAAATAGGAAGTATAGGTATGATCTATCTTATTTGAGATAGGATTGATTTATAGACATGATGTATTTTGTATTTCATATAAATAGACCATGTAAAAACTTTTATATGATTTCATCATCCTGATTGGGATCCCAAGGTATGCCTGGTGATAGATTAGAGGTATCCTAAAAAATATAGGAATTATCAACATCTACTATAATATTGATGAAGGATGATGTTTCTAATGAAGATTCAAATATTTTCATTAAACATGATCTTGATGTAGATAAAACTCGTATTGGCTTTGGTGTTGACTTCAATGTATAAGACATAATGCTACTAGTAGAAGAGTGATTGTCTATAAGTGGCCTCTTAATGTGGGGTTTATGATATGATGGACAAGGGGAAATAACAATATATTGGGAAAAGATAGGCCCATGTAAGGTTTCATAATATATGGGAGAACTTAGTAAAATAGACTCATGTTGGATGGATGATTGGTCAAAGATGGGGGAATTATGGAGGATGGATGTGGTGTCTAAACCTTAGATTAGAATAGGAATGGCTTGATAATGAGTGGGAATGTAATATTGGCATTCTTCTTCTTGTTCACTTAGGGATATTGACTCATTTGGTTCATCCTCAATTTCTATATCACCATGGTCAATGAGGTCTTGGACATGGTCTTGGAAATTTTGACATAAATTAATGGTATGCCCTCAAGTTTAGTGATATATATAGTATTTATTATCTTTATACCAAGAGGGCTTAGGATTAGTAGGACCAACATGTCATATGGGTGGATAAACCATCATGCTAGTGATGACAAGTTATTGGAACAAGGTTCCAAGGATATAAGAAGGGGAGTATAAGGACCCACTTCACTTTGTGACTTGGATGTGGAAGCAATGAACTTTATATTAGATGGTTTTTTATGTGACTGGGTGGATGATTTGGTGGTAGATAAGGTTGTCAATATTGGATTCCCTTTGCTAGTGTAAGAAGGGATAGATGATTAGACATGATTAGTGGATGGAAAATTTAACTATGGATGGGTATGGGCTATGGGTAAGGTGGTTTTAATGGGTCAAGGTCCTTAGGAAATTTGAAACCCAAATCATATAATCACAATAGGACTAATTGTGGGTTATCATCAAGATATATATTAAACAAGGAAATGTGTGATCTAGGAAGCCTATGACTAGGATGAGAACTAGTGGATGGTGGAATGGAATGAGATGGGGATGAGGGTTGATAGGGGGCTTAATAAGAAGGTGATTTGAAACTTATGGGGTCAAAATAATTGGGAAAAAGTGAATCCATCTCTAATAGTTTTAAGATAAATTTGTCTTTATTTTCTATAATGTATTGATTGATTAAAGTAACCATAGTAAGGAATGATGAGACTAATTTTGATGGGATAGGAGGCTGTAGATGGGGAGAGATGTGGGATGTTGGTTTAGGATAAATGGAAATTAGGTTATAAGGTATGTGATCACCCATTTCTAGATTAGTAAAAGGATTTCATCCTTATTGGCCAACATGTATTGGTCTACAAGAATTGGGTCCAAATCTATGGGGATGATAAAAGATAGATGATGAAGGGGTCAATACAGAGGTAGACTAGGGATTAGATATGGTTTCTTGAAAAAATAAGGTCTAGAGGATAAATTTATTATGATAGGTGATGATGGATTAATGGATTAAATATTAAGATCAGATTTTAGACTAATAGTACAATAGGTGCTAAAAACTTATCAATAATTCCTAGTTTTCAATCTAGCAAAAGGATTAGGGATTTTATGGATGCCTAGATTCAAACTAAAATATGATGATTAAAGGGTTTTTAGTTATGAATAGGTAATATTATTGGATGATAAAGACTAGAATGATGATGATGGGTTTTCTAGGTTGAAACCAATAAAGAGATAAAATACTAGCAGGATATCAACTAGCTATGAGATCTGACCAAATGATGAATGATAATGGACTAGAGTGATAAGATGATATGGATGGGTAAAAATGGGACTATTTCAAGACTCTAGACTACTTTACTCAATATGGGATGTGATGAAGGTGATAACATTTTGGGATAAGGATAAGTATAGATAAAGTGATGATGAAATGACTAGGGGTAAGATGAAAAAGATGGGGATGGTTTGGACATATATGTGACTTAAAGAGCTAACTAGGACAAGATATGATGAGGTTAGACTATATGGGGGATCAAATGATTAATACAGAGGTAAGGTCAAGATAAAGTGGACTTATGGTAAGATTTGGTTGACAATATGTGATGTAGGTGATGGTGTATGATTAATAAAGAGTGGATATGACTAGACTATGAGGGATTAAGGAAATATGGGAGATGGGGGAGGACAATGAAAAGGATATACAAATATAATATGTATAAGAGGATAATGAGATAAACAAAATTATAGTGAGGTAAGTATATATAATATGATATGTATAAAGGATCTAGAAAAGAGTGTATAGGTTTGGGTAAAAGGCTGACTCGACTCATAAACAAAACTAGTATAGTAAGACACACAAACAAGCAAGCAATCTACAAACCTATGATTAGTAAACTCAAGGGTGTGTAACTTGATGACTATAAAATTTAACATATTCATGGGTGAGGTTATAGGCTAGTGACCCATTAAAAAATCTACCAAACCCTCTCAACCCCATTTGTACATGACAACTACTTAGGATCTGATATTGACTCTAATAATGGATCACTTATTATAGTTGAAAGTCTTAGGATAGGTATATACAAGGCTTTATAGGTGCATCCCTAATATATGTAAAGGTATGATGGGTCCCAAGTCCATATAGGATGTTACCTAATTTATTTTCATATTGGATCTTAAATTCCCCTCACCCCATAGAACCTTTTTATGGGGAATTTTGTTTTGGTTCCTAATCATGGTTCTCCTTATTTTTATACTCCACTAGAATATGGAGTTTGGTCTAGTTCATGGTGGTGAAATACACATCACCAAACCCTAGAAAAGGAAAATAGGGAGGGTTTATAGGTGGTTTTTATCCTCCAAGAATCACCACAAGGATGTAAAGAGGAAATCATACACCATCGTAGCCCTTGAGATATAAACAGGTACCAAAAAAATAGATTAATTAACAAATTAAGATTAAGTGTGAGATATTTAAAATAAGAAAGAATATAAAAATGAGATATATACATGATAAAATGATGAAAATAATGTATACAAGACAAAATGATCAAGATGACTAAAATGATTCAAATATGATTTTTAAATTGACAAAAAGGAGTCTTTGATAGGTGGTCTACAAACAAGGGTTAGTAGTTTAAATTTGGCACTCAAAAGAGGTAACCTAAAAGACAAGGATTAGTAGTTTGATTTAACAATCTCTAGGGGTAACCTGTAAGTCAAAATATTAGATTAAAATATGACCTATAAAAGGATGATGTTTGTTAGACAAAATATAAACTAGATTTATCCCTATAATAAATAAAGTGTTAGGTCTTCACAAAAACCCCTAAAAAAATCATGATTTGGCTCTATAACTCCTTTGGGTGAGTGGGCCGTGATGTAGGGGTCTAGGGGTAGTAGTCCCTAACAAGGTCAAGGGGTAGAGCCTCTTTTGGGGTCTAAGGGAAGTGCCCCAAGGGAAATCCCTATCTTAGTATAAGTTGGGTTTGAGGGGTGGAGAACTTGATCCCAAAGGTAATCTAGGTCTTGCAAGAGTCCCAAAATGACTCAAAAATACAAAAAAATGACTCTAAAAATGCACTCAAAAAATAACAAATTGAAGGTAAAAATTAGTGCAAAATCACAACTTCATACTAAAATATTGCAACTACCATTGCACTATCATAAGTTGTAAGATTTTATTTTACAATAGACAATTAACCATGATGGTTAACTTGTAAAACTATGATTTTTAAGCAAAACCACAACTAGACAAGGCAAAATCAATACTGTCAAAAAATTGATATTAGCCATTTTGTGATAAAGTACAAAACTTAAATTTTTTGATTTTGGATTAAAATATATGCCTATATAAGTTACCCAGATGCCTAGAGATGTCTAAAGATGTCTATTTATAGGTGATTAGTGTAGATTAAAAACTAATTATGATTTATCAAAATTTTATGAAAAACTCTTAGTTTTTTATAAAAATGTCCTAGAAGTCTGATTAATCTAGAGAACAAAAAATGCATTAGATATTTATCCTAAATCTACCTTATATAATTCCAAGAAAAATCTATAGACTAAAAAAAAGTCAAAAATGGAAAAATAAATTATAGATAAACAAAATCGCTAATCTCTAGGCAAAATCACTAATGCATATGACAATGTCATGATTCTTAAAATTTCATGATCTTTGGTTTTTATAATGATGGGAAAAGGTTAGAGGGATATGTTCATTTTGGCCTTATCCTCTTTCCTTTTGCCCTTTCCTATTGAACCTACTAATCACACATCAAAAACTAACATAGACCAAATTTGGTTATAAGAGGTTGTTAGCCAAAAATCCCCCATTAAGACCCAAATGATGTAAACATAATGTAAAAGAGGGGATGATTTTCTAACCCCTAAAATGCAAAAAAGAGAAAGACTAAAAAGTATAGGTTAGATAGAAAAAGTCAACTATCATTCATTTTTATCAAAAATTACAAATCCACGACTTTCAATCCAATACCACAATTTATAGGTCAAAATTGTAACTCTAAGATTAGTGATTTTGTGGCTTAAGGTTCATGTATCAGACTCTAGACTAATTGCATTTTCCTTGTATCCTACACACAGAGAGCAAAAAACCAAGTTTTATAACAAAATATTAAATTCAAGGTTAGTGAAATGATAATCAATATAAAAAATAGGTGATTTTATACCCATGTCTAGAACCTAAAAAATCGTAAGTTAACATTATAAAACCATAATTTGTATAGAAAAATCATGACTTTCAAAGTTGATTTATTGTAATGAACCTACAAAATAGCCCATTAGAAGTTAGACAAAACCATGACTTTATAAGCAAAATCACAACTCTCTAGACAAAGTTAAAATTCATGAGTTATGATATTTTTGAAGGGTAAAGAACTTATCATGATTAGATAAATATTTAGTGGTCAAATCAAGTGTTTAATAAAGAATTACAACTCTTGGGGACAAGATCGTGACTACATAATCATGAATACCAGTGCAAAACTATAAATTTCACCTATGAAAAACATCAAAAATTTGGGGTTTTTCTTGATTGATAAGACCTACAAACTAGCAAAAACACCACTAACAAGAAAAATGTTTAATTTTGAAGGGATACACCCATTATGGTTGTCAAAATGTAGTGTGAAATTTGAGCTAAATTTAATCACCCAAAATACCAAACTACCTAAGTAAGAACTAGATCCATTATAACTAAATGCAATTTATGAATTCACAATTCAAATAAATATTATAATACTAAAGCTAAATGCTATAAATCATTATTAAATGGAATACCAAAATAAGAGGATTGGATTGATTACCTTAGACTCAAAATTTGGACATGTTGATTGCTTAATCAAGGATGTTGGATGGATGCTTGTGATTGAAGGATTGAATTGACATGAATATTTTCCTTAGATTTCTAGTTAATTGCTAATTAGACATGGATTAGTTAGATAGCTTGTATATTTTATTTCATGGAGGAATGGAGTTGTTTAAATAGAATAAGGAGGGAGAAATCAATGGTTGGAATTTAAAGTTAGATTATGGAGAACTTGGGTGGAGAATTAAAAGGAATTTAAAATTCCTTGGAAGCCTCTAAATTTAGAGGCTTGTATAGAGGAAGGGTGACAATAGAGAGGATTATATAATTGGATAAATCTATATTCCTTCTTAGAGGTTAATAATAATTATATGGGAGATTATATAAGGATTTGGTGAGTGATTATGGACTAGTGGTGTAGGAGAGCCTAGGAATAGGTTAGTATGTGGTTAGGTGGGTCATGGTAAATTTGAGAAAAATAGATTAAAATATGAAATTTAATCACCCAAACTATCTATTTTTACTTTGATTTTCATAATTTGAGGAGATGTCTCAACTTTCCTCATCTAAGAGGCACAATTAAAATACATCTAGGCTTGTGGGTAACCTATGAGTGAGGTGAATCTCTATATAGGGATAGCCCCCTTGATGTACCACTTGTAGACCACTAATATACCTAAATTTGGGAGGGAAAGGGAGAGAGAAAATTTAAAGCAAAATATCTTAAGGGAGGTGATACACCAAATAAGTTAATGACTTCCAACTAGTAACATGTTACACATAAGAACAAAGGACTAACCAAACATACACTTTTCCAATTTGAATCTTCTCACATCAATGTTTCATTATGAGGTTATGGATGAATGTTTAGTCTAGGAGGGCTATACAATAGGCCTTGAATGGAACTATTGAATAGGATAACTCACTTAACCTTGACACTTCCTAAGACACTTCAAATGACCTACAAGAAGAAATTGTAAATAGGTGAGAGAATAAGACAACATGCTAAGGAATCCATAGTCTTCACTAAAAAAGATTCATCATTTAAGTAAAAACACTATGAATAGTTATTGAAGAGGTAAAAATCAGTAGTATTATTTATCAAATGGTATGAAAATGAGTAGGGCTTCACCATACATAGGTGGAGCATAATTTACAAAAGCCAAAATGGCTAGTTCTTATAAAACTTGAGAGAGAGAGAGAGAAGAAGAAAGAAGCCCAAAGGTCATAAAGACACTTTCCAAGCTGAGAAAATGAGTTACATATGCATGAGAAGAATATTTTAAATGAACCACGCAAGGTTAGGAAGCCTAAGAGTTTATACAAGACATAAAACTCATGAAAAGTGGCATGAAACTCATTGTGTTGGCTTAGAAAATTACCTTCATCATCCACACCTATTTGAACATCCCAAAACTAAATATGGATAGGTATGATTATTTTAATGAGAGGTAATAATTTAATAAATTCCTCTCCATGTATTTTTTTTAGTCCTCATCATCTAGAAATGAGCTATCACTACCTGCACTCAAAGAAATCTCATATTTTAGTCACCCCTCACACTTGGATTCAAATTTGGTGTCAAGTTTCCATGAAAATAAATGGGAAATATTTTATTACACTTTTAAAGACCATAAATTTCCTTAGAGTCAACAATAACACCTTAAAAAACCATCCACTTGAAGTTTTCAGACTTCTCACCATGATGTTCACTATGTTAGTTTTGACTAGATGAGATGAAGATTATAGTTGAGACACTTATGATTTTTTTTAAATAATTATATGGAAATATTTAGATATTAAAATTCTATATATTCCTCCCAAACTTTATTTCATCACTTGAGACCTCATAGAACTTACACAATTCAAAAAATATTTAAAAGAACCCATTTTGTACCCTACCTGTATAGATTCTATACAGCTAATATTGATGGTATTAGGGATCCTAAATGAGTATTCTAAAGCTTTTAATCATCATTTTAGTCAAACTATTCCATTTAGATGCACTAACTACTCCATTGTCTTAAGCTGGTCATTGGCAAGGGTTTAGGAGGGTGTTGCCCTCTTAATCTTCATTCATAAAGATGGGACATTAAAATTGAAAAAAAATCCACAATATTAATTTATATGACCCTTTTCAAATTATCTAATATTCTTAGGTCCCCATGCAAATCATAAAAAGAGATATGAGCATTCAAAGTTACCCACTCGAGCCCTTTCTTCCATTCACACAAGCCTAATGTTGCCTTTGAGCCAAAAAATGACTTCCTTGTGATTCCTCTACATTAAAAAATATTTTAAATGTCTTTAAATACCATAAAAAAATTTCCCAATCCATTTTAATGCTTTCCTAAGGCTATTGAAAATGACCTCCTATTTGGCTTCTAAGCCTAACCATACTTAATAGGCCTGCTTGCAAACTTAGCCACCTAGAAAAAAAAATTGGGTTTCATCCTCATAAAATTTACTCATGTGTTATTATGTGTTTCAACTTACCAAGTCACCTTGAAACCTTCCAGGTACTCCTTCTCATCCCTTTTTCCAAAATTGTAAGTTTATGCACAAGGGGAAGTGCCCTCTATCTGAGACAAAATAGAGGGCAGTTCCCTTATTTTTATAGACCAAGTAGGTATTTTATATGCTTATCCAAGTGGTTATTATTATATATTAAATATATCACTCCTTGATCAGGTCTCTAGACCCCCTAACTTCTTCAAGATCCAAGACAAACTCTTTACAAGGCACATTGTGTAGGGTTCTTTCATGTGAACTATGTGTTGCATGCTTAGGATACTTTATTTGATTTATATCCACTATGAGAGATCCATGATAATATTTTATTCATGATTAATGTGTTTTTATGGTTTAAATCACTTCAACCTCCAATGCTTTCTCCTCACACTTTGACTGGTTAAGTCTGAGTGTGCCTTTTGACTACGTCTTGCTCTTTGAAACTCTACTTGTAGGTGACCTCATTTAGTTTATATTGAATTAAATTATTATAGGAATATTTGTAAACTCATAATATAATTTGAAATTTATTTTAAACCTTTTTCTCATCCTTATGCATTTTCACACTCTCTGTCACCAAACTTGCTCATTATTTATCTTAGTTACAGTAAACTATGTTTTTTGCTTGGAGAGGCACCTATAGTTGCATGCTTGTTTAGTTATAATTGAATCATAATGAATAAATACCTTCCTTTAATCTATAATTTAATTTATAAATGGTTTTTACCTATTCATTAATTTTTTAACTAAGTCTACCTCAAGAATCTTGACTTTCTTGCTCTTTGCCCCTCATAGTTAACTATAGTTAACTATGAGGGGTCCTGTAGGTGTAAATTTTTCATGGAAAAGACTCAAAATCACCTTAGGAACCTTTGATGAATTTTTTAAAATATTAAACTAATAAAAGTTATATTTATTCCATGCTTAATACCTTTTCATAAATGATGCAAGATCTAAACTATGTTGTAGGTCAACCTCTTGGGCAAAAGAAAACCTATAGGTGAACATAGGACCCAAAACATAGTATTCTAACCCCATTATATGATCATTAGATAATAAAATATTCATATAAATCATTTAGAACCATTAAAATGTGAATTTATGGTCTTTTATGAAATCTTGTATGAAGGGTCACCTTGGGGTTCAAAACTGTAGATGTCAATGTAGGAAATCAGTGCATAAATTGGCAACTTTTCCCTATTAACAATTATCTTCCCCTAATCATCTTTACTCCCTCTTTTGAAAATATCTTATAATTCATGGTGAATAAAAGTTTTTCCCATTAATATTCCCCAAATCCTTTTGTAAATTTCTCATATGACATCCATAAAACCTATAGGTGCTTTGTTTTATACTTTTAGGGAAAAGAGCCCTAAAAACAATCATCACCTTGTTAAAGGGTGATCTTATACCTTATTTGGAAAATTATAATTTTAAAATGGTATGACATGATATTTAAAACGATTATGTCTAAAAATAATGTTTAATAACATGGTTCAACACTTAAAAAGGGTCCTTAACTCTCTATTAGCACCACTTGTAGGTGTTTACTCTCATGTCTATAGGTAGTGAAGATAACGATGGGTAGTGAGATTTTTTTTGATAATTTGATCACTATTATCTCCATTATAACCTATTAAAATATGTGTTTTCAACCTTGAGGGGATAAAAACCAATCAAACATGTCTTTTCTCATATTTCATTTTCCTATAGGGCTTCTGTAAGTGAATATAATGGCAGGAGACTATGAATTTATGTAGTGGATAGAAATATAGGCAGTGTGCAAGAGATATATGATTTGGATTAAATATAGATATTACCCAAGTGAAAAAATACATTCTTATCACTCCATAATATTTGAAACACCTCTCAGATCTCTTGTTCCATCATGATATCATTCTGATATACTTGTATATTTAAATAGTTGCTTACATAT
This sequence comes from Torreya grandis, assembly GCA_037957365.1. NCBI lineage: Eukaryota > Viridiplantae > Streptophyta > Pinopsida > Cupressales > Taxaceae > Torreya > Torreya grandis. The sequence goes on along the minus strand of JARHVA010002167.1, from coordinate 1,260,929 downwards.
GCATAGTATATTGACTGCACCCATGGATCATTTTTTTTTAGAATGATATTGGAAGGTGAAATTATTTTAATTACATTAAAAATATGATAATGAAACCATCACAACCCTCTAAAACCATGATCAAGAACTTGAATATCCTAAAAAGGTGAAAAATTGCTTATAACATAGAATGGTGTATCCTCTTATAACATGAGATGATTTTCATATCCAAACACCTTGAAACACTAAACCAATCATGTTAATAATTTTATGAGGGAGTAAACATCATCTAGAACCAATCTTAGCAAGTTGATTATACAAAACCATCCAAACAAGAGCAAAACTTGTAATAGAAAAACATAGTCAACTTCATGAGGATGGTTCATAAAGAACAGGCCACCATTTTTCAAAATATTGTTAAGTAAATGAATCTCTCTAAGTCTAATTTCACCTAACAAAGTAATTTTACTTGGAATTTATGTAACTATCTGTACCAAGAACAAACTTAAATACTAGTTCTATGTGTCTACAAAGGTGAAGAAGGTGTGGAATGGGTTTAGCTTAAAATTAGCACTTATAGAGAATTTCAAAATGGACATGAGCTTGAAGAATCTAGAGAGACATTCCATGGCCTTCTCCTATGTGTCACCATCCCCAATGGGCTATACAAGTGCAAAATTCTTCTCTTTTCCAAAGAAAACTTCTCTTTCTTCTTAAGAGCCTATCACTTTTAGTTATATATAGTTGATTAAGGAATAATAGGACATATGTCATGTGACATCACCATTTTTAAAACTTCAAACTTCCCAAGGAGGCCATATAACTCATTTAATGCTCATTTATGACTCCCAAATGATTCAAAATGATATATTAGCTAATATAACTAATGGCCAAGGATAATGTGATATGGAATAACATTAAAAGACATATAATACACCATATGACATAATATTAGACCCATAAAAACACCTAAAACTCAAGTTTTTTCTTGATAGGGGTCCTAATTTGACTTGCAGGGTCAAATTTGGTCAATAAATTGGTGACTCATAGGGGTAGTATGCATGTTATAATAACTAGACCAATAGCCTTATCAGTCCATTGGGCTCAGGGAGTCATATAAAGTCTAGAACAAAAAAAGGATACCTTTGACCACTTTACAACCATTATTTTATCAAGATAAGACCACTTGACTACCTCAACCATAAAAAATAAAGGACACACACAAAGTAAAGAAAACAAACTAACAAGACATGCACACATGTGCTCAAAGAACTTAGGTAAATAATAAAAATAAATCACTATGTACAACTAAAAATTAAGCATACCTCCCTTTCTAGGATTAAAAGGAAAGTTCCTTGTATCTCTTTGGATTGGATACTTGATGGATCAAAAAAAATTATTGGAACTTAAATTTATATTATGTCAAGTATATCATATTAAAATAGTTCAAAAATGTAAAAATATTCATCTTGGCCTTATACACATACCTCATATTTCTTCCCACTCTTCATCTCATGATCAACTTGTACCTTATTTGTAGGCATGGATTCAAGAGGAATGATTTCTTGTTAATTGCAAGATTGAGGGAAATAGAAGCTTGTTTTGACCTCCAAAGGCTGAGGTGAACTTTCTTCTTACTCATCTATGACATTTTGAATAATTTTATCTTGTTTACCATCACTTGTAATCATCTCTAAAGAAGTTGTAGACCCCTTGAGAGACTCAAACTCATCGCAAATGTTTTCAAAATACTACCACAAGTCTTCATCTTCTCTTTGATTAACATCATGAAGGGGAAAAATAAGAGAAGCTCCTTTATCCTCTTCTTTATAATCCAAAAGGACTTCATCCAGGATTTCTTCTTTGACACAAGGAAGGCATTCTTCACTATCAACCAAACAAGAGGACTCAACATAAGGACTCACATATTATTTTGCACTTAGGACCTATTAAGGGATATTAAATTGTATCTCAACTATAATAACCTAATTTTAGTTCTCAAGGACTGCAATATATTTCATTTCCTTCTCCTTATTTGTGATTCCAAGACTAGGCATCTTGAAATTAAGTGACTTGGCCCAATGAGGCTGCCAAGGAGTTACATTTTATTCAATCAAGAGTTCTAAATTTTCCTCAGCCAAATGTTCCTTTTTAAGTTCCTATACTATATTTCCATCAATTAAAATGGTGATGGGGTGAGGAAAAGATAAAATAGTTGGTGGAGGTGGAACATATGACTCAATGTTATATTGAGAATGCATTATAGGGGATTTTATTAGAAGCTCTTGAAGAAGGTGAGGCAGACCTTGGGAAAAGATAACTTGATTATCTTCCTTAAAATTTAAAAACACTTTATTCACATCTAATTTATCTTGAAAAATTTCTTGAGGGAGGTTATATGGGGTGTGTTTAGGCATAGGATCTTCTTTTGGGTCTAAACCTTCCATCACACCTTGACTTAGTAATTTCATCCTTGACTCTAACTCTTCAATTTTCTTAGCTAGGTTCTTAGGGAAAATTCTCTCTTTAATTTTATAATCATAATCATGAGGATTAGGAGTAAAATAGGGATGAAATATAACACAATATGTCTCTTGAGGAAGGGTGGGAAGGACTTGCATGGGATTAATCTCTTTCTCAACTTCACACTCCTTATTAAGGCTTCCATCATCTTTCTTTCCCCATGACTCCAATATCTTATTATATCTTAATATTTTAAGATTAGGAGTCTATTATTAAGCTATTTATGTAATTTTAGGAGTGGATGAAGTGTTTAATAAACTTGGTATCTCCTTAGGCTTAGATTCTCCACCTTGTCTCCAACTTGGAATCTCATATCTAGAGGTCACTCCTTGAGGTTGGGATGTAATTAGAGAGGGGAAATGATGGCTTAAATTCCATTTATTTTTTTGATTACATGGACTTATTAATATTAATATTATCCAATTCAATATACCTATTAATATTTGCTTCCAAAATGAGGTTTATCTTCCCAACTATCTCTTCTAGTTGATTGGGAAAAAGATGGTAATGATAAACTTGATATGGCTCATGAATAGGGGTCAAATAGGACTAATATCAATCTTGGGGAAGAGGATATGAAGTATGATAGATTTTTTGAGGCTACTTATCATGACTTTTTATCATATCTTATAAGGATGAAACTAGGCTACTCACATCTATCATCTCACTTGTGAGCCTTTGCCAATTGGCTCTCTCAATAGGTGCCCACTCTCTTTTGACTAGTTCTAATGCATATCTCACCTTATAAATTAAATTTATAGGAATATATATACCATGTCCCCTTTGTTTGTTAAGATCTATCATGTACTTCTTATATCCCAGAAGAGTTTGCTTGAAAGTGGAAATGGATTGACTTGAGAAGTGACTAGGTTGACTAGGAAGAGCAAGATATTGATAAGGTTAGGTTATAGGTATAATACACCTCATAAAAAGGATTATAAGATTCATTTTTTGGTTGATATGGATCATGAAAAGGTTTTTAATATTCACACAAAGGCTGATATGGAATTCCATAAGCTTGAAATGTCTCAATTACTTGTGTAAAATAGTACTAAACACCAAGGACAGCCATGAAACTTCATTAAGAAGCAAGAAAACAAGAAATGATTATTAAAAAACCTCAAAAGGAATACCTAGGCTACTTGACTATTTGATTCAATCTTGGACTCACTATTAATGCTTAGATAGATGCCTCTAAAGGATAATGTGTTGAAATACAACACCAAAAAACTTTCAACTCCTTAGACTAAGAGTCCCTTTGGGCATGCCAAAAATTGTTGTCACTTGGATTTACACCATTTGATGATATTTATCATCTTTCTTCATCCAAGTAGCACAATTGAAACACCTTTAGGCTTTTTGGTAGCCTATGAGTGAGGTGAATCTCTAGATAGGGATAACTCCCTTGATGTACCACTTATAGACAACTACTAAACCTAAAATTGGGGGGAAAGGAAGAGAGACAACTAAAAGAAAAATATCCTAAGGGAGGTGATACACAAAATAATTTGATGACTTCTAACCAAAACCATGTTACACATAAGAACAAAGGACTAACCAAACATGCACTTTTCCAATTTGAATTTTTTCACATCAATTTTTCATTATGAGGTTATGGATGAATGTTTAGGCTAGGAGGGCTAGACAAGAGGCCTTAAATAAAAATAGTGAAAATGATAAATCACTTAACCTTGAAACTTATTAAGACACTTCACATGACCTACATGAATAATCTGAAAATAGGTGAGGGAATGAGACAACATGCTAAGGAATCCATAGTCTTCACTAAACAAGATCCATCATTAAAGTAAACATACTATGAATAGTTATGAAAGAGGTAAAAATAAGTAGTATTATTGATAAAATGGTGTGAAAATGATCAAGGATTCACCATACTTAGGTGGATCATAATTTATAAAAGGAAAAATAGTTAGTTCTTATAGAACTTGAGAGAGAGAGAGAGAAAAAAAGAGAGAATCCCAAATGTCACAAGGACACTTGTCAAGATAATAAAAAGAGTTAAATATGCATGTGAATAATATTTAAAATTAACCATGCAAGGTTAGGAATCCTAGGTGTCCATACAAGGCATACGACTCATGAGAAGTGGCATGAAACTCTTTGTGTTGGCTTATAAAACTACCTTCATCATCTACACCTATTTGAACATCCTAAAACTAACTAGGTAAAGGTATGATTATTTTAATGAGAGGGAAGGATTTAAAACATGCCTCTCCATGCATTGGTTTTAGTCTTAGTCATCTAGAATTATCTAAAAATGAGATATCACTACTTGTACTCAAAGAAAACTCCTCTTTTGGTCACCCCTCACACTTGGCTTCAAATTTGGATTCAATTTTACATGAAAATACATGAGAGAGATTGGATTACATTTTTAAATACCCTAAATGGACTTATAGGCATCAATCATTCCTTAAAATTCCATCCACTTGAAGTTTTCACACTTCTCACCATCATGTTCACTATGCCAATTTTTACTAGCTAAGATGAAGTAGCTATTTAAGGAAGTTAGGAGTTTTTTCAAAGAATTATTTTCCCATATTTATTTATTAAAATTATATATATATATATATATATATATATATATATATTCATTCCAAACTTTATTTCATCTCTTAAAAACTCCTATAACCTGTATAAAGCATAAAATAGTCAAAAAAACCCATTTTATACCTTGTATGTACATATTATGTACAACTAATCTTTATTTTATGGATATTTACTAATTCTTATACAACCTCCAATCATCATTCTAGTCAAACTATTCCATTTAGATGCACTAACTTCTCCATTTTCTCAAACTAGTCATTAGTAAAGGTTTAGGCCTATTTTACCCTCTTAAGCTTCATTCATAAATATGGGACGTTGAAATTGAAAAAAAAAACACAATATAAATTTATATTTCCCTTTTAAGCTTCTCAAATATTCTTAGGTCCCCATGTAAAGCATCAAAATAGATATGAGCATTCAAAGTTATGCCCACTTGAGCCCTTTCTTCCATTCACACAAGCCTAATGTTGCCTTTGATTTAAAAGATGAATTCCTTGTGATTCATATAAATTAAAAGATATTTTGCATCTCTTAAAATACCCTTAAAACTTTTCCCAATAAATTTTAATGATTTCCTAAGGCTGGAATTGAAAATGACCTCCTCTTTGGCTTTTATGCCTCACCATGATTAACATGCCTACTTGCAAACTTAGCCACCTAGAACATCAAATTGGGTTTCATCATCCTCAAAAAGGTTCCTGATGTTTTATTAGATTTTTTTCAACTTAACAAGTCACCCTATAACCTTCCAAGTACTCCTTCTCAGCTTTTTATCCAAAATTGTAGGTTTATGCACAAGGGGAAGTGCCCTCTATTTGAGACAAAATAAAGGGAACTTACCTTATTTATCTAGAAAAATTAGGTATTAGATAAGATAATATAAGTGGTGAGTATTATCTATGAAATATTTTACTCCTTGATCAGTCTCTAGACCCCATAACTTCTTCAAGATCCAAGACAAACTCTTTAAAAGATAGACTATGTAGGGTTCTTTCATGTGAACTATGTGTTACATTCTTATGATCCTTTCTTTGATTTATATCCACTATGAGATATCCATGATAATATTTTAGTCATGATGAATGTGTTTTAATCTTTTAAATCACTTCAACCTCTAATTCTTTCTCCTCACACTTTGATTGGTCAAGTTTGAGTGTGCCTCTTGACTATGTCTTGCTATTTAGAACTCTACTTGTAGGTGACCCTACATATTTTAGATTGAATTTAATGATTATAGGAATATTTTGAAACTATTAATATAATTTTAAATTTATTTTAAATATTTTTCTCATCCTTATGCATTTCCATACTCTCAGTTACCAAACTTGCTCACTGTTTATCTCAATTACAATAGACTATGTTTTTTACTTGGAGAGGCACCTATAGGTGCATGATTTTTTAGTTAAACTTATATCATGATGAATAAATAACCTAATTAATCCTATAATTTAATTTATAAATGTTTTGGACTTGCTCATTTATGTTTTAACTAAGTCCACCTCAAGAATATTGACTTTCTTGCTCTCTACCCCTCACAATCAACTATAATTAACTATGAGGGGTCCTGTAGGTGTAAATTTCACTTAGAAAAGACTTAACATCACCTTATTAAACTTTGAATAATTTTAAAACATATTAAAATAACCAAAATTATATCTATGCCATGCGTAATACTTTTCCATAAATGATGCAAGAGCTAAATTTTGTTGTAGATCAACCTCTTGGGCAAAAGGAAACTTGTAGGTAAGCATAAGACCCAAAACATAGTATTCTAACCTCTTTATATGATCATTATATAATAAATATTCATTTAAACCATTTGTAACCATTCAAATTTGAGGGTATGGTCTAGTATTCAGCCTTGGATGAAGGATCACCTTGGGGCTCAAAACTGTAGATGTCAATGCAAGAAATTAGTGCATAAATTGGCAACTTTATTCCTCTTAAAAATTTTCTTCCCTTAATCCTCTTGAATCCATATTTTTCAAAGATATTATCTTTCATGGATAATAAAGGATTAACCATTTATATTACACAAATACTTTTGTAACTTTCTCATGTGACATCCACAAAACCTACATTTTCTATATTTTACACTTTTAGGGAAAAGAGCCTTGAATACGGTCATCACCTTGTAAAGGGTGATCTTCAACCTTGTTTATAAAACTAATACTTCAAAATGGGATGACATTATATTTAAAACTATTATTATTCCAAATAGTTTTTAACCACATGCATCAACACTTCAAAAGGGTCCTCAACTCTCTATTAGCACCATTCGTAGGTGGTTACTCTCATGTCTATAGGTAGTGAAGATAAGGATGGGTAGTGAGTATTTTTTTAACCATTTTATCACTCTTAGTCCCACTATAACCTCTTAAAATATGTTATTTAAACTTTTATGGGCTAAAAACCATTAAAATGTGTTTTCCCATATTTCATTTTCTTGTATGGCTTATGCAAGTGAATATAATGATAGGAGACTATGGATTTAGGTAGTGGATAGAAATATAGGTAGTGTGAAAGAGATATATTCCTTGTATTCAATATATATCTTCACCAAGTGATAAAATACACTCTTATCACTTGAAAATATTTTAAACACCTCTCAGAGCTCCCATTCCATCATGATATCATTTTGAGATACTTGTATATTCAAAGAGTTACCTGGATATGCATAGTGTATTAACTACACCCATGGAAATTTTGATTATATAATGAGATTAAAAGGTTAAGTAATTAAAAGTACATTTAAAACATTATAATTAAACTATCACAACCCTCTATAACTATGATCAAAACTTGAAGATCCTGAAAATGGTGAAAAACTACTTATAACACAAAATGGTGTATCCTCTTGAAACATGAGATTATTTTCATATAAAAACACATTAAAACACTAAAAAAATATTTGGTGTCATTTTAAGATGGATTCAACATCATCTATAACCAATCTCCATAAGTGGATTGTATAGAATCAACCAAACAAGAGCAAAACTTTTAGGGTGCATATATTAGCAAGCAAAAAAACATAGTCAACTTCATGAGGATGGTTCATAAAGCATAAACCACCATTTTTATAAATATTTTTATTTAAATGAATATATATAAGTTTTATTTCACTTCTAAAATGTTTTTGACTTGTAATTTCTCCAACTATCCATACCAAGCACAAACCTGAAGATTAGTTCTATGTGTCTAGAAGGGTGAAAAAGGAGAAGAATATTTTTAGCTCAAAATTGAAACTCCAAGATAATTTAAAATGTGTAACTGATATTGAGGAATCTAGAGAGACATTCCATGGCCTTCTCCCATGTGCCACCTTCCCCCATTGGTCGTACAAGTGCCAAACTCTTCTCTTTTCCCAAGAAAACTACTCTTTGTTATAAATAACCTATCAATTTCAGTTATTAATAGTTTATTAAGGCATAATAGAACACATTGAAAATTAAATCACCCATTTTACACCTTCACACTTCCCAAGGAGGTTGTACACCTTATTTAATGCTCATTTATGACCCCCAAATGACTCAAAATGATATATTGGCTAATATGACTAATGAACAAGGCTAATGTGATATTTAATAACATAAAAAGACATATATACACCCAATTACATAATATTATACCCATAAAAATACCTAAAACTCAATTTTTTACCTATAGGGGTCCCAATTTGACCTGTAGGGTCAAATTTGGTCAACACTACCTAAGTAAGATCTAGAGCCGTTAGAACTAAATACAATATATGAATTCACAATTAAAATCAACATTATAATCCTAAATCTAAATGATCTAATTAATTATTAAATATTAAATTAATTAGAATCAAAATTTGGAAATGCTGATTGATTGATCAAAGATGTTAGATGGATGCTTATGATTGAAGGGTTAAATTGACATGAAGACTTTCCTTTGATTTATAGTTAATTACTAATTAGACATGAATTAGTTATATATATTGTATATTCCATTCCATGGAGGAATGGATTTGTTTCTATATAAGTATGGAGAAATAAATGGTTGAAATTCACAGTTAGATTATGGAGATCTTGGGTGGATAATTAAAAGGAATTTAAAATTCCCTAAAAGCCTCTAGATTTAGAGGCTTCTAGAGAGGAGGGGTGAGAATAATGAGGACTATATAATTGGATAGTTATATAATCCTTCTTATTGGTTAATGATGATTATATAGGGGATTAGATATGGATTTGGTGAGTGATTAAGGACTAGGCGTGTAGGAGATCCTAGGAATAGGTTAGTAGGTGTTTAGGTGGGTCATGGGAATTTAGAATTCCTAAAGAATATATAAGATATATTAGGATAAGATAATATATGATTATGGGAATTAATTTATTATTGGGGATGAATAAGGTTAGTTAATAAATAAATATTTATGGGGGATATTAGATAAAAGAAGATAAATTAGTGGGGATAAATTAGATAAGTAGAATTAGTGTCAACTAATAGTAATATTAGTGATGTTAATGTAGGTGAGTGAATTTATATGCATACAATATATTATAATGTTTGTATACGTACTCTATATGATTACTTTTTTATATATAACATGTGATGCACATAAATATTTCTTTTGAGATGAATGATCATAGGCTTCATCCTTCATATCAAATGGGGGACATATAATGGACTTGTCTTAGAGATTCAATATATGATAGATAAATAGTTCATACTTTAGGTCAGATTATATGATATATAGGAAATATTGAGCATATTGACACATATATGAGAATATGTGGGGCATTATAAATTATTTTAAGTAATATTTGGATATTATATGACGTTATAAGATAAATTATGTGGGTCAAATTGAGTATATTTTATTAGATTGAGAAAATTGACAAACAAATATTATGGCATTCTATATCACTTTGAGGTACATATGGATTATATTTTGGGCATGAATTTTATTTGTGAAAAAAAAAATTATATATTGAGGATCAATGGTACTACATAAGCACTTTAGATTTAAAATCCATCTACAATGGTTGATTTAAAGTTTTATTTTACATAATAAACTATTTCAAGGTTCCACCTTTGCATACATATCTATACTAGGGTTCCAAAAAATATTTAAGATGATATTTATTGTATCATATTTTAGGTTCCTATAGTTCTCAAATTATATACTTTTTATTCTCTATTGATAGTTGAGGCATTACCATTACTTGACACTTGGTTTCAATGGTTGCATCTCCTTAGGGTAGAATCAACCTGGGTCATTATCTAAATTTGTTCAAAAAATGGTGGCTTGGTTTGCATATCCTCTAGTGTATTCGTTATTTGAATTTTCAATTTTAAATAATTCAATGATATACATTATTTTATATTTCATATGATGAGTGGAAATTTGTCTATGCATGTTTCCTTGTAGGATTTGCATAAAGTGGAAAAAATTAGTGCATGCATTTCATAACCAAGTGTAGTTAATTATAGGTACCAAATATATTATTTTTATCCTTTTAATATATAATTTTAAATACATGAATAAAAGGGGGGAATTTTTAGACACCTAAATTTATTATTAGACACTTAGAAACATCAACTTTGGCACACTTTGACATACTAAGAATTTATGTACACATTTAAATCTTGTGCACAATTTCCCCTATCTATCCCTACCTATTATCTTAGCTAACCCAATTTATCAAATATGCATATTAAAGATCACCCTAGTATGTGTAATAACCTTTTAATCCTAAATAGATTATGACTATATCTTAGAACATTTATTTTCACTCTCAGGTCAATATTGGAAATAATTTAACAACTATGGTTTTGATGCAGAGGTGTACCTACATTGGTAGCATCCAAGAACATGTAATGACTAGTTTTAAAATATAAATGTCTTTAATAAGTCATATTAGAAACATTTCATGGGTAGGTCTTATAAGTAAATATCAAAGAGTCATTTATAAATACAAAAAAATCCTAAGTTCATAATCATCTAACACTCATCTTAGCAAGTCCTATCAAGATTGAAAACTTAATTGGTAATCTCTTGAGACATTATCAAAAATAAATTCATATCTTAAAATTATATAAATAATATCTCTATAACAAAGTTTTAATATAAATAGAGATCAAAGTTACATGTTATCAAGTGTTAAAAGTTAAATATTACATTACATTCTAGCATGATCATGATGATGCATGCACACGTGCGCATGCACGCACCAACCCACACACACACACACACAAAAACCTAGGTGGGAGTGATAATTTTAGTTTCAATCCTCTTTAGAATATTGTAACATAGGAAATTATTAGTCACTCAATAAGGATTAGTTGGGGATATTTATTTCATCTTCATAATCACTTTTCAAGGTATAACTTATGTTGAAAGTGTAATTAGGGTTTCAAAAGAAGGATAATCAAAATTAGGACCAACACATATGACTAAGAGGGAAAACATATACGTAAGTCATCTATAAGTTTATTAATAATGATTTGAGGTGATACAAACCTACACATTTAACTGGGATAATACTTTTAGAGATTGGATAGTACCAATTACCATAGAAGTATAAGCTTCATTGATAATGTCTATGTAAGTTTTGAGCCCTTGTTTCCTCATCCCAAATGTTATAGAGTATACTCACAACATTTTTATAGATTGGTACATATAGTAATAAAAAATAAACTAAATACATCTTTCCTCCATAGATTTGTCAATTATAAATTTACTAAGTGAAATGTCAATCTATCTCTTTCACATTCAAAAATATATGATTAATAACATATTTTATAGAATCTAAATATTCATAGTTTTATATTATTTAAATCACACTAATTTGAAATAATTAAAATAGCTCTAAAAAATCTTATAACATTTAAATCACCATTAAGGACTACATGTTTAATATATTTATGTTTTCCATTCCCATGGGAAGATTTCTTATTATGTTGGGACTCCAAGGTCTCACTATATTGGGCATAATATACATGAAATTATAGATTATGTTCATGTTTTTTATTTGAATGAAATACATTCAAATCGTGAGGGTTAAAAAAATGTCACCACAAATGGTAAGCCCTAATCAAATGTAAAAGGTGCTAAAAATTGGTTCATTAGGGTTTGTAACACAATTGTTTTCATTAGAAGAAAAATATATAAATACACTAATAAGGATATATATTCAAGTAACTATGTAAAATCACTAATAAATTTTTGGAATATGATGAAAGGGTTTCCTCCAAAAATATATCATGATCATGCCATTCAATTTATACTATAAATAAAACTACCCAAAAATAAAAAATTATGGGTACCCGTGGGTGAAAAAGAATGAGATTGAGAAGATTGTACATGAAATGTTGGAAGTGGGTATTGATCATCATATTTAGAGTGCATATTCTTATCCAATTTTATGCATAAGAAGGATGACGCTTGGATTGTGTGTCCAAACTATATATAAATTAGTAAATTATCTATCAAATATAATTTTCATATTCTTGTAATTGAGGTTTGTTAGATGAGATATATGGTATTGTTTATTTTTTAAAATTATATCTTTAATTAGGGTATCATAAAATTAAAACTATAGAGTACAATATCCCTAAGAAAACATTTTGAACACATGAGGGCCATTATGAGTTATTTGTGATACTTTTGGTCTTAAAAGTTTTTGATGATGAATTTTATAGTTTGATGAATTCCATATTTAATCTATTTTAATGAAAGTTTGTGTTGGTGATCTATGTTGATATATTGATCTACTAAACAACATGGGATGACCATTTTCACAATGTGAATCAAGTTTTAAAAATTATCAAGTAGCATTGTATTTATGCAAAGGATTATAAGTTTTTTGGGTCAAAGAGGTGGAATAGTTAGGTCACATTGACTCTCATTAATAAGTCAAAGTGGATCCGCACAATATCAAAGCCATGCTGGAGTGGTAAGTACCTATAATCCTTGATTCCCTATGAGGATTCTTAATACTTGTAGGTAACTATCAAAAGTTAGTCAAAAATTATTGTAGCATAGTAGTAACATTCACAACTCTCTTGAATAAGGACTCCTTTCATTCTAATTATGAAGTGACTAGGGAATTTGAGAATGTTAAAGAGGCCATGTGCACCACTCTAGTTTTGTCTACTTGTAAATTTTACAAAAATTCCATTATAAAATGTGATACATTAGGGCATGGTACGGTTGTATTCCTCATACATGATAACAAACCCATTGCATTTTAAATTCACCAACCCAAAGGTAATTATTCATTTTTATCCATTAGGAAAAATAAATTTTGGATATTTTTCATGTAGTAAAGTAGTGGAGGCCTTATCTAACTAAAATTCATTTTAAGGTGAATATATTTTAATATAATATAAAATGCTTATTATAAATATGTGTTTTAACCTATTATGATTATGAATCTTAATAATATAGAAGTATTAATTCAAATATTATAATATATTAAAATTAGTCACTAATTTGAAAGTTAAAGATAGAAACTAATTTGATATTTTCACTTCATAAATATATAAATTAATGAGAATGATAAGATACTTAGTGGTTTATTATACTATGCAATAATATGACTTAAGGTAGTTGACATGAAAGGAAATAAAGTGGACTATGAGTTGCTTAGATCAAGAACTATAGTTATTGAGTCACTTGGGAAGTAACCTAAGTCTCTATTTGATATTATCTAATGATGTGTTCTAAACTTGATGGTTTCATATGTGTAAATATTTCTCTTATATTTTAATATAGGTTGTTGTGATTGTTAATCTTATGTTTGTATGTGTAATCTTCAGGTTTGATTATGTGCACAATACCAAAAATGTTTCTCCCTATGTTGAAAACTTAGGTCTAATATTTACATTATGTTTTAGCCCACAAAGAGTGGGAAAATGTGTGTTTAGTTGGTCCCAACCTATCCATTTTGAATGGTTGAGAATTGTATACATAATTTTTTTTTTGAAAAGGTAAGACAAACTACAAGTAATTCTCCCCATTAGGCAAGTGTGTGCAATCATGCACCTTGAATTTATGAAACCTTTAATCTAATTTTTTATACTTGGAAAATGATGTATTTGTCTTATTTTTTAAATTAATTTGGACTTTAGTTGGACCTAATCCTTGTGATGGATTGAAAAATTAAAAATAATAGGGAAGTGCTTTCAAATGTGTAAGTGTCTAAGTATGCTTATTAGATGTTTGATAGATGGATAATAGGATTAGACCTATTTTATATTTATATGAGACTCTATGAATAATTTCCCACACCATCAACATGCTAAATGTAAAAAGTGACCAGTAGGAATGATTTAAATTTGAAATGTGACCATTACTTGGCACATGATGAAATTGTTAAGTTTGGATTGTACCAAAATTATAGTATCATCTGAGTCTGATGGTTATATCTAGGAGACATGAACACTAATATTTTGCTTTGGATATGTTTTAGTATAATAATTAATTTGTTTATCATATATTAGGGGTACATTTTTAGGTGATTGACACCACCTAAAGAGGATCAGATGCATGGAATTCATTTAGATGCTATAGATTGGTGAATAAGAGTCATATACATATAAAAAAATTAAGTAGGGTGAAGGTCAGTCAGAACTGACATTTCCATATATCTAATTCAAAATTTTAGTATCTAAAAATTCCCCCATTAATTTTAGCATTGAAATTAATATAAATACTAGACTAAAAGGATAAAGAGATGTATCTAAGTGTGTAAAACACTCTTTGTATTAAGGACATGATTTAAATGTGTAGTGTGCTCTAAAAAAACCTATAATGAACATGTAACAATCCATGCCCGTGAAATAAAAATTTGAAATGAATTAATTGAATATTTTAACTTAAGACAAAGGAAAGATGACACCTATAAGTGGGTGAATCATGTTTCCTTGTAACTTGTTGGAGATGGTGATTCCTTGTTGATGCATTTCAGACTTGTGCTTTCTACTAAATGACATGGAGAATGGTTCATATTTATAAATTCTTTGGAGCATTAGGGGTGATAATATCTATTTTTTTGTAACTAAAACTAGTTAATGGGTTTAGAATATAAATTCCCTTACCTTCATTGAAAGGTGAGTATTTTCAAAGCTATTAAGTGTTATAGAACATTCAAACACACTAAACCATGTAACTAATCTTGTACTAATATTGTAACTCCAAGATGAAATGTTAGAGCCACATGTTTGGTTTGTGGATTAATGCTAAGGTTTTTTAGGATGTTAAATCTCAAACTCATTACTCATTTATACTTTAAAATCAACCACTATAAATGGAATTATATATTTAAGGGTGCTCATTGCTAGGTATCATCTAGTATGTTTGAAAATAAAAACTAAAAATATGTGTATATGCATGAATAAAATTCATTCCCCGTGATTTTTTTATAATATATATCTCATGATATTATAAATTAGTGCATATGAATTACTTATTACCCTAAGTGTATATTCTAAAACATGTAACTCATGTTCCTATAAAAGTATGTGCATATACAATTAAATGCATTTGAATGTATAAAATTGTAACTCAAGTTATTGTAGATTGTGTATATATGTATGATAACTATGCCTAAAAGAGTGTCTAAAATATATATATCCTAATATGATATCTAAATCACATTGAAATCTTTGAATCCTATAAACTATGTCAAAATGTATTTTTCTATTCATGGAGGCTTAATTATCTATGGCAAGCCCATTATTATTCCCCCCTTTTGATGTGAGTGATGTAGCTTCTAAGTCACTCATATCAAAATAAACTCAGTTATATCATGTTATGTATATATATGTAATCATGTAAAATCATGTCAACATGTGGATAATATGTCATCATAGTAATAAATATTTCATCAAAGCATGTATGAAACATACATAATTCAAGGCATATAAGTTTGATCTGATTTGATCAAATTTGGGATTAAAAGATTTTTAATATTAATTAGATAAAAACTATGTAAAAACATAATGTATAAGATAAGCATAAATTAAGCATCTATGATTTAGAACTTACTAAATATAGAGATATGCTAAAAATGGAAAGTATCAATGAGGAATAACTTACATAGAAATAGAACATGCATGACTGTGACTGTGACTATGAAACTGATTATATGGCTCTAAGAGGTCATTATGAACTAGAAATATATATTTTCATCCACCTAATAAAAATATACATTATCTAGATGAGGTGGGCATTCACTGGTATCTATAGCAATCACAAACATTAGGTAGGTTTTATCTCTCTATGTAAATTAGATCCATGTGCCTTCACCTTTAGGTTTATTTTGCATGATTAGATATGTTTGATTTACTAAAAAATATGCTATATGCCTTTTTGTTCACTTGAAACCCTAACTCAATAGAAAATTAGGAATAAATAATAAATGGGAAAAATGAGTTAGTAGATGAAGTTGTGCTTAACCTCAACCCCTCCTATGTTAAGCACTTCCAACATACCAATAATCTGAAGAGGGTTCAAACTCTATGTAGTTATCACATGTTATAGTGGTGTGTGTGAAATATTGATGTAATTATGTGCTTCAACAATGACATGTGACATTTTAGGTGTATATAAAGGTTAATAAGTTTTTGTGGACTTAGAATTGGTAAGCATATAGGATTTGCTCTCAATGTGTATTTAGATGTCTTAGTGTTTTTTCATCATATGATCCTCTAGAGAGAAAATGGATATAAAATGTATTTTATAGGGATCATTTTTAAAATTATTTGGATGGGATTTATGAAACATGCAAGATGACCCACTAGATGAATTTAAATTTGAGAAAATAGTCATTATTTGGATGTAGGTTGTAGTCAATGGAATTAGATACTACCAAAAAGTGGGATAATATTGAAGGAATGACATTATCTGAAAAGTAAAGATAAGTAAATTAGAAGAGTAGATCCATATGATAGTGAGTTTAGGTTACTTGTTATGGTGGATAGGAATAATTAGAATTAAAAAAAAAAATGGGTCATCTACATAGAAATAGAGTAATAGTGGCTTAGATCCATGGAATTGGGAATGAGCTAAGTGTGTAAAAAATAATGGTCACAATTGCATTATTTTAGTGATAAATATTAATTTTAATGACTACATTTTCACCCCTTTTATTATAGTAATTACAAAAAATGAAAAATTACTAGAGTAAAAAAGAAAGAGTCATACATGAACTTACCTATGAAGAATAGTATTGAATGTAGGCCACATGTTGAGTTATGCCTCATGAAAACCTATAATGAAACATGTATGAATTAGTCCTTAATTAAGATATATGTTAGAAATTAGAAACATAGTGAATAATGATCATAGATAAAATGAAGAGGATACATGTTATTCATCATGGCATCAAAAAACTATAAATATGCATAGTGTCTATCATGGCACTGAAAAACTAAGAAAATTGAACAAATAAGAGTCATGTCCATGACACACACATATAGATAATAAATGTAAAGGTACACAATACATGGAGTAGAATTCCAAGGGGTCACATACAATGGACATGTTTGAATTTCATTCACATGCATAGAAACATATATTAAGGTTTAGAGCTAAAAAAAGGACATGTTAAAATGTCCATAATCTAAACAAGTCAAATACACACAAGAGATGAATCAAGAAATGAAATGTAAAAAACTTGTATGAGTAAGTGAAATTGATCTACATAAGTAATTAGTAACATTAGTATATTCAACAACTCAAGTATCTATAAATATATCAAAGTCAATATAAGTGAGCAATAACAATATGTTTTACACAATGTATTGAATTGAAGCATGAACAATAGGGATAGTCATAGAAGGATAAAAAATATGTAAGAGGATGCCCACAATGAACTTGTAGATATGTAAACAAGTTGTAAAAGGATAGGGACAAGTTTGCCTCTAAAAATTAAAGCATGTATTCAGGGCAAAAAGTATGCTAGAATTGAACAAGAGCATAGTGAATTATTATCTAGAACATGATAGTTTTGTGTAATTTTTCTAGGTATGAGACAATTTCATCACTTGTAACTACATCTATAAGTGATAACCTATGTGTTTTTTTAACTCAATTAAGTACAATTATGAAGTAAATTTGATATAAAAATAGAAAAAATAAGTATTAGATATATTTAACATTAATTAACTAATGTAAATGAACTACACAAATCATTATTCACTATGCATATCATTATTCACTAAAAAAGTAACATATCATACTCAATTTCCATTAGTTAATTATATGCAACTAAAAAAGTAACATACTAAGAAATGAATCCCTTAATATCCTTACCATAATAGGTCTTGTATCAAATAATTAAATGGTGACCCCTAGGAAATGGAAAGTATCATTCCATTATGAAT
>JARHVA010002167.1:0-37500 GCA_037957365.1 Torreya grandis | reverse complement strand
TTTTGTCCTTTTTTACATTGGTATTATTTTAATTTTATTTTAGTTCTAGGTCACTCACATTAAATACACATGTCAAATCCTTTTTGTTATATGCTTTTTTTACATGATCTTGATAAACATGTAGGTGCTCAGTAGCCTATGTGTATTTTGTACTCAACTTCTCTAAATGATACAGTAATTTTTTGTGGTACTCATTATCTTTGATTATGTATTTTAGATAAATATGCAAAGAAGGTATCTCAATTTCAATAATTAAGATAAACTCTATACCATATACCAAAGATTAAGGTGTGTCCTAAGTAGGTGTGTGTACACTAGTTTGGTATGCCCATAGAGCACATACAATCTGTTGGTGTCAATCAATGATATATCATTCAACTATTTTTCCAAGTATTTTGATAATTATTTTATTTGTTTCCTTTGCCTATCCATTTCCCTTTGGGTAATAAGGTTTAGAAAAGGTATTATTAATATTGTATTTATTACAAATTTGTCTTACTATCTTATTTTTAAATGATGTCCCATTATCAAAAATTATGGATGAAGGTGTGTTAAAATGAGAGATGATATTAGTCATCAAAAACCTGCATATGTCATCCCATATGGTAAACTCAAGTGGAATATATTACACCCATTTTATAAAATATTTTGTAGCTGTAGCAATAAATTTATGTCCACCATTGGATACCAGATTTACTTTGCCTATTAAATCAAAGCCCCATAAAGAAAAATTCCATGGTGAAATGATCAACTATAACTCATGTGATGACACATGATTTAATTTGATATAAATTTGGCATTTTAAACATAGTTTTATATTTTTGATACATTATTGTTCCATTTTAGGCCAAAAATAACCGTAGCATAATAGTTGTTTAGACATGGAACATCCACTAAAATTTCCACCACACTCACTATCATGAATTTTCTAGAGTTCAATGTGAACCTCATCTTTTCTTAAGAATCAGAGTAATTGTCCATCAAAACCTTGTTTAAACAAATTATTTATAATAATAACATAACAAAATGCTTCATATTGTAACTTCTATTTATAGTTTCATGAAAAATGATCTAGTATATAGGCTCGATAAAGAAAATTATAAATATTAATGTACCATTATGTGTTTATATTATTAAAATTAATAATGAGAATGACCAAGGAATTCATTTTATTGTAATAAATGGAAGGATTTCATAGTTGTTGCATTGTAAATTTTATATGATCATAAAAAATCATCAAGGATGTTATGCTTACCATAACATCTACATGGAAATTATCTTTGTGTGGAATACTGTCGATAGAAAATGTGTCAAATGTCTATGTGAGTTTGTCTACCATTTATTTATATGGAAAAATACATTCTTCCTTAATTTAGTAGTGATTAGTAACTTGTTTAACAACCAACTGGGAATCATCAAAAACATAGATTTCCCTTATATCAAGCTTATTTGCTATAAATAAAACCAATGATAAAGGCCTCATATTCGACTATATTTTTTGGTGAAAAAGAAAGCTAATTTATAAGATAAAGACATGTATTCACCTTCAAGTGTGACAAATACAATGCCAACCACCCACTCCTATTCGACATTTAGATCCATAAAAGAACATTGTCCATGGAGTGGAAGATATATTATATGTCAAACTCATATTGGAAAGCCTTAGTGAGTGGAAATGAATCTGGAAAAGGAGTTATGACCAATTGGTTAGATATAACTTAACAATTTATTAAATTTTGGGCTAATTTTTTTATATTGAACTATATGAATTGCATCACCCATTTGGCTATAGGACCGATTTGGTGTGTTTTTTCATGAGGAACCTTAATGAATCTTGTTTAATTATAACATGAACCCAATTATTGAAAAAATAATGTCATAATTTCTGGGTAGTAAAAACTAAAGCTAAATATAGTTTTTCCATGGTTGTTTATTTTCATTAATAATTTGCATGTTTTAGATTGATATAATAAATTTCCCTCTCCTTGTGATTATCATCAAATTATGCTAATAAGTCCCATAGGGCCTCATGGGTAGATGATATGTAAAGAAGTAAATATCTATCTAAAATATGAGGCATGAGTACTAGTGGGTTTGATAAATAGGTTTTTATTTTATCAAAGCTTTGATAATATACTTGATCCTATATGAATTTTGTATCATTTTTATTAAATTTATGAAAGGGATGGTTTTATTAGACAACTAGGTATTGAAATGATGAATAACTTGAATTTAGGGTTGCAAACATCACAATTTTTTTTAGATTGGTTGGTAGTGGAATTTATATGATCAATTTTACATTTTTTAGATCAACCTCAATGACTCGATAAGGAATAATGTATTTGATAAGTTTTCCTCAAGATGCCCCAAAAACACATTTTTCTAAATTTTATCGAATATTGAACTTGTGTAGGCACTTGAATATTTTTATTTAATCAATAGGATGGTCTTGGTGATGTTTTAATTTTGAAAGTAAATCATCAAGATATTCCATAATAATTTTGAGTATAAAATCATGAAATATATTTTTCATGGCCCTTTGATATGTGGCTCCTACATTTTTTAATCTAAAAGGCATGACTGTGTAACAAAATATCCCTCAAGGAGTGGTAAATGTGGTTATTTCTTAGTCTGCATGGTTTATTTTGATTTGGTTATATCTTGAAAAACCATCCATAAATGCAAATATCTCATATCCCATTATGGAATTCACAATAATGTCAATATCAGGAAAATGGAAGTCATATTTATTTTAAGCCTTATTTAAATCATGGTAATTAATACACCATCAAATGTCACTATTTTGTTTTTTAATAGGGATAATGTCAGATACTCAGTTTGAATATGTAATGAATCATATAAATCTAGCATCTATTTTTTTTTTCATTTTTTACCAACACCAATTTAAGATGCATTTTTTATATTTTTTGTTTTATCATCTTTGCATCTATGGATCTATTCCAAGAATATCTAAAAAATCTTAAGAATTTTTTTTAGGGAAATCATGAACGACCTATAGATAATTTTTTCCTTCATCATCCTATATAATTGCAATAAGTAAAACTGGTCTAGGGTCCTTATCCATTCCAAAGTTATACTTGACTATTTCTTCATTTAATAAAATAGATCTCTCTAGGATAAATGGTGCCATAAGAATATCATTTGATGCATCATGTTGGATATTTGGTTTGTCATTCTCACCAAAATAAGCATGAGTAAATTTAACATTACGAAACATATTTTTATGATAAAAAAGGGAGATCCTCATATGCCTCCAAGTACTCTAGTAATTATTCATCATTGGAGAACTCATCCATTATTAGAATGTTTGTAGAGGTAGTGTCATTGATTAAATGATGGTTGAGCACCTAGAGATGGATTGTGTATATATTCATACATTCAATTTTGGACTTTTAGAAAAAAAATTGTACTTTGAGGGATATGTATATGTTTAGTAGCTTTATTTGAAAAACCCAATCCTTGTCTATTTGTATTATTTAAAAGAGAAATGTGATGCACTATTCTTTGCTCATTTTTACCCAATCCTTGTCCCTTATAAACACATTTGAGTAAATATTGAGAATAAAAATAATATTTACAAGATTATGATGTAATAACAAGGGTGGATAAACCATTACACAATGTTTGAAAGGATTAGTATCCATTGGGCATGTGTAAATGAATCCTTGATGACTAAATTTTAAACATGAATGAAATGTGGAGGTAATCACATATATAGCATGTATCCAAGTTCATCCCAAAAGAATTTTATAGTTCAAATCATTTTTCATCAGTTGGCACAAAGTGGGTAATGTATGAGGACCTACTATAATATTCAATGTTATCTATCCTAATACTTACCATGACATATTGCCAAATCCATTGATACTCATATTATATGGTTCCAAATTAGATGGTATAATGCCTATTACAAAGAGAAATGATATGTTAAATTTTTTGAGTTTGGAGCTATTGTCCATAAGAACTCATTTTACCAATTTGTTGCAAACACATACCTAGATGTAGAGTGGAAATCAACTATTTATAAGGTACTCAGGTGGTAAATACACCTTTTCAAAGGATATATTAAATGTTTAATTCATTAAATGGAGATTAAGATAGAGGCCACATATTTTAGCTAAATATTATAAGGGAACAAGGTCATATACAATGCATCTAAAAGAGAATCCATGTAATGTGAATAATTTTATAATAAGTCCATTAGTGAGGCTTTAGAAGTAGTGTGTTTGGATTGGTAAAAAACATGTATAGGTAGGATGATTAATTCATGGATTCCCTTTGGCACTTTGTAGTGACATGTGAAAGCTCATTATAAATATTAAAATAAGGATTATGTATGAAAATAGGTTTTGAGTCTCTATTAGATTAGAATGAGTTAATTAAGCATGAGATGTAATAAGTAATAACCACTACAAGGAATTGGACCATGAAATAATTAATAGAACTATCCATGGGAAACATTATCACATAATTTATATAAATTTAGGGATCAACAATAAAAAAATTAGAAAACCCTAAGTGACCTAGGGTTTGATGTTAAAAGATTAGGTTCATCAAATATTTAACCTTAAAATAGATCTATATTGTTGTTATCTATATTGTTAAATGGGTATATAGAATTGAAATGGGACAAGGGTGATAATCATATCTACATTAGGCCAATTAGATGCTAAACTCATATATAAACATACATTGAATTTATTATGCTAAGATAGTCAAAATATGAAAAGTACAACTATGTTAGATATAAAAATGACAAAGAAGTGAATTACTTAGCTTGTTTTGATGTTAATGTAGTTATGCATCTAGAATAAACTAAAAGTAAGTGGGAGAGATATTTTGGAATAATCATCAGATTCTAGATTTGATATTTATCTCTTTGGATAATAGTGTTAGCTTAGGTCAGTTGCATAGATGCTACTATCTAGGTTTGATGATAGTGTACTGTATGGAATATCTAATGAAACAAGATGTGACCACCTAGATTCTTTTAGGTTTTTATTTTCCTTCACTCTAGTGTATTCAAATATAGTTCATGGACTATCAATCCTTATGAAATGGAAAAACCCTAGCTTTCCATCTTCAATGTGACCTTTGGGTAAAAATGGGTTAGTGGGCACACAGTGTCAAGTTGACCCCAATGACCCTTTTATAAAAGGCCAATACCTACATAGCTAATAATCTGAAGAGGGCCTCATATTGATTTAATTCTCCTTATATGTTGGCTTGTGTGTGAATCATACAATATGTGCAAATCAAGTACAATAATGACCTAGCTTGTAACTTAGAAAATTGGGATCTTGGAATACTCCTTTAGTAATTCAAAACTAAAAATGTGTTTTACCTATGACTGGTATGAAAATAGGGAAGCCTTGATCAATTGAATGATTGATAAAGTGATTTTGATAAATTATCTTTGGTCTTCTTAGGCATTTATAGGTTTTATAGGTGAGGAATGAATGGTACTTAATATTATATTTATATCAATTATTTTGGTGTAATAACTCATAATAAATAACTTGGGATAACCATTAAGATATGTTTCATTTGCAAATTGGATGAATTTAGTGCACTAGACACTTACATCAAGACTTATTTATCAATATATCATACTGAGGATTTATTTATCAATATACCACATGAAATTTTGCTAATCTATGCCTTAATTAGGTTATAATTATATTTTATTTCCATCATTTATTTAATTATTAGATTAGTTCAATGAAATTACTTAGATTATTCAAAATAATAGAATAATATATCACAGAGTTAAGAACAAAATAAGTAGATCCACAATAATAATTAGAGAAAGAGCATAATACTTAAATATTATGACTAAGCTACTTCGAGGGGGAAACCTACACAACAATGCAATAAACATATAATTCATAATATGATAAAAAACTATCCACTACCTCTTATATATACTCTAATTAGCCATGGTTATTCCATAGGCTAACTATACTAAAAACATAGAGAAATGAAATAATGTAATATGAAGGTATGTAAGACCAAGTCAACCACACATATACCTAGATGTACTATAGGTTAAGGGCATAACATTCCACTCCCCTTCAAAATAATGTTCTTCTCAATGTTAAATAAAACTAGGATGTTTCAATAAGAACACTTCATCCTTCCATGTTGATTCTTCAGAATGCATATTCTTCCATTTGATCAAATACTCCTTAATCACTCTAGTCTACAGTTGCTTAGTTAATGTATAAAGGATCTCTTTCAGATCTAGAATGATTCAACCTTATTCATTCAATTCAAGTAACTCAATTTGAGTGGAAAATCTATGGCCAATTACTTTATTCAGGCAAGATACATGGAAATTGGATGTATACAAGTGGATTAGGGAATTTCCATCTTTTAATCCTTACTAAAATTTTATAAGAAATATAATAGGTACCATGATACTTAAGTGACAACTTTTTATCCTTTTTCTATAATTAGAGACATCTACTTATATGGATACACATGCACAAAGATCCAATAACCTATGTCAAAATGCCACTCAATACAATATTAATTTATTTACATCTTCATTCTATTTTGTGTCATTTCTAAATTCTATTGAAAACTAACTAGTACCTCTTATTTATGGTGAATGTGATCCAATATATATATAACCTTGGGATGCATTATCAAGGTTGAATTAATGGATAGGGAGTGATACCCATACAATGCCACAAAGGGAGACATTTTGGAATAAGTGTTATACCACCATTCAACAAGTGGCAACCAATAAACCCTTTTGTCTTATTTTTTAGAAACAAAACAATGAAGATACCCTTTTAGACATTTGTTGACTACCTCTTTTTATCCATCAGACTTTGGATTACAAGACAAAATATTATCTAACTAGGTTCCCAAACATGCAAGTAATTTAACCCAAAGTAAATATGGGACCTCAAACATTTACAATGATCTTTGGAGTACCATGCAATTTTTGAACTATATTAAGAAAAGAAGATGATAATGTATTGGTAACAAATGGTTGTGATAAAGAACAAAAATAAGCATACTTGGTGAGTCAATCCATAACTACCATGATAAAAATTTTACGCTCAAATTGTGGTAATCCAATAATGAAATCCATGGAAACCCCTCCTAACATTGGTTAGGGATGGCTAAAGGTTGTAAAATACCTATGGTTTTAATCATTTTACTTTTTTTTTATTGACATACCATGCATTCAACCACACATTTCAAGATAAACCCTTGAGTCATTCCATAAATAAATCTATCTTAATTATGTGATATGTTTTCAAAATTCTAGAGTGACCTCTGAGTGGAGAGTCATGAAGTTACTAAATAATTTTATGTTTGAGGAGATAATACTTATAAAAGTATAAGATATGTTTATACCATAATGCTTTCCCTTTCTAGATATTTTTTTTAGATTTGTTGGAACACTAATGAAGATTCTAAATCAAATCCTTGGTAACATTATTATTTTCCCATTTTGATCTTTCTTCCTCTTTCCAATCTACATTCCACATGGTCATCATGAATTAAAATGCCTCAGTCGATTCATACCACTATGAGAGGGCATTTGTCACCACATTCTCTTTTCCTTTCTTATATACTATTTCAAAATTAGAGCGTAACATTTTATCATCCATTTATATTTTTATTTGGATGATAATCACTATTTCAAAAAATATTCAAGGCTATCATGATCAATCTTTACCTAAAAGTGATGACCCATGAGGTAGGGTCTCCATTACTTGACTACATGTAGAATAGCCATCATCTCCTTCTCATAGATTAGTTTGAGCCTATTTTTTACAATCATTTGGAAAAATTAAAATGTAAATGGTTTCCATTATTTCATGAGTATAAACCCCATGACATATATTGATGCATCACACTCCAATTTTTTTTATAAAATTAGGAGTAGCCAAAAATAGAATTGTGCACATAGCCATTTTCAATTATTCAAACAACTTGGCAACTGAATCAATCCACTATGAGTATTTATTCATTAAAGAGGTGAGTGGGATATAATTCTACCATAATTTTTGAAAAACCTATGATACTAACCAATTAGCCCCAAAAATCCTTAGATATTCTTGAAGGTCTTGGGAACCTGCCACTCCACAATCACTTGGATTTTTTTAAGATCAACTTTCACTCCATGTGAAATAAGATAACCCAAGTACTAAACCTCTTAGACACAAAAATAAAATTTATAAGGTTTGGAATAAATTTGATGTTATTATATAAATTAAAGTACCTATTTCACATGATTCAAATGGTCTTCCCAATCTTTGCTATAGATGTGGATATCATCAAAAAACCCAATACAAACTTTCTCAAAAATGGTCTAAAAATAGTATTCATAAAAATATAAAATGTAGATGATGTATTTTAAGGCCAAAAGGCATGAATATAAATTCATTGTGGTCTTCATGATTTATAAAATCTATTTTAGGTTTGTCCTCATTGTGGATTTGAATCTAATTATATGTAGAGTTAAGGTATATCTAGGTAAATTAAACAACACCATGCAATTTATCTAGAAAATCATAAATTATTAGAATAGGAAACTTATATTTGATGTGTATTTTTTAATTTATCTATATCCTAGGCAAATCATCTAAATGGCATCCTTCTTCTACACCATGACCAAAGGGGAAGAATATTCACTTTGACTATGTCAGATGAGTTCTACCTCTAACATTTTTTGTACTATATTTTTAACTTCACTCTTTTGGGCATAGGGATACCTATAAGGTATGATTTTGGGTGGTGTACTTATTAAAATGAGAATGATGGAATGATCATGAATGTAGTTTAGAGGAGGTCATTTTGGTATGTCACTCGAAAAAACATCATGGTCATCAACACCCTTTGCAAATCAAGATGTGTAAAATCCTTGGTTGGTTGAACCTATATGGAAAATAAGCATGCCATAAATGCCTCAACACATTTTTAAAAATATTCATCATATAATAGGAGCTAACCAGTTATGGATATTTAGCCTATAATCTATATAGTTAAAAGGTACTACCTTATGAATTGAATCACATGAATAGTTCCTCCAAATTCATCATAATAGTTCCCAAAGTGGTGAGCCACTACACTCCCAAGATAATGTATAATCCTCTCATGAGAATAATAAACATAGAGGAATATAAAAAGTATTATCCTATATCAATATTAATGCTACAACATTTTACATAATAATTGATGGTACCACCATGTACAATCATCACCTAAAATTTTAGAGTTAGGTA
The DNA here is from genome assembly GCA_037957365.1 of Torreya grandis. Lineage (NCBI taxonomy): Eukaryota > Viridiplantae > Streptophyta > Pinopsida > Cupressales > Taxaceae > Torreya > Torreya grandis. The sequence continues at coordinate 28,231 of JARHVA010002167.1, read as the reverse complement.
AATGAAATAGTTCAAACGAGTAGACAAATTAATATTGATGAAATTATGTGTACTCCTAAAGTAAATTAACACATTAATCTTATATTTATTTAGGAAACCATCCACCTTAATAGTTTTAAGAGTACTAATGCCTAAAATTTCATGACAAGAAATAATATATTGATAATATTTACAGTCATCGTCAAGTTCTTTTGAACCTACACCTGAATCCTCACCATCTTCTTCCTCTTAATTTTCACCTTTAATGTAAAATAACTTATTTTTAACACATTAATTTCCTTTAATCCTTTTCTATTTTATCCAAAACATAAATATTTTACACACTTTTGTTTAATTTGATGAGGTGTCAATTTGGTAGGATATAGAAATGGTGTTGTTGGTAAGGTGTGTTTATGAACATTAGTGAAAGTTATTAATTTGATTAGAAATTTTTATTTATCCATGTATGCCCTTGGTATGGATTTAGATACATTATTAAAATTAAACATGTAGACTTTTAATTGGATGTTATCTTTGAGACCATCTAAATATAGGTCAATCAAATTTTCCTCGATAATGTCTGTCACATGTAAGGAGAGATTCTAAAATTGATGAATGTAATCCTTTATAATTTTGGTTTTAAAAAACTTGGATAGTTGGTTTAATATATTTTAGAGACATTATTGTGATATTGTAGATAAAACTCCTCATAAAATAATGATCACAAAACTAGGATACTCTTATTTTTCTTTTAAGCACACAACTAACAATACCAAATAAACTACTCAGGTTCGAAATATAGAGAGATCATGACTACCTTTTGTGAATAGGGATTTTGATGTAGATAAAATAAATTTTAAATTTGAGTAAGCCATGTAAGTAGATAATTTCCATCAAAATTTCATAGGTCCACTTTTGGCAATAATGACTTCATACCAAGATTGGTATTATGATTTTTTGAAGGAGAACCAAAACTGAGTGGTGGAGGGTTATTTTTAATGGCCAAGTTAAAAATTAGGCCGTTTACCTAATTATTTATTGTAAATTATCTCATAAGAGATTTAGGCCACCTCTTAGTCTTGTGAGGTACCCTTTAACCCCATCAAGATCATATTCTACACCGTGGAATGCAAGTCTAAATTTAGTTGATAAACTACTTCCAAAATACATAAATAATAAGTGATGGACTCCATGTCATCCTTGTGAGAAGTTTTAGGCATTTATTTCCTTTTCCCACATCCACAAGTGTTAGGCCTAGCCATGAAAAAACCCTATGAGGGTTACAACCCCCAAAAAAGTGTGTCAATAGATGATACCATAATGATTGCCTCACCAAGATAAATCCAAAAACTATTAATGTGCACAAGGGTGAATTTTTTTTGGCATAAAAGAGTGTATTGGTAAAATGTACCATTGAGATCATCTCACAGAGATGAATCCAATGACTACTAATTTTCATAAGGTAAAAGAATTTATAAACATTTAAAAAAATTATTTATTTATTTATTTTATTTTTTGTAAAATAAATCCACAAATAAAACTACATTAAAAAAAATTTCCTAGATCACAATTTATGTTTTGTTGACCTTCTAGTGCTTAAGATGTCAGATCTAAAAAAAGCTACACTTTAGAAACTTTCCAAAATCAAAGATATGATAGAACTTATAATGAAATTACTTTGATGATTTGTAATAATATATCTCAAAATTAAGAATAAAATAAACATATTAAAAAAAAATTAGCAAAAGAGTAGAATACTTGAATGTTATGACTGAGACACTTCAATGGGGAAACCTAAAAAAAAAAATGAAATAAAAAGATAATTCATAATATGTTGATAAAATAATAACCACTACCTCCTATATATACTATACTTAGCCATGGTTATTCTATAGGCCAAGAATAATATAAACATAGAGAAATGTAATAAGATAATATGATAATATGTAAGCCATAAATCAACCACATATATCCTTAGAAAGACTATAGGTTAAGGGAATTACAATTATATTATTTTAATTTTTATTATAATAGATTAGTTTTAATATTCAATAAAAGAGTAAATTTGATAGGGAAAGAGATCTGTTTCTTTTCATTATCTTTTCTACAAAAAAAAGATAGATTTAATTGTGTTTACATTCCAATATATTAGCTTCCTTTCAATTAGAAAAAAAAATTCTCAATAATTTTAGGAAGATCTAATAAATTCTCATTTCATTTTATAGCAAATATAAAATTTTATTTCTAAGATATAAATAAGCTTATTGCATTTTAAACAATCCCTATGACATCGTAAGAACTTAGACAATCATAGGTGGATAAACAAGGATAGTATATTAATGATTTTATCTTTTTTAGTGAGTTAAATTTTTTTTCATTCTCCTATTTAAAACATAAAATCATAAATTACATTGATTATTTCTATCCTAGTAATTCATTCATACAACTTATTTATAACAAATTGGATAAGTTGAAAAACTAGTCTATTTTATTTGTAAACAAATAAAATAAAAATAAGGTGTGTTATTTATATTTTATATTATATTTATTCTTTCATTACTTTCTTATCTAGACTTAACTTTCATACTTATTTCATCCCGTACAGAAAAATAAAAACATCATTATCTAGTTTACATACAAACAAAGTTAGGAAAAATTAGCATCTTGCAAAATAGTATAGGTTTCTTATTCTCTTTTTGCATGAATTATAAACATCGAAAAAAGATAAAAAAATAAGTTTCACTTTCCTTTAATTTTGGTTTTATCTTTTATTTAATTTCAGCATTTCATTTTCAGTAGACAAGCATTTATTTGTATAGAACCAAGAAAAGCCAAAAACAATAAAAACCTAACAAAAATAGTGTCAAAAATATTTGATAACACATAAAATCCCTATATCTTACCAAAATACTTGTTACAATGTGTGAGCAATAATAATCCATCTAAGCTTTACCCATTCATGTAAGCATCTTATACAAATCCTTGCTTCAACATTCCTACAAGCACACATAATAAGTCATTGCCTAAGCAAGGTCATATGTTTTTTCCTTGGATTCTACATAACCTCATTTATATGACCCTTCCTAAGACAATAGGTATTTTCTAGCATGGTTTATTCCTTTGGGTTAGAGAACCCACTACCATAAATGTTACATAATCTGACATCAACACTGAGTTAAGAAGTGAGAACTTCCATTCCACTCTGATTCCCCATATAATAGTAGACTCTTTGATTGCATTAGATAGACAAGAGTGATTCCCTGATCCAAAAATCATCACCCTATAATATAATATAAGACATCAACGAAATTTCATCCAAGCCTAGCTTCCTATCCACACTTCTTTCTTCTCCTTAGGTCTAACCTCATCCTATATCATTCACATGTAGTGGATGAAATTGAAAAGGTAGAGTCAACCCAACAAATTAGACCTTTTTTCATGATTTATTAAACACAATATCCCTCATTTCCCTATTCCTAGTATTGATTAAGAGCTTCACCTTCTTGTGATATCAGAGACTAAATGACCTTAGAACTCTATTTCATTACATCTTGACACTCTCAAGAAGCATCAAGATACTATTGAGGTTTTTTAGTTCCATCACAAGAACCCTTTTCCACCAAATATCTCAAATCCCATTCCACCTAACAACCAACCAAACCCATATCCCACCATTGCATCTAATACCTCGGTCAAACATCATGGATTCAAGTGCATAATTTAGCATTTTATATTCATGTGTATATAAATACACCCTCATTGTGGTTTTTCTAATAGTATATGATAAGGCAAAAAAATTATATAGACAACTAAACCCTCAAGGCTAAATAACCATAACCATCCCAAATATATTTCCAAATTTTCCTTCTTTGAACCCTATTTTTAATGCTAATTAGAGTGTGTTGATTCTATAGCAAGTGATCATGACAAACCAACTTAATTTAAGGCATGCTACACATAATAAATATATGGGATTACTTAGACTCGTTAATAATTATCACCTCCATCTCACAATCAAATCTTTATCCCTACAATGAATAATATCCAAAGCATACCCTAAAAATATACCAAGAATGAGCTAGACAAGGCTTGTTTGTAAAAATAATGAGGATATTTGATTGTGTGTCAATTTTAGGAACCTAAACCAAGCCTTTGATAAAGAGAATTATCATATACCCTCTTTATAATAATTAATTCAAATGGTAAATGGATCATAGATGATGTCCTTTTTTGATAGATTCTTGGGATAAAACTAAGTTTTGATAAACTGTTAAGACATAGTGAAATTTGCATTCACAATAAAGTCAGGGCACCTTAATTTATAAAATGATGTTATTTACTCTCATTTGATGTAGGAGCCACTTTTAATAGAGCCATGGAATTTTATTTTGAGGGTCTAATTAGTAAATACATAATTATTTATATGGATGACTTCATTATTTTCTCAAAGTACAGATTTGATCACATCTACCAATTATGGAATATATTCAAAAGGTGTAGAAGGTATGCTATCTCTCTCAATCCAAAGAAGAGAAAAATTAGCATCATATAAGGTAAGATACTTTTCCATATTATCACCAAGGAATGTATTTCTATTGATCCTAAATGTGACGATTTAATTTTTAGAATACTTCTTCCTACCAAAAAAAATTAAAATCATTCTTTGGTAAGATTAAATTTTATAGCCAAATTTATATCTAAATTTGTTGATATTGTTAAGCCACAAAATGCTATGTTGAAATAATAATAAAAGGTGGAATGGAACCCTAAATCTAAGAAAAAATTATATGAAATCAAGGATGCCATTATGGAGGTGCATGTATTGATCAACCTGAACTATATGATAGGATTTTACCTTTACTCTTTTACTTTAAAACACACCATAGCCATGATACTCACTCAATAACTATATGAAGACAAGAACATGATAGATTTCATGAGAAAAAAAATTAAGGATGCAAAGTTACATTACTCCACCTTGGATAAACATGCCTATGATTTGGTAAATGTTGTGAAGAAGTTATACCACTATATCCTTAGGAACAAGATGCATGTTATCATTTCAAAATTGACTATAAATCTAATGCTCAATCATAATGAGTTGGGAGAGCAAAAATGTAGATGCATGGCCAAGTTGTAAGTGTATGACCTATAATTCAAGCCTATTAAGTTGGTAAGAGGCTAAGGTATCACTTAGCTAATTATCTAAATTAATCCAAGGATTACTATGGTGAAATTAGACTAGTCAAAAATAATATATCAAGACTAGTATTATCCAATTATCAATGATCCTCTTTATGGGAATACTCCTCTAGGATTAAACCAAATGTAAAAGGGATCCTTCAAGATGAAGGAAAAACATTACATACTAAATAAAGGAGTGTTATTAAAAAATAAATATGAAGGCATATACTAGGTGATTATTATAAGAATAATAAAAATAAGTCATGACCAACTTTAATGAATAATTAGGTAGTGGTCAACCATCATGAATTAAAACAACACATAAGATCATGAGATTTGGATATTATTATCCCACCTTATTCAAGGATGACTATTATCATATTCATAGCTACAACAAGTGCCAAATGTTTTTTGAAAAAGGAATTTCATGCAATAATGACCATCTAACCTAAATATAAGAACATCTTTTCACTCAATGGGGACTTAACTTCATAATATTCATCAACCTAAACTCATCAACAAGCCCCAAATTTATACTCATAACCATTTATTATTTCATTATATGGATAAAGACATTATCAAAAAATAATAACATAGCTAAATAAGTAATCAAGTTTATTGAGGACAACATAACTATTGGGTTTGGTACCCCAACTTCTCTAGTTTATGATAATGTTACCACATTCCAATAGATTGAATTTATTGAATTAGATTAGGAGAATAACATCAACTTGAAATTATCATCAAACTATTACCCACAATGGAATGTCTTAGTTGAGTTGACCAATAAGAACCTAATAGACATAATAAAGAAATATGTATAAAAGTAACCTAGGGATTTGTTGGTTGAAAAGTTTGTCAAGGGAATAAATGTGGATTTTCAGTCAATAGCATGGGGATAAATTACATTCATCAGTCAAAAACATGGGGGAAAATTACCTCTCCTATTATTAGGTGGATCTACATTTGGTAAAAACCAAAAAGGGAAAGCATAAAAAGAAATATTTATAGATATTTACAACAAAACTATTTTCTATAGTGGTTTTGTATTTTTAATCAAAAAGCATGAAAAAGGTGAAAAAAGAGAAATGAGGGGGAAAATGGAAAAGAGGGTAAAAATATAAAATAAAAGAAGAATGGATAATGGGATGATTTTAACTAGATAAACATAGAGAGTTATTAAAAATCACGATAAAGAAGGATAATTCTAGGTAGCTAAAAATAGAGGCTCACCAGAATTATCCAAGATTTGAGATTGTAATACAAGAAACCATTATCATATAAATGGGATGGGAAATAAATATTTTTAACATAATAATATGATACATAAGCCAATGATATTGGATAACATTATGAATAAAGATATACAACAACCTCATATTTCCCAATAAAAATAGATATAAGTTATAATTTGAATCCCACCAAGGTTTCACAATGACAAAAATTACTAGTGTAGATTTAAAAAAACCTTATACACCAAAAATTACATATCCATTGACTATCTAAAAATATTTTTATATCAAAATGAAAGAATGTGAATCAAAATGGATTGACATACTCATACATATCATTCATATAAAAAACATTATGGAACAATGTCCTATAAATCAATTTTTGTATTGATCCTTCATAGGGTTGTACATATAAAATAATTCCTTACATATTTATAAAATTTCTCATACTATCAAAAATTTATTCATAGTGTTGTACATATAAATTCCTACCTTCTTAAATTTTATAAGGAAATAAATCTATTTATTTTCATTGTCCTTACTACAAATTAAGATAGTTAGCTTTGATTGTGTTTAAATTCTAGTAGATCATCATAGTTTCAATTATTAAAACATTCCAATAATAATTTTAGGAAGATATTAACAAATTATCAATTCATTTTCAATTCAATATAACATTCTCTTTCCAATATGCAAAAAAGTTTCTTCTATTTCAAACAATCACCTAGGCTATCATAAGAACTTAGATAATCATATGTGGAGAAAAAAAGTTAGTATACTTATGATTTTATTTATTTTAGTGAGTTAAATTTTTCATCATTATAATCTTTAAAATAGAAAATAAGAAATTTCATTTCTTATTTCTATCTTAGCAATTCAGTCATAAAGCTTATTTATAGCAAATTAGAGAAGTTAAAAAGCTAGTATAGTTGGCTTACAAATATAAAAAATGAAAAGGTGTTATGTTATTTATGTTTTATATTAGATTTATTTTATCATTTACTGAATATCTAGAATTAATTTTCAAACTTAGTTCATCCCATATGAAATCAAATAAAAACATCATCATCTAGTTTGCATACAAACAAAGCTAGAAAAAATTAGCATCTTGCATAATAATATAGGTTTCTTCCTATCTTATTACATGTATTATAAACCTTGGAAAAATATTTAAAAAAAACAATTTTATCTTTCATCTACTTTTGGTTTTGTCATTTATTTAATTTTTAACAACCAAACATTTTTCCCCATAAAACCAAAAAAATACAAAAATAGTAAAAACTTAACAAAAATTATGTCAAAAAGCCTTACTAACACATGCAATCCCTATTCCATATAAGCCTTTCCCATTCCTGCAAGCATCTTATAAAAATACTTTATTAAAAATTATAGAAAGTACACATGGTAAAAAATTGAATAAAAAATCTCATACACTTTTTTCTTGGCTTTTGCATAATCTCCTTTAGATGACCCTTCCCGAGACACTATGTCTTATCTAGCATGGTTTATTCCCTAGGGTTAGATAACCTAGTACCACAATTATTACACATTTTGACATCAACACTGAGCTAAGACATGAGTTATTCAACTATATTATGATTCCCCATCTCATAATAAACTCTTTTACTACATTATATGAATAAGAATGAATCCTCAATCCATACATAATCATCCTTCCCTAGAATAGAAGACATCAATACATCATCATCTAAGCCCAGATTACTATACACACCTCTTCCTTCTCTTTGGGTCTAGACTCATCTTATATCATTCACATGTAGTGGATGAAACTAACTGGGTATATTTAAATCAATAGGGTAGACCTTTTCCCATGAGTCATTCAATCCAATCTCCCTCATTTCCCTAGTCCTAGTATTGACACAAGCTTCACCTTCTTGTGATTTCAAAGACTCAAGGACCTTGGATCTTTGTTTTGGTATAACTTCAATGTTCTCAGTGAGTATAGAGATGTTTATATGGTATTTTGGTTCCATCATGATAACCCATTATCACCACCTATCATGAATCCCATTCCACCTAAAAACCAACCAAACTCATTGCCCATCCATTATGCCATCTACCTCAGATAGACCTCAAGGAGTTGAGTGCATAGTTTAGCATGTGTTATTCACATTCATATAGATACCCCATAATTAGTTATTTTAAAACAACATATTCTAATTCGATAAAAGTATATAGACAACTAAGACCTCAAGGATAAATGACCACAACCATTCCAAATATACTACCAAATATGCCTTCCTTGAACCCTTTTTTTAATGCTAACCATAATGTGATAATGACACAACCTATGCCCATGACAAACCAAATTAATTTAAGGCATAATACACCTAAAAAATATTTGTACTTCTCTAGACTCATCAATAATTAAGTAACATCTCAAGATCACAATCAAATACTGATCCCTAGAGTGAATAATGTCTAATATGCCAATAATCTACCAATAATGTGTCAAATGCCATACATCATATGGTAAAAAATATTATAAATGACTTATTGGGTCTCTATAGGTATGTTAGATATAATGGTGAGGATAATTCCAAAATTAATTTCACTTATCAGAGGCATGACCACCTATATAACCATTTTAGTAACCAACTAGAGTCCTCAACCAACATCTATGAGCTAACACTACCAAACTAGTGCCATGTGGATAACAAAATGCAACATGGGTGGTTGGATTGTATTTAGTTTTATAGTGCATTTTATATATTACAAATAGAAATGAAAGGATAGGAGGTGGTCTTAAATCACCTAAATTACACCAATCAACCTGATATCCCTAGTTCTTTAATATGCTTGAGCACTAATATGGTATTAAAGACCTTAGAGTTCCCAAACTAAGAGAATAATTAACCATATTTTGCCACCAATGAGGTGAACACCTTCTAATAATATCAAATAAATAATTATTCCTTTAGGAGTCAAACACAACAACAATGCCTTACTATTTCTGCTCCTAACAATGGTTTAACCCCTCCTAATCTTAAGGCAAGAAATGATCCCACACCTCCAAAAGATAATAACCCTAAGATCCATGAAGAGATAAAAACCAATAATATAAATAATGGGTGTAAAATAATAGAAAACATGAATAAGATCAAGGTAAACATCACATTATATGATATTTCCCAAATCACTTAACAAAGAGACCTCCTCCTAAAGTACTTCATAGAAAAACCAACTCATCTCAAGTGTAAAACTATGAACACTAATGTGTTTATACATAAGAATAAGGTAGAGTTTCCTCCTTTCCTCCTTATAAACATGTTATTTAGGAAGAACTTACATAGCTAACTAGTCAACTTGGGAGCCTTAGAAAATGTCATGCACATTGGAATTTGTCAAAGAATATGACTAACACCTATTAAATCATATAAGATAGTGGTTCAACTAGACAAGTATGAGGTCAAGGTGGTAAGTGAGATCCTAAACATGCACACAAAATTAAAGTCTGAGCTTAATATACATTCAAGTGGTGGATATCTTGGAAGCTTATGGGATGCTACTTAGTAGGGATTAGTCCAAAAATGTAAATGGGTATATGGATACTAATTAATCCTATATGTGTCTACCTTATAGAGGCTTAGACAATAATATTTATTTTTATAAAAAACCTAGGATGAAACATATGATCATGGAATATAATGTAATCAATGAAAATATAAACATATTATCATCTAACATATGAATTTATACTCTATCTACAAAATGAATAATAGAAAAAGTTGATGAACATTATCAATCATCAGGCTTATTGTCCATGCACTTCAATAGGGACCATTATAAACAAGGTTATAGTGATGGAATATTATTTATTGAGACTTAGGGGAAGTGACATTTATCTTCCTATAGCTTAATGTTCCCTTGCATAAATAACATTATGGATTATGAAGCCTTGATCCTAGGTATGTAGTTGTCCCTAAAGCACAATGTCATAGAGTGAAAGGTGTTTGGGGATTTTGAAATAATACTCAATCAAATTAGGAGTAAGTTATAGTGTAATATCTCTTAATAAAATATAAAAATAAATCTTGGGACTTTATAGAGAGATTTAATGCATTCAATGTCATTCCTATCCCCAGATAAGAAAATAAGGTTACAGATTCTTTAACATCCTTGGTGGTGGATTTAACTCCATGGGTGATTTATAAATACAACAATTTTATATAGAACCCATACCATACTCATCAATCCTAGACAACATTGATAATTTTTGTGTTTTTGATGATGATTTCCATATACTAAATTTATTGAACAACTATGAGGCATATAATTCTCATTTCATAGATGTGAAATATAAAGGTAACCTCATTAATAAGGAATGTGATGAAGATGGTGTTATGGACTTGAGAGATAACCAAATATTGAAAGGCATTATTTTTTTAGAGAGAGTGTTTGATTTGGACAAATCTATACACATTCCAAAAATTTGATCTCGTGACCAACAATGACTCACCATCAACCTAGGGTCAACTAACTAATATAATGACTCTATATTGGTCCTTAGTGTACCTTTATTAAAATAAAATAAATAAATATATTAATTATGTGGTACAAATATTACCTTGCCTAAACATACAAATCTCTCAAGGTATTTGAACTTAGTGTGATAACACACATATCCCACACAAGAAAGGGATAAATCTAGAGGTAGAGATAATGACCTATGAACCTGATCTTAGATCCCATCATTCACAAAGAAGTTCATAAAATAATCTCAACTAGGATTATTTTACCATTTTACCTTTCTATATGAGTCACTAACCTAGTTCCTATTCATAAACAGAATGGGTTGATTAAACTGTCTATCAATTTTAGGAATCTTAACTAGGCCTTTTGAGAAAGACAATTATCCCCTACTCTCTATATAGTAAGTAATTGAAATGTTAATTAGATCCTAGATGATATAATTTTTGTATGGATTCTTAGGATATAATTAAGCCCTAGTAAACCTTGAAGATAGAGTGAAAATTATGTTCATAATGAAGTGCAACACCTTTTCTTATAAAAGTATGTCATTTAGTCTCATTAATGTAGGAGACCAAGCCATGAAATTTTCCTTTGAGGGTATAATTAGTAAATACATAATTATTTATATGGATGAATTCACTATTTTCTTGAAGTGTAGATATGATAATGTCTACCACTTGTAGAAGATATTCAAAAGGTGTAGAAGTAATGGCATCTCTCTCAACCCAAATAAGCACATTTTTGGAGTCATAGAAGGTAATATGTTTTTCCATATTATCACCAAGGAAGGTATTTATATCGATAATAAATGTGATGATGTAATTTTTAGAATACTTCTTCCTAACAAAAAAAAAATTTAAAGTCATTCTTTGGTACGATTAAATTTTTGTAGCCAAACTTATATCTAAATTTGTCAAGATTGTTAAGCCATTGGATGTTATGTTGAAACAAGAATCAAAGGTGTAATGGAACCCTAAAGCTTAAAAAACATTCTAGTAAATCAAGCATTCTATTATGTAGGTGCATGTAATGAACTTGAACTGCATCACATCCTAATTTAACTCTAAGACTAATAGCCTTTTCATCCATGGATTTTTAGGGTTGTTATATGATTAATTATTGTTTAGTTAAGCTTGATTTCATATGTTTATTATGGGTAGTAATATATTACTTAATTTACATTATTGATTAGCTATAATTTTATATTGTGTACATTATGATTGTGTTTCTTAGTTTATACAATATTATTTTTTGGATTATATATATGTTTTATGATAATTTACTTCATTGTTTCAAGGTGGATGAAAGACATCCAATCCTTAGAGTGTGATGGAGGGAGAAAATCATTGGTAAGGGGGGTATAGGTGGAGGCATTGGGGGTTAATAGATGGAAAGGCTATAAACCCATGTACATATCATGATAGTTTATAATTATTTATATTCATTTATTAATTTAGATATCTGTAGTATGTCTTTAATGTCATCTATATTTAAATAATTATTAATATGCTTCAGTGATGATCTTTATTTCTATTTGATGATCTTATTGATTTAATTGTGTGATTGCACTAATATGGTTGTTGTACTTAGATTTAATCATATGATTTTATTTCTATGTCAAGTGAGTGAATCCATGTATGTCTTATTTAGACTTACTTCTATCTTGGATATAGTTGAGTTTAGTATGACAATGTTTTGTTTGATGTATGTAAGGTGATTATCATACTTATAATAATATTATTATTTATAATAATTGCATATCCTAATGTCAAATCAATATAAATAGTTTCATTTCTAAATGATAATGGGAAACATTATTATATTTGATTTTATGTTGACTAAGGTTGTAATATTCACATTATTAAACAATGACTATATTGTTTAAATGACTAGGTGAAGTCATTGTGTTCAATAAATGTGTTTATGACTAACAATGAAGGTCAAATTATTTGATAATGGTTATAATTTTTGATATAATTATTATTTTAGTCAATGGTATTTTAATAGACTTAAGATATATTGACATTGTCATTTTAAGTTATAATGTTTCAATGACTTTTGTGAAGTCGATGTGGCATGCATAGTTTAAAGGAATATTTTATCATTAATTATGAGAAGGTTAAGGAGAATAGGGTTAAAACAATCATTGAATTGATATAACAAACCATTATGCATATATTTTTAGAGAATATGATTTTTTTCATGAGAAAATAATGAAATACTATTAGTTATTCTTTACATGCATTGTTTTGGTCATTATTTGGCCATGGAATTTGAAGAAGTTTGTGTGGCAAGAAAGGAAAATGGAAGAGAATAAAAGAAAGGGAAGAGAGACTTGTGGGATGATGACTCAATGATAGAGAAAAGAGAAGAGAAGGCTTGGATAAATTTGGAAAAAAATATTACGTAAGTAATAGAGGGAACTTCTTGCCAAGTTGGCTACATTTTGAAATTCATATGAATAAAATGTTGATATCTAGTTATCAATTCTCTGGGTTTTAAGTAGATTCATTTTGTTGAAATTATGTATAAGTCTAAAATTTTTGCCCTGAAGATGGATTGACCATCCACATAACCAAACTTATAACCTTGAAACCCTAAATATAAATAGATAGGACTGTGTGAATCTTTTGTCATTAAATATAAAATTTTGAGTTTGAATAAAAAGAGTTTGGGTGTTTATCTTAGGTGAATGGAAACCCTATGATTAAAAAAAACTCTATTTAATTTTATACCATATGGTTTTAAGATGTAAATCTTGGGTTTCTAAACTTAGTTTGGTGAATTTTTGGGGTTCATCAACATCTATATTATATATATATATATATATATATATATATATATATATATATATATATATATATATATATATATATATATATAAGGAAACCCAAATTATTAAACTTAGTTTGAAACTAGTTAAAAACCATTTGTGATAAATGTATTATATAGTTGTGAATGAAACACTTGTTTGTTTGAGGATTGTGGGTTCAAGTTTAATCGACCCAATAATAAGGTTTGACTGTGTATAATGATGTTTGGATAGAATAGAATGAAATCTAGTTTGTTTTCATTTATAAGTTTTATCTAATGGATAAATATAAATATACATGAATATGTGTGTGTGTGTGTGTGTGTGTGTGTGTGTGTGTGTGTGTGTGTGTGTGTGTGTGTGTGTGTGTGTGTGTGTGTGTGTGTGTGTGTGTGTGTGTGTGTGTGTGTGCATAGAACTTAAATATTGTATGTATGTATGTATGTATGTATGTACACACACACATTGATATGTATATATCTTAGCCAATTTAAGTTCTATATATATATATATATATAGAACTTAAATGGCCTAAGATATATACATATCAATGTGTGTGTGTACATACATACATACATACATATATATATATATATATATATATATATATATATATATATATATATATATATATATATATATATATATATATATATATAATATCTAGATTTAGATTATGGCATTAGCTTGTATGTGTTTGTGAATCATTTGATATTGAAACATAATTAGATAAATATTACATACATACTACATGTGTGTGTGTGTGTGTGTGTGTATAAAATATATATATCTAGATTTAGATTATGGCATTAGCCTATATGTGTTTGTGAATCATTTGATATTGAAACATACTCAGATAAATATAAAAAACCTATAGGTACATAGGTTAAATAAAAAGACCTATTTAAAATCATATGATGAAAAATGTTTAAAAGAGTAAGTCATATTCAAATTATTATAATATACTTACTTATATAATAGTGAATATATCTATATAGGGTCAATCCTATAATGCTTTTACATGGTGATTTGGTTATCTATTATGCATAGTTTAGGATATATACACAAAATTATTAATCCTTAAATACATTAAAAACCATTTACTAAAATATGACCAAAATTCCATAAAATTTGATATAGCTATGCATATATATAGATATTCTCTATATAGAGAAACTTGAGTAGTATACAACTAGGGTTATATTGTTGAATGTGTGTTATTGAGTTTGATTAGACTATGATTTGATTAAAACATGTTCTTATATTTAAATATAGTTGGATGAAATAGTATATGTGATTGTATACATTTCAATGTACAAACCTGGGAGTATTGAGTTTTATGAAATGGAACATAGTCAATTTCATTGATACTATTATTAAAATTAGAAATGTATTTGAAAAATTGAGATGAATAGATAATTTGAATTAATCTTAAAACTAAAGGTAACTTTATTATCCTATTAGAGTATTTCATATACATTATTATTTACTATTGATATTATGATCAATTAAATATAGGATAGTATAACTTTGTTATGATAGACATGATTAATAAGTATAATGACAAAGAATATATAGGTAAAGTGATTATATAGGATTTGAATTATTTTGTGAATAATTTAATGATATTTATTAGTGTAATATTTGGTCTATATGATACTCTAATTAATAGACAAGATTTATGTCTGACTGGAGTACAATGTATACCATTCATATTTTGACTAACATTTGACTTATTTCATTTATACATAACTAAGTAATAAGTATATAAATATATATGGAATAAATATGATTTTTATAGGTATTAAAAATATAAAATATGTATACCATACACACACACTCAGATAATATTATGAAATATTTCATGACATAGAAAATATATATGGGTATATTTGTCATTGAATTATCATGGCTGAGTTCTAAGTGTGTTTGGCTATTTATGATAAAACATTTAGATATGAAATATTTTTTTCAAAAATACAAGTCATTTTTATGTTGTAGTATTTAAATGACCTTATTAATTTACTTTTATTATGTGGTTATTAAGCTGTGAATAATTGTTATTAGATGGATGAAATAACATTTATAGTTACGTATTGATATTTTATAACTAAAAGCCTTGGCATGTTTCTTACTTAGATGGTATGTTACTAATGAGGAATTTTTATGAATCTATTTATTATTTTATATTAAATTATATGATTTAATATTCACTACATTAAATTTGATGGACTAAATATATATTTGATATTTCCATACTTAGCATATTTTATATCTACTAATAGGGAATATTCTATTTGAATCTATTAGTTGATATATTATTACATAAATAGCCAAATCTATCATTAATGACCACATATAAGCATTTAAATGGATTCAAATAAATTAATTAGAACCATTAATGTAAGATGCAATGTAATCTCATTGAGTGGTGTATATGAAATTGAATGATCCTAGCGATAAAAAACTATATGAAAACTTTGGCCAAAGTAAGGTTTATAGTTAAACATTGTCATTTCATATGTTTGATATAGTTTAAATGTTTATAATATATCATTTTAAATCATGTTTATTTATGGTATACATCATGTATTAGTTATCTTACATCACACAAGTTATAGTTTGTCACTCTCGATTCCTGCATCGTCATTATCTACCTATTGATGATTTGGCCTTTGAGGCCAAATATCAACCACTATGGTTTAAATATTTAATTTTCATGTATCTTAACCTTGGAGGTTAGACATAATATACCTTTTAAAGTATTAAAATTGGTATTTTCAACCCTTGGTTAGCATTTTTTAAGGTTGTTTTGATAAAATTAAAGTAAATGCCATTTTTGACCTTATGTTGTCTAGTCACCTTATGGCATAGTCAAGTAGGTTCAAGAGTGTTAAGGGGTATAGTGGGTAAATTTGAGTCAAAAATAATGTTTAAAAGTCATTTTACTAATCCTATAGTTGATACAAGTTCCAAAAAGGGTGGAAATATTCATTTCTAATGTTGCACCCCTCTTTACAATGCTTTATTATCCATTTTGTAACATATAAAGAAAGTTTTGAAAGAAAATGAAAAGTGTACAGAATAAATAAGACATAAAAACATCAATAAATGTTAATAAAATAAATTAAAAAATTTAGGGGCAATTTAGATATCATATCCATCAATTTTCAAGTAGAATAGATAATTTTCATAGCAAAAAGAGACGGTTTTCAGGTAGTGCATATAGGTTTGTCAGATAAATATAATTTTAAAGAATGTGAATGGAATAATTTATGAACAAAAATCCTATGTCCATGATTTTTATGTATTTTAAAGGAAAAATTAGTCAAAAAATGATCCCTTTCCTCCATCAAGCTCTTTGGCAACTCAGAATCAAGTTTCTATTTGGTACAGACAAAATAGAGAGAATGAGGACCTAAGATTTTGGAAATAGAAGGGTACATTAATATTATTAATTTTTTTTGAACTATTTACCAAATTATTTCCCCCTCATTTATGAAAAATCACTAATAAGTTGAAGGAATCATCATGTTTTCTCCATCTAGGTAGGGCTTAGGATTGCTTTAGTTTCTCCATTTATAATCTTGATGAAATAAGAATGGAAATTTGGGTGACTTCTAAAGGGTTTTTTAAACTATTATAAATCATAATAAATCCAAATTTCACACATTTGACCTTAATTATATTTAAAAAACCTTCTTTTGGATTAATCTATAGGTTGATAATAATGAGGTTCTTGATACTTCAGGGTCTCAAATAGTTGTAAAATGATTGGTGAAGTCTCAAAAATATTTAGAACCTCCTTGAGGATCTAAAAAAAATTATTTTAAGTGATTTAATGGACCTAAAACCCATATAATGGTTATCACCTATAGTTTTCACATGCACTCAAGTAGTTTGAAGAAATCATGGCAAAGTAACCCTATTCAAGTCTCATGAAGGTTTTATCATTGCTCAAGATATTTGAAGGAAGTGTAACACATTAAAATAATCTATGAATATTATCTAAAATAGGTTTTGAAAACCTACTAGTAAAGGGGTCATAGTTCCTCTTCTCTAGGTCAACACAAGAATACTAGTGAACTTACAGGTCTACAAGACCTCTAAGTCACCATTAATACTAAAAGTTGGTTATAGAAAACAATACGATATTTTAAAATCCTAAATTAAGTTGAATATTTATTCCATAAGATTCATCTAAGCATATTGAACACTTTTGAATATCAGGTGTAATCTATTTTTCACTCTAAGGGACTATGTAGACTGAGTTAAACTATGTTGGTCTAGATAAAAAATAGACTTTTTGGGGGTGGATAAATGTCTAGGGGATCCAAAAGGAAAATTACATGAAGATTATAATCTTAATATATATTGTATTAATATATTATTCATACTATTTAGTGTTTCCCTCATGATCCTCACTTCCTCATACTCAAAGAACCCATTTTCATCCTTCACCCTTTAGAGACAGGCTCTCATTTGGGCACATATGCAAACTAAATAAATGAAGTGTTGGTTATTGGGATGGGGTATAGAAAGAATTGAGTATTAATAGGGAAATTTTAAGAATCATGGGATATGGAAAGAGTAATGTCAAATAAATATCAACACCATCAACTCACCCAAGAGGACAAACTCAATCAAGAATTCAATACAAATAGAACTGTGACTATAGAGTTGAAGAAACATTGATTGTATAATGAGATTAAGAAGTTTTAAATAGTTTGAGGTAAAAACTAAGGGTAATAAAAATTATTATGTAATTAAAGGAAATAATTAATCATAAAATAAGAAGAAGCTCACCTCTCAAATGGGCTCATTTAGTCACGACCATAAACTACCTCCTATAGGTCAACATGAGAAGGTAAGGTAGCGGAGTGGAAGACGTATTAGGAATGAAAATAAGAGGTATATATAATTATGAGGATATTATGAAATATTTTATACATGATAAAAGGTAACTAAATATTTTTATAGACGAAGATACCTCTCACACAACCAAAAAACATAGGGCTGCCATAGACAAGCAGAGTTGTGAGGAATGAAACTGTGTAAATAACTATGCATGGATGAGAAAGAAAGAGGTGGGGATATACCTATAATTTTTTTAAAAAGGATAATAGTATTTAATTTATTCCTTTTAGGCATGAGGATCCTAATATATTAGTTGGTTCTAGTAGACCCGATTGGGCATGTACATGCTAATCATGAGAATATGGGGTTGTGATTATAGGTTGGAAGAAATTAGAGGATAAGTGAAGGTATGAGAAGATACCTAGTAATTTATAATAAAAATTAAATAATGTATATTATTGGTTATAGTCATTTAAGATAAGTAAGAACATAATGTCCTAATTAGACCTATTATGCCTAAATAAGCATGTACAGGCCTAGACATGAAATTTGAGGGAAAATTACATGTTTGAGATTGTATTGAGGATTACAAGTTTAGTTATGTGACTAAAATAATTCCAATATGGATCCATGAGTTTTTTGATATTTAATAGGAAATATAATTCACTTACAGTCATGTAGGGTCAATTGTGATATGAAGTAAACAAACCCTAGACATAGGTGTGAGGAGTCTGTACACACATACAGGAGTGGATAAACAAGAAAAATAATGAAAATATGTTTGAAACTATGTAATAGACCTCTTTGGGTGTTTTAAACCCAAAATTTATGTTTTTCTCCTTTTCATGTAAATTTTCTTCTCTTAACCTCCTAGAATATAGGATTTTGGCTCAAAGAGCAACTTTATTCACATTAAAACACCAAGGAGTAGGTGCATGGGGATATAAGATACTATGGATAGTTGAGTAAGATTGTATACATGATTTTATTGGCATTAGTTTTGTATTTCAAGACTTTAGGAATATAAAAAATGTTAAGAGATTATGCATGTCTGAACCTACCTAAACTAGTCCAAATGACTTGATAGAGGAAATATTGATAAATTTGAACTCAAATGCATTAAATTTGATTTTGAGTCACTTGGAACACTTTTTTAACTCTAATAAGGTCATTTTTTTGACATTAGTTTGTATGAATAGTTGTATGGATGCATTAGAACCTTATTTTTTGTAAGTTTTAGTGATGAATCTAAGGTACATAGATAGATGAACAATTTAAAATAATTAAATAGGGTATTTTTAGGTGTATTAAACCATATTATATCACAAAATACTCTCAAATAATCCTATGAATGATTTTATAAGTCTGGGCTAAAGAGCCAATCTAGAAGTGCTAATGAGAGGTGACCTAGTCACGTAAATGAACAAGGGTTTCAGGTGTTCACTATTTAAAAGGAATAAGTCATGGTGTAATATAATTTTTTAGACATAAAACATGCTCAATTATCCATTATTGAGGTTATATTCAAGTTTCATGGCCATCCAAACAACTAGCACCAAGTGACTAGGCCTAGTTGCCTAGTAAGCCTATGTGGTAAATAAGAAAAGAAGAATATTGGCATAAAGGGTTATTAAGAGAGTAAATTTATGGCTATAGAATCATTTTTACTACTTAATTGTGGTGATAATGTAAATTTCATGGCCATTATGGAGGATTATGTAGTTTTAGGCCTAGTCAACATGCAAAAGGGGAAGGTAGGCTATTTAATGATCCATGGAGACCAACTAGACCACAATCCTACCATTAAAAATGAAAAAAGGAGAGTTATTTGAAAAAAATTTAATTTCCATGATATGAATTTAGTCAACCAAGATTGAAGGAGCCTCCACTAGACCATTTGTTATGACATACTCTCATTGAAGGCCATTATGTAGTTAAGGCAATACATGTGAGGAGTTGTGAGGCTGCTTGTAACTATTGATTGAGTGAATGAGAGTCATCATGAAATATTATTCCATATTACACACCATATTATTCTTCCCTTTCCATATATTATTTTATAAATTGAGGCTAAAATTCCATTATATGGATACCTTGGCTAGGTATGAAGAAGCTCTAACCAAATTATACCTTGTAAACCTTTTGAATGGATATAAACATTGGTTCAAATTCTATTCATAGATCATTATTTTCTATACTAGTTTATTTATATCATTTTTGAGTCTTGTCTTCCTTTACAGGTCCTTGTTCTCACCTATTTGCTAAGAGATTGTCTTAAATAGGTCATACGATGTGTGAAAATGTTAGTGATTGTGCTTGAAGTGAAATATGGCTGGTAGTGTCCTAAAGTAGACCTCTCATCCATCACCTTCAATTTTATTCCATATAACATAACCTTAATGTGAATTAATAATTATTATGAGTCTCTTTAAGAACATATTTTAGTCACTAGTCCTCGTTTGATTCACAAGTATTGTTGAAGGGTTAGTTAGAGTGGATAAGACATTGTTAGTACATCACCTCCCTTAGCTTAGGTGTTATTTCATGTATATATTTACACATTTTCATAATTAATTTAGTAGGTTCTTAGGAATATATCCATAGATGATGCATTGGAGGAGCTAACCTCAAAACTAGAGGTTTACCTCATCAATTAGGCTACCCATACCTAAAGGTGATCCTATTATATTAGTTGAATGAGGTACATTTGAAACACCTTTGCCTCAAGGGTGCAATAAAAATTGATAACACTACCCATACATAAATTTATTTCCATTATACTATTGGGAGATAATGAGGGGGGTTGATGGTCTATGGTTAGTGTGGAAAAGCACTCGGATGATGCTCACCCTCCTTGTAACAATACTAAACTAGAGACTACACTTGAGATTATCGATGGATAATTTGAGTTAATTAAGACTCATGCTCCATGGATATTTGTATCATTTTATTATTATTTCAAAAAAAATTATTATTAAAATTGTCCTTTTTATTTATATGTAAATTTACAATAGTGGTTATAATGTTGTATCAGTTGTGGCTGAAGTTATAATACTACTTCTATGAAATAAATGTAGTATTTATTATATATTCAACATTGCACCTATTTTAATATATTATTATTATTATTATGTTTATTATTATATGAATGGATTATCTATAGACCTTTTGAGGTTAAATACAAATAATACATTTAGTTAAATATCACTTAGGTTTCATCATGGTGAAATCTGTTAGATAAATATGTGTAATTAATTTTATTTTTTTACCTTATTCTAGTAAAACTCAATGGGTTTATTACATTATGGTATCATAGATAAGACTCAATATTTATGAATTAATGTGTTCACTAATGCAAACTTATTCTCTCATTAACTAAATAGAATAATTGTGCTTGTTATACTAGGAGGTAAGGGTACCTAAAATACCAGTCCTCCCATTGATATAAATCAGTTCACCACTAAATAAGCATATTTTTTATTATGAAAATACTCAAGAACAGAGGCATGAAGAAGTGCCACAAGATGTGAGAGCTCAAATTGCTATAGAGTTGGCACAAGACATGAAAAAGGTAAATCCATCTAGTTTTGATCAAACTATTTTGGGACATGGAGTTGAAGCATGAATTATTGATATGGAGAAATATTTCAAGATTTAGAGTTACTCTAAAGTCACTAAAGTAGTCTAGGGAGAATATCAACTTACTGGTGAAGCAACAACTTAGTAGGCAAACAAGAAGCTTGAGATGAACATTGAATCTACCACCAACACTTGGGAACAATTTGTGACATTTGATAGGTCATAATGGGTTTTGAAACTATATTCAATTAGAAGCTTACATATTTTCATAATCTTAAGTAAGGATAAATTTTAGTGAATACATACTAGGAACAATTCACCAAGGTGCTACAGTATGTACCTCAGTGTTAGGCATATGAGAGGTTTAAAATTAAGAAGTTAATTATGGGATTAAAAACCCAAATTAGATGTGAGGTGGATGTGCATGGGCCATTTACCATGGATTAGGTCTTTGAGAAGGAAACCAAGTAGGAATAGAAGCTAAAATGTCTTACCCAAGTTAGAAATAAGTTTAATAAAAAGTTTTTTAGTTTTGAATTAGTTTTCAAAAAGAAGAACTTAAAGAAAAGGAGTGGAGACTTCAAGGGATAGTTCAAGAAGTAGAATGCTAAGTTTAGTAGTTTCTCAAGGAATAGGAAACTTATGAATGGATTTAATGGAAACCAATAGTCTAATAGGAAAGGACCACATGAAGGTTTATTCACTTATGGAGGTGACCATTACACTTGAGAGTGTAATAGGACAAGTAAAAGAAAAAAGGTTATGATTCTCAATAGGGAACATTTTATTAGTAGATTCATGAAATTGGTTATAATCATCTAGTTGAGTATCAATCTTCACCCATTGAATTAGTTAGGTATTTTTTTTGATCATCCTAGTTCTATTTTGATTGACATAGGGGATACAATTTTTTTTATTTCTCTTAAAAATGATTAGTAAGTTTTATAAAAAATATGGAGTTATGGAAAATGCTTGGTCAGTATAGTATGGGAATGAGTTAAAGGTCAAGGTTGAGAAGTGTTTAGTAGAATGTTAGATTAGGATTCTTGTAGTCACTATAGTAATGGATTTATATGTTATACCATTAGGTTTATATGATGTGATCCTAGGAGTCAATTATATTGTGAAACATCAAGATAAGGTTGATTTATATCTAAGAAGGTTGAGTGTAAAGATGAATTTGGAAATAAAACATAACTTTAAGTTGAGAAAAAGGAGTTGAAACTTAGGTAGATTTAGGCAATTAAACTCAATAAAGCATAGAGGAAGAGATGCCAAGAATATATTGTTAAGATAAATTATATGGGGGAAACTAAGGAACCATATATCAATGATTATTATTTTTTAAGTAACTTATAGGATGTGTTTCTAGAGGAATTACCTAGATTACCACCCAAATATTAGTTTAATTTCTTGATTGACATCATACCTGGATCACAACTATAGTCTAAGGCAATATATATGATGAAAACTACCAAATTAGTTGAGTTTAAGTCTCAACTTCAAGAATTATTATTGAAATGGTTGATTAGACCAAGCGTGTCACCATGGGGTGTACCAATAGTATTCATCAAGAATAAGGATGGTACTCTTAACTTGTGTATTTATTACAAGATGTTGAACAACATGAAAATCAAGAATAGATATTTGTTAACTCATATTGATTATCTCTTTGATTAGATGTGAGGATAAATAATATTTTATAATATTTATTATAGAGAGAGGTATCATCAACTAAGAATCTAAGATGAGTATATTCCAAAAATAATGTTCAAAGATAGATATGGGCACTATGAGTTCACAATGTTACCTTTTGGGTTGACAAATGCTCTTACAAAATTTGTGAATATCATGAATAGTGTGTTTAGGGATTATCAGGACCATTTTGTATCAGTCTTTCTAAATGACATATTCATATCTTATAAGAATGAGGAAAAACATCTTCAAAATTTATAACTCATTTTTTAATGTTTGTGAAAGCATAGGTTATATGATAAGTTGTCCAACTGTGCAATTTTCCAAAAGAAAGAATAATATCTAGGACATATTATCTCCTTAAATGGAATTTTAATGGATCCAGTGAAGATAAGATCCATAATGGAATGGATAGTGCCTAAGAATGTGCATGAGGTATGGAGTTTCATGGGAATGGTGGGTTATTACAAGAAATTTGTTATGAATTTCTCAAAGATAGATAATCTAATTACCTCTCTTTAGTGGAAAATCAAAGTTTTATTTGGTCAAACAAGTGTGAGAAATCCTTTTAGAAACTAAAAAGGAGCATTACTTTGGGACTAGTGCTAAGAGTTCCTAATCCTATTGGTCAATTATAAATAATCATAGATATATCTAGGGATGGGATAAGAGGAATTCTTATGCAGGATGGTTTAGTTGTAGCTTATGAGTCTAAAAAATTGAAGCCATATGAGCTGAATTATGCCCCTCATGATCTAGAATTTGTTGTAATGGTACATGCCTTAAAATTTTAGAGGCATTATCTATTGGAGAAACCATTTTATCTCAAGATTGATAACTTGGGACTCAAGTAAATATTCACCCTACTTAACCTAAATGCCCATAAAAAATGTTAGATTTTTTATTTGATTATGATTTTGATATTAACTATATCAATGGTAAGGAGAATATAGTTGTTGATGTTTTAAGTTGTAAAAGGTACATAGAAATCATAGCTACTATTAGGAATAATTTAAATGATTAGGTAATCAAATTCTCACTAGGAGATGAATTATATAATTAGGTTAAGAAAGGACTATTAGAGAATGCTCAAAATCTGAGGTATAAATAATTTAGGATAAAGAGTGATGGTATTTTGAGGTTTAATGATAAGATGTATGTATCTGATAGAGAAAATTTGAGGACCATATTGCTAATATAATTGTATAATTCCCAATATTAAATACATGTAGGTGTAATCAATATCATTGATAAACTAAGTCCACTATATTTATGGAAAGGGATCAAGAAAGATGAAATGGATTTTATGTCTCATTATTTGGAATGTCAGTGTGTGAAAGTTGAACATGTGCATCTAGTAAATTTTTATATCCACATGATATTTTGAAGTAGAAGTGGTAGGTGATTAGCATGGAATTATCAAAGGGTTTCCATTATCATGGAACTCACATGATATGATCTTAATTGTATTTGATAAACTAATTAAGGTAGCACACTTCATACTAGAAAAATTGACATATGATGCACCTATGCTTGTGAAGACATTTGTAAAAGAGGTGTAAAAATTTCATGGATTTACATAAAATATAATTTAAAATTGATATATGATAATGAATTATAAATTTTGGTTGACTTTAAATTCAACTCTAAGTATGTATTTGAATTTTAGAACTACTTATCACTCAGAAACTAATGGATAGATAGAGAGAGTTAATTAGGTTTTAGAAGATCTATTTTGTATATATTGTATGGATCAAAAAAACAAATGAAAGGATTAACTTTCATTGGTTGAGTTTGATTACAATAACTTATACCAATCAATGTTTAAAATGTATCTATTTGAGGTATTAAATAGAAGGAGGTGTAGAACACCAATTAGTTGGGATAAGTTAGAAGATAAGGTAATCTTTGGACCTGAGATGCTAGTGAAAATGGAAGAGCAAGTTAGGATAATTAGGTAGATGTTGGCCGAGGCTAATGATAGACATAAAATTTATGCTAATATGAAGAGAACAACAAGGTAATTTTTTGTATTTGTTAAAATATTTTTATAGGTTAAGCCTTAAAAATATTGATTAAATTTGAGAAGTTAGTAAAAAAAATTCCTAGATATGTGGGACCCTTTGAGGTTTTGGAACTGGTCAATCTTATAGCTTGTAGGATTTTATTTCCACCAGCTATATCTATTTTACATAATGTCTTCCATGTGTCTTATCTTAAAAAGTATGTTATTGATCCTTCACATGTATTATATTGGAATGCTTTATAGGTTCTGGATCTTGGGGTGGTCATGGTAGAACCAATCAAAATAATTGGCACTCACAAACCTAGTTTGCATAATAGAGAAGTGTCATAGTATAAGGTATAATAGGACTAATATTTTGAAGATAGTGCCACTTGGGAGGATTATGATGAGTTTTATAGGCTATTTCCACATTTATTTGCTTGATATATTGTTAGATATTATTTATTTTATGTTGAATACTATTTTAAATTTTGAACTTATATTTGAAGAAGTGTCATTGGGATGATGAAAAACTTTAGGGGATAAGGATGTCACATCCCAATTTATATATAATCCTAATAAACTTTTGATTCATGGATTTTTATGATTGTGATACGATTAACTAATATTTAGTTAAGATTGATTTCATATGTTTATTATGGGAAACTATATGTTACTTAATTTACATGATTGATTAGTTATACTTTTATATTGTGTATATTATGATCATATTTGTCAATTTATATCATAGTATTTTGTGGATTATATATATGTTTTAGGTTAACTACCTTCATTGTTGTAATGTGGATGCATGACAAATCCATCCCTTAGAGTGTGACAAAAGGAGGGCATCAACAAAGAGAGTGGCATAGATGGAGGTGTTGGGGGATGCTAGATGGAAAGGCTAGAAATCCATGCACACACCATGATAGTTTAGCATACTTTATAATCATTTCTTAATTTAGATAGATATAGTATGTATTTTGTGTTATCTACATTTAAATGATTGATAATATGCTTCAACTATGATATTTATTTCTATTTGATGATAATGGTGATTTAATAGAGTGATTTCACTAATCTAGATGTCATACTTATATTTACTCATATGATGTTAATTCTATGTCAAATCGGTGAATCTATGTATCTCTTATTTTGACTTACTATTGTCTTAGATATTTTTTAGTTTAGTATGATAATGTTTTTCTTGATGTATGTAAGGTGATTATCATACTTACAATATTATTATTATTATTTATAATATTTACATATCCTAATGTCAAATCAATATCAATAGTTTCATTTTTAAATGATAATGGGAAACATCATTATATTTGATTTTGTGTTGGCTAAGGTTGTAATATTCACATTATTAAATAATGATTATATTGTTTAAATGACTAGGCAAAGTCATTGTGTTTAAGCAATGTGTTTATGACTAATAGTGAAGGTCAATTTCTTTGATAATGGTTATAATTTTTGATAAATTTGTTTATTTTTGGTCGATGGTATTTTAATAGCATTATGCTATATCAACATTGTAATTTGAAGTTATAATGTTTTGATGAATTTTGTGAAGTCGATGTGGCATGTATAGTTTCAAAGGGATATTTTATTATTAATTATGATAAGGTTCAGGAGATTAGGGTTAAACAAACCATTGACTTGAGATAACAAATAATTATGTAAATATTTATAGAGAATAGGACTTTTGCATGAGAAAATGATGAAATGCTGTTAGTTATTCTTTACATGCATCATTTTGGTCATTATTTGGTTGAGTAATTTAGAGAAATTCATGTGGCAAGAAAGGAGCATGGAAGAGAATAAAATTAAGGGAAGAAAGACTTTTGGGAGGATGGATCAATGACAAAGAAAAGAGAAGAGAAGGCTTGGATAAATTTGGACAAAAGGATTGTAGAAGTAATAGAGGGGACTTCTTACTAGGTTAGTCACATTTTGAAATTCATATGAGTGAAATGTTGATATTTAATAATCAATTCTTTGGGTTTTAAGTAGTTTCATTTTGTTGAAATTAATGTATAAGGCTAAAATTTTGGCTCTATGGATGGCTTGATCATCCATATAACCAAAATTATAGCCTTACAACCATAAATCTAAATGGATAGGACTATGTGAATCTTTTGTCATTAAATATAAAATTATGAGTTTGAATAAAAAGAGTATGTATGTTTATCTTAGGTAAATGGAAACCATAAGATTAAAAAAGACTCTATTGATTTTTAAACCATAAAGTTTTAAAAACTCGTTTTGGTTAATATTTGGGGTTTATCAACATATGCATACATATAAGGTCAAACTATTAACAAAAACTAGAAGTCTTAAACTTAGTTTGAAACTAGTTAATAAACATTCTTGATAATGAATGGAACA